>NIVC01001298.1:40000-317962 GCA_002269645.1 Macrostomum lignano | reverse complement strand
ACTACTACTACTACTACTCTACTACTACTACTACTACTACTACTACTACTACTACTTCTACTACTACTTCTACTACTACTACTACTACTTACTACTACTACTACTACTACTACTACTTACTACTACTACTACTACTACTACTACTATACTACTACTACTACTACTACTACTACTACTACTACTACTTACTACTACTACTATACTACTACTTACTACTAATACAATTACGCAATATTATTATATTACTAGTCGTTCAGAAATGTATCCCCAACTCCAGTTTCCCACTTTAGTTTTGTCTAATTCATTTAATTAGTTATACTTAGCTAGTAACCAATGCAGCTTTGCCAGTAGATAAAACTAATTGCCTGTCAATACTGCCTAGGCTACAACGACACGAGAAAATATATTTGATGAGTAAGAGCCTGCATCGTGGCAATAATCCTCGCCTGCTATTTTGAAACTATTGCAATATAACTTTTCACATTAGAGAGGCTACACAGTTGCCTGAATTGCGTGTTTTGAGTTTAAGCGCCTCTGACAGCTGTCTGCAGGCTGGGCTGAGCAATAGACAGTCGGCAGCTCCCACAAGCACACAAATACGGGACCATTCGCTCACTTGACCCCTCCCCCTATTGCTGCTGCAGCTGCCACTCAATTTCAATGCGCATAATATTCAGCCAAGACTGCATTTACAGACTGCATTAGATTCCTAAATGGCCAGCGGCGCAGCCAACCCCAGTCTGCCCACTGCTATCAGCCTATGGGCAATTTTTCCGGGTCAGTGGGGATATAAAGTGTCGATAGCAAGAAGCAAGACTGGAGACAGACAGCAGGGCGAATAGATCGAGGAATTTGGCGCACTCACTCTGCAAAAACTGCGTAGGTTAACTGATTTAAGACCGACTTTACCATGCCAATTGTGCAACAGCTGAACTGCAAGCATCCGGGAAGAAGATTCGACTTTTAAAACGTAAGAATCATGAACTCACTAAGAGCTGTAAAAGGACATAGGGTTAGCCTTGTGGTTATAGAGCGTCGAACTCATGACTTGAAGGTCGGGGGTTCGATTCCCAATCTGAGAACAATTTGTGTCCTTGAGCAGGTCACTTAAAACTCTGCATTGCTTCAGTTCACCCAGCTGTAAAATTGGTGTCAACACTAGCTAGTATATTAGAACTAGCTAATCGAGTCTTCGGTTTAAGTTCCCTAGAATGGGAGTGTGAAATCCAGATGCAAATGTTTAGTGGTCCTTGACAGAGTCTTATCAAATGCTGTGCTTGAAAATATACTCGTACTATATTTGTCCTCAGTTGACACGTCCCAAGTACGGGTCAATGCGGTTGATAATTTTGCCCAGCTACATAGGGGATAACTGCATGGTCGATGCTTATGAAATATGTAAAACAGGAGACATTCCTTCACAGTAGTTTCAGGCCCTCGGGGATAAATGTGTATAGAGGTGGTTGAGTCTGAGCATCAATGAGGAGCCCATATGGTTCCTTTGACTGGCTCAAGCGGGAGGACTTCTCGCGACATGCCGCATGCGCTCCAGCGGACAGAATGCTTAGCATAAATACATTCTTCCTGTGCAAACTTTTGACAGTGGGGTCCAGCTGGGGCGGCTCACAAATATGTAAATGCGCCAAATTTAGTAAGTAAAGGCTCTGTAGACATGCAGACGAGGAGCCACTGCACTCTGTTAGCATAATTGACTTTGCTTGGCCTTGCAGAGATGTTCCATGGCCAGAGAAAAAGCAAGAAGAAGAAGAAGAAAGAAAATTGCAGCTAGACAACCCTTGGGAGGCATTCGCTAGGATGAAGTAGCATAAGAAACTGGCAGACATCCTCCATGCAGCCCTTTGATTGACACCACTTCTTTTGGATTGAGAGGGTTAAGCGCAGGCCGAATTGGACACTCACACTGGCTTTAGTCTGGGCTGCGATAATGCTTTTTTGGCGAGTGGCATCCCAACGCATCTCTGGCCGGATGTTCCTATTCCGGTTCCCGGAATTCATGCATAGTCGTCAGCTAGTGCTAGGAAATTTCTGGCCACTTATGCAGTACCACCAGATTCAAAATGTTCACGTATCTATCCCAAAATTGATCCCCTGCAGATTGAATGCCATGCAGTTTCTCTTGACCCCAGCGCGCGTGTCACTGGTTCAGTTGCCCTTTCTCTTGATCGCCTCCCCACCTCCCTTCTTATCTAGAAATCCATGCCTGTCTGTTGCTCTGTGCGCGTGTGGGATCATGCAAAACTGGCCAAAAATCCCGCTTCTGGATTCTGAACTTTCTGCAAAAAGCCAGCATGCACTGTCTATCTTCAACCACTGGAGGGGGGGGCAGAAATTGATACTTTTCTGCGTGGGCCACCAATGTCTTAGTAGTTTCTGCAAACCGATCAATTCTACATGGTCTCTGGTGTGTTTTCTCTTTTAGATTCAACAAAATTTCGCATCAAACGAGACAGACAGAGAGGGAAAAAGATGTCGACCTTCTGCTTGGATTGCGTTGTCTACAACTGCAACGGCTCGCTGCTGGAAAATGTGTCTCGCCGCTCGGACCGAAATCCAGCTATGCCAGCAGAGCCTCCAGCGCTGAGGTGCTGGCTGACATTGCTGAATCGGTGAGCAGTGCTCACTTCTACACCCTGCCATCCGTGCTCACGTTCGGCTTGGTGTTCTCAGTGTTCAACGCGGCCTGTTTGGCCAAGTCCTGCCGGGGTGGCGTCGACTGCCAGCTCGCCTCGCTGGCGCTCATGTCAGCCGGCCTGACGGGATTGGCGGCAGCGATGCACGCGCCAGGGTACACCGAGACCTTTGCCTGGTACCCTCGGCTGGTGGCCGTCAGCGCCGGCCTTCACGACTGGCTGAGCTGCGCCTACACCTGGACTCTGCTGGTGCTCTGCTCGGAGCGCCGGCTGACCGTGAAGCGGATGCGACGCCAGGCCTACTGCGGCAGCCTGCAGGCTGGCCTCGCCGTGCTGATGGTTGCCATAGTAACCCTAGTTGCCTCTCTGCCCCAGCTGTGGATCAAGGAGGTGCAAGAGTCAGTTGAAGCCGTCAGCTCGTGGACGAATGCAACTGTGTTGCGAATTCGCAGCTCAACCGAAGGCCTGAGACCAGAGTACGCGGTGCTGTACCAGTGCTTCCGCGACCTGGCTTCGGTGCTCATCCCTGTCCCGGTGCTGTCGGTGCTGGTCTGCCAGCTCCTGTGCTGCAGCCACGCCTACAACCGGCAGCAGCACCAGCTGCTTAAGGCGGTTTCGTCTGGTCCAAGGATTCATCAGAGTCAGCAGCAGGTGCAGGCCAACAGACTGGCAATCATGCTCGGCTGCTGTCACCTCATGCTAAGCTTCCCTTTGCTCGTCCTGCTGCTACTGTGGGGCCACAGACCAGTTTGGCTGCCAGAGGATTCCTTCCGGCCGCTCTATCAGCTCTTCAGCCTGTTGTACTATGTGTACTTTCCGTTGGCCTTCCTGCTGCATGTCTGCTTCCTGGCAGACTATCGGACGAGGATGCGCGGGCTGTTCTGTTCGGAGAGTTGCCAGTACACCACCTATGTGGTGGAATGAGTGAGAGCCGCTAGAAAACTCTTCTGCAATACTGTTGCGGACCTCCCTCAGGTAAGCACCACTATGAGACTACTTGTTGACCTTCACTGTGACTCAGATTTGTTAAAAACACGGACATATAAACCAGTTAAACTGTACATAAAAGTTTCTTTTGTGTTTAATAAAAATCGTTTAAACTCGTGCGTAATATTTGGATTAAACAAATATAAACGTCTGGTCTATCATTGACTCGATTCGATATTTTTATGAGACTTTTTATTACTACTGCTCTCTGTTTGCATCGTCCGTACGATCTAATGACGTGCATCGGACTGAGGAATACTATAGCAGATATGAGCAGTCAGACTCATCAAGCCAAGAGATTATGCGGCTGCACATTTCCGCAGTGGAAATCTTTTTATACGATCGCTAACTACCCGTGAGGGAAGTTCATTTCGGACCATTTGAGGACTTGAACTCGTTCGGCCCGTGTCCTCTCTTGGCTCCGCCAATTAGGACTAATTAGTAGCCTAATGCCATCGAAAATACCTGCTCAGATTTAATTAATTCCTAGAAACGAGCGCAGAGTCAGAAACAGAAACCAAGGCAGAGGGGTGGCCTAGCAATTGTGGAGGTAATTCAGCAGGATCTCTCGGGGAAAAGGGGGGCTGAATTCTCTAGGATACCGCTGGGTGGTGGCTTGTTCGGGTTGGTCGTGCGTAAAGCGAGGTAGAAAAATTGATGTCGGGGGACTGGCCCAGTGACTCATGCAGCTCCTGGCCTGAGCGGGTCAGGTGAACCAACTGGCGCTGTGAAGCGACGGTTGATCGAGACCGCGGGTGACTCAAAGCAAACAGCTATAGCGATTGGGAATACTGTTTGTACTGCCTTGCTGATGCCGGGAGCAGATAGATAGATAGATAGATAGATAGATAGATAGATAGATAGATAGATAGATAGATAGATAGATAGATAGATAGATAGATAGATAGATAGATAGATAGATAGATAGATAGATAGATAGATAGATAGATAGATAGATAGATAGATAGATAGATAGATAGATAGATAGATAGATAGATAGATAGATAGATAAATAGATAGATAGATAGATAGATAGATAGATAGATAGATAGATAGATAGATAGATAGATAGATAGATAGATAGATAGATAGCTAGATAGACAAAAGCTTGATTAATTAATTGATCCAATCGCAACAGCGGACTTTCTTTGGATAAGGATTGATGGCCGCCCACCAGTGGGGGTGGTGTGGTGTATATTTTCATAAAAAACTGGGAGAGACTGACAGTTGATGGAGCCGAAGCGATAGCGGAGTGTTTGGTTGGCGGTGGCATCACCTCGCCCGCGGCCCCAGCTCCATAGTCTCGTCGATTCTGATTTACAAAACTGACAGGGTCAAAAAAACTTCTAAAAAAGTCGAAAGCGCTGACTGACTGGAGAGCTCCCCCCCTCAGTCAGGCGCTGATTAGCTTGCAACCAAAAAATGGTTGAGTGATGCTGCCCTGCAGTCAGAGTGGTATCGCATCATTTTTTATAGACTGCCTGACCCTGGCTGGCACTGGCTTGGCTACCGGAGATTTTTGAAAAAAAACTAAAGCATAAATAAATAAAGCAGTAAAGATGATGATGGATAAGCATGAGGGACATGGCGCCATGGAGGAGGCGCTCTGTAGTCGTAATTCTTTGTTGCTAATTAGAGTTGCAATAAAAAGGCGCCATTGCAGTTGAGGGGGGCGCCATTTCATTTGAGGTGGCGCCATTGCAGTTAAGGGGGCGCCATTGCATTTCAGGGGGGGCGCCATTTCATTTGAAGGGGCGCCATTGCATTTGAGGGGCGCCATCGCATTTGAGGGGGCGCCATTTCATTTCAGGTGGCGCCATTGCAATTGAGGGCGCCATTTCATTTGAGGGGCGCCATAGCATTTGAGGGGGCGCAATTTCATTTCAGGTGGCGCCATTGCAATTGAGGAGCGCCATTTCATTTGAGGGGGCGCCATTGCATTTGAGGGGGCGCCATTTAATTTCAGGTGGCGCCATTGCAATTGAGGGGCACCATTTCATTTGAGGTGGCGCCATTGCATTTGATGGGGGCGCCATTGCAGTTGAGGGGGCGCCATTGAATTCGAGGGGGCGCCATTGCATTTGAGGGGGCGCCAAAGTTCATTTAAATGGAAGGCGCCAGTTTATTTGAGAGGGCGCCATTTCGCCACAGGGCGCCATTTCGCCACATTCGCCACAGGCTGTCAATTTCTTACCTTCGGGTAGATTCCAGTGCAAGAAGCCAGTTCTGGCGCACACCAGACTGTGGATTCGATCTTCGGATTGCACAATCTGCATTGGGGAGTATTGATTATTAAAAATTCCTAGTAAGTGTTTTTTTCTAGCATTGCTACTAGCATGAGTAGTGCAGTGCAGAGATTATGTTCTGTTTTCTGGTTCTCTACTTACAAAATTTGCAGCCAGAGGAGCGAAAGGCCGGTTGATGGCTGCCGGCTCAGTGGAGGCTGTTTTTGCCAACAGGTCGATGGCGGATCGACGAGTGTCGAAGGCCAGGTAGCTGCGGAGGGACGGGTGCTGGCCCGCCCTGACAAAGCTGCAAGAAATGGTAGTTTGGTAAGGCGACATGTGTAAGTACCTGTAGATATTGGAAAGATGAAGTTTCAAGGATTATCTTTCATTAGGGTAGGGTCAGGGGTCAATTAGTGTGCGTGTGTGTGTCTGGGGGGGTCAATTTGGAGTGTGTCAATGGGGTCAAGTTGGAGTGTGTCAGGGGTCAATTTGATGTGTGTCAGGGGGTCAATTCAGTGTGTCAATGGGGTCAATTTGATGTGTGTCAGGGGGTCAATTTGGAGTGTCAGGGGGTCAATTTGATGTGTGTCAGGGGTCAATTTGGAGTGTCAGGGGGTCAACTTGATGTGTGTCAGGGGTCAATTTGATGTGTGTCAGGGGGGTAAATTCAGTGTGTCAATGGGGTCAATTTGATGTGTCAGGGGGGTCAATTTGGAGTGTCAGGGGGTCAATTTGGAGTGTGTCAGGGTGGGGGGTCAATTTGGTGTCTGTCAGGGGGGTCAGTTTGGTGTGTCAGGGGGGGGGGTCAATTTGGGGTCTGTCAGGGCACGCAGCTTCTAAAACAGACAGCCTGCCATCAGGAGTTACAGGGTATTCTCACCCAGCGGACAGCTCAGACTTTCCGGTCATCTCATGTCGAGCATAGGATCGAAATGGCTGTAAATGATAAAGTTTTGAGTTTCAAATTTCAAACATTTCTGTTTGCAACATTACTCAAACTATCACCTCAATCAGCTGGTTCAATGATTTTTCCTCCAAGACCAGCTGAGGCTCGCTGCGTCCAGCAAGAAAGTCAATCGTTTGAAACACCGAATCGAACTGATTCTTGAACGGCTTTAGTGGCTGAAAGATGAAAATATTAATTTTACTCGGAATTAAAACTTTAGCTCTGATCGATAGCGTTCTGGTATCTTAATTACCTTATCAGTGAGGTCCTCCACCGCCACAGCGTCCACCGACTGGATCAAGCCGAAGACATCCTTGCTAACGTCGCGAAGTTGGTGCTTCAAGGTGAAAAATGTACCACTGAAAGAGTTGGATTCTGTGTGATTTTGATTGTCTTTATAAAGGGATTCTTCACACTAAACATCCAATGTGCAACCGCCAGCTCAGCCGCAGCTATTGCGTGGCGCATCTGAAGGCTGCGTACGGCTGTTCAGTCCAAGGACTGGGGGGTCGCCAAACAAAACCCTCAATTACCCCAGCTAATCCTGGCACCCATTTTACAGCTGGGTGAACTGAAGCAATGCAGAGTTAAGTGTCTTGCTCAAGGACACAAATTATTCTAGAGGTTCGAAATTCGAACCCACGACTTTTCAGTCGTGAGTCCGTCGCTCTAATCACTTGGCTACAACCCCCTATTTGTTAAACTTGAAAACCACAGTCTACTAATTCTGTATCTCTCGCGCATCGCGATGTCAATAAACTGCCACACTAACACTCCAAATCCGTCCACGGCGTAAGCCTGAATTAGCGGCCACTTCTCCACCAGCATGGGAGAAAAGCCTGCAGACTCTGCTAGGTGATCTGTAATGAAATTTTACACGAGTCGTAGCTTAGATAATTAGGATGATGTACACAGGTAATTGTTATCCTCTACCAATTTTCGGACGCAAACTCACCTTTGCCGTAATAGGCTACGCAGACAGAGTTGCATCCATCAACAGCTTGAATAAGAAATTTCATCTTCAACTCCTCCATGACATCTTGGTCGTCAAACTGGAATAGTGAACATAATTTATTAAATAAATACTGATTAACTACTAATAGCAGTAGTATGTAGTCAAGTAATCAGTTACCAGTGCATCTGGGGCGCAATGAATATCTAGATTGGGCCAGCAAGCCACGTAGGGCAAGTAGAACCAATAATTCGCGGGGTTCAAATAGACTTGAACGCGATTTCGCCTAATTGACAGGACCACATCGTCAAAGTGCTCGTCTTCAAGTTTAGTCCTGCAAAAATTCGAATATTAACACATTTCAATTATTTGATAAAGTACTTTTTTATTTTAAAAAAGAAGACTTATAGATTTAATCGTACCGTTCGATTTCAGCAGCTCTCTTTTGATTAACATTGAACAGAAGGTAGTCGAACAACTGCTGACTGCCCTGGCTAAAATGACTGTCGATTCCACACACAACCAGAAGTGTTTCATCGTTGCGTACCAAAGACTGAATTGTAGCCAGCCTATCTTGACTGAGGAGATTTAAATGGCATCAATTTTAAGATTCAAAGTCGTATTTCTAGAATTTTAAATTGTACATCTGATTAAACTTACAAAGTTATATGAACAAATTATTTTAATATATTTTAAGGCCATCATCAAAATTTTTTGGCTTAACTAGTCTGTGCTCCACAATGTGCTCCACAAAGAACGAATTTTGCTTTATATTTCTGTGTAGATCCTGTCATTAGTAAGTGAAGTGCGCTAACGACAAATTAGTATTTTATCTAAAAATCTTACCGTTTTACAAGCGTCCATTCTGTACTGATATAAATTTCTCAAAATATATGCTCCATATGCTCTCTAACTAAACTTACCAGATTTGGACCGAGAAATTTTTGTAGCGAGTGACTGTTAGGTCACATTTAGGCCGTACACTAGATGAAAAGATAGGCATTTTAGCTTAATATAAAAGATTTGCGATTAAAGTCACGTCGCAAAAATGCTATAATTCCATCAAACTAAAATTTCGCATAAAGCTAAAAAACTTCTTTTAAAAACAGTATTAAATATTTTAAAATGTTTATACATTTATAAATTTTACATCTGAATGCTTGTAAAAAAATTTACACTGTAAGTATGAAAAAAACATAGTATTGTTTGTTTTAACTAGTTATACTGAGCCTTTAGAAATTCAACATGCCCCTAATGTTCCTAGAATTTAGACTTTATGGATTTATTGCATTGCGATATTATATGTTTTTATTTCTTATCTTAAAGTTTCAAGTTGTTTGACCGTAATCTTTTTTTGACTGGTACTGGTACGGTCTGTCGCCTGACGGTGACACTCTCCGTGCTGCTACTAGCACGAGCTTAGATAACGTGTGTGCCTCTAGTATATCAGTGACTTTAAAGCCTTTTTAAACACAGAAGACATACGAGTTGACTCATAAGTTATCATGTTGAAAAGCTTCTGTCTGTCAACGCTGACCTTAAAACACATTAGCACGAATGCTAGAATATCTCGTTAGCAAATATTTTTCAATACGAACTATATCGTAAATTCGTAATAGGGAATTTTTTGCAATAGATGTATTAGGCCTATAGCATCTTGAAGTTAGACTCTATATGTAATTTCAAAACTTAGTATCAGCAAAAAACATAGGCTAGGTTTTTTCAGTTTTTTTATGTAATATAATATTATTAATATAATAATATACTAATAATATCTATTACACTATTGCTGCAATTTTGTACCTTGAAAAGTCAATGTTTTTATCAATAATAATAATAATAACAATAATAATAATAATAGCAGCTAATTTTGCAGCTAGTTCGTAGGTACCTTGTATGGCACTCTTAATAGCATTGTCTTATAATTAACACTAAGCAAATTTTATTTATTCTATTCACTCTAAAGCAAATACATTCAGATACTACAATTATATTATATTTAAATTTATATATTCTTATACAATATATAGCAACTTTGAATTTCAAATTGATTAGACATATACACTTTTTGACTTGGGATACTAGCAATGAGATATTTTGTTGTTAGATTATTTATTATTTAACAAAAATAGCTAAAATTACTTTGTGTAGCACCTTAATAAGTGCAAATATTCTTAGAAATTTAAGGTTGATTAAGAAGTCCTAATGCTAGTAAATTAAAAAAAGTTATATATTATTGGTTTTATATATTTGATAGGAGTCCAATTAATTATTCAATTAAATATCATGCTTTCAGCAAAGCAAGCAAGCCATGCAAGTCGGCACAGCCCACTCGGACCCAAATCCTAACCACATCTACTTTAATTCTCGGGGCATCTGGATGACCTACATAATCTTCATCCTGATTGCTCACTTCATCATTCTGTCAATTCCTTTCATCAGTGTTGGATTAGCCTGGACCCTCACCTGTCAGGTGCACAATTTCATCACGTACTTGTGGCTGCACTGGGAGAAGGGCGCTCCATTTGAGCCGCTGGACCAGGGCGAGAGCCGAACCCTGACCCACTGGGAGCAGCTGGACGATGGCGTGCAGTTCACTGCTAACAAGAAGTTTCTGCTTGTCGTGCCCACTGTTGTGTGAGTTCAAATTATGACAACTAGTCATTCATTCCCACTAAAATCGTTGCTGGGACAAGCATCGCTCTAAAGCAGGGGTTGGCGAACTTTTTTACCTCCAGGGCCAGAATTGAAAATTCAGCTCATGTCTGTGAGCCAGATAGGAGTGGAAAGGGGAGGGGAGATAATATAGGTAGGATGAGAGAACAAATAAAAGAGGAGAGAAGAGAGGGGGAGAGAAGAAAGGAGAAGAGAGGGGAGAGAAAGAAAGGAGAAGAGAGGGGAGAGAAAGAAAGGAGAAGAGAGGGGAGAGAAAGAAAGGAGAAGAGAGGGGAGAGAAAGAAAGGAGAAGAGAGGGGAGAGAAAGAAAGGAGAAGAGAGGGGAGAGAAAGAAAGGAGAAGAGAGGGGAGGGGAGAGAAAGAAAGGAGAAGAGAGGGGAGAGAAAGAAAGGAGAAGAGAGGGGAGGGGAGAGAAAGAAAGGAGAAGAGAGGGGAGGGGAGAGAAAGAAAGGAGAAGAGAGGGGAGAGAAAGAAAGGAGAAGAGAGGGGAGGGGAGAGAAAGAAAGGAGAAGAGAGGGGAGAGAAAGAAGGAGAAGAGAGGGGAGGGGAGAGAAAGAAAGGAGAAGAGAGGGGAGAGAAAGAAGGAGAGGGGAGGGGAGAGAAAGAAAGGAGAAGAGAGGGGAGAGAAAGAAGGAGAAGAGAGGGGAGGGGAGAGAAAGAAAGGAGAAGAGAGGGGAGAGAAAGAAGGAGAAGAGAGGGGAGGGGAGAGAAAGAAAGGAGAAGAGAGGGACCCGAGGGCCGGATAGACAGGTTTCGAGGGCCACTTGTGGCCCGCGGGCGAGTTTGCCTACCCCCGCTCTAAAGAGTCATTGCAAACCAACTCAGTAGTGACTCTAGCGACTCAGGGGACGACTCTCTTGTCACTTTTTACCAACTCAAACGACTGTACTGCAACGGAGCCTGTTGAGTCACGAGCAAAAAAATCGTCTAAGAGTCGTTGCTTTTGCGCTTAATATTCTACTAACTCTAGTAGGCTAAATAGAGTTGTTATGAATGCAAAATGCGATTCTAATTCATAGAGTGACGTAGACTTCAGCGACTTTGACACGCCTCAGATAGGACTCTACGGACCCAGAGTTGTTTCCGAATCGCAGACAATAAAACACCTCAAATAGACTCTTAGATGCTTCTATGACGACTTTTTGGCGACTCGTACCGTGACCCAAAAATCTGCAAGTAGTACTAATTAGATGACGAGGCATTTACCCTTGATAGTACAATCATAGTTACTTGTTCCGTTTACTCAAAATTACGGTTATATTTGTTTAGGTAAGTCCCATTTTGGGTCAACAAGTAAGTCGCCCGCCCGGTGTAAATCAGGGGGGTTGCGTCTGCCTAGGTACCGTTTTCATCATCTAAAAAGTTATTTTTCGATACATATCGGACGCTAATTATCTTGATATTTATTTCTCAGGTTCCTTCTGGCCACATTCTACAGCCGCTACGACCAAATTCATTTCATCGCGAACGCCCTGTCACTGGTGGTGTTGTCCATCGCGCCAAAACTGCCCATGTTCTATCGAGTGCGGCTTTTTGGCATCAACAAATGGTGAACTGGTTGCTGTGGGGAACTGAGTTGTGCAATATTTTATGCATTAGCTATCAGTCATCTGTGTAATAAATCTTCATTTTTTGGATTGGGCTATTTTCTGATGGATGTGATTCAAAATAATATAGATTTATAATTTGTTTATTTTTCTTGATCAAATAGCAAAACATAACGTATAAATTTTAACAGCTGATTTCAAATTGAAGTGGTTATGACATGTTCTGTTTGTTGTGCTGTGCAATGGCTTTGGTTGTTGCTGATTCTATTGTCTTTAACTTCTCTTCAGTTTCCTGTTGTTTGCACTGGCTCACTGCTGTGTAGCACAACTAAAGACTTCTAGCCCCTCCCTGAGTATTCAGGGGGAGCCACACACACACTGTCCCCTCCCTGAGTAATCAGTGGGAGCCACACACACACTGTCCCCTCCCTGAGTATTCAGTGGGAGCCACACACACACTGTCCCCTCCCTGAGTATTCAGTGGGAGCCACACACACACACACTGTCCCCTCCCTGAGTATTCAGTGGGAGCCACACACACACACTGTCCCCTCCCTGAGTATTCAGTGGGAGCCACACACACACTGTCCCCTCCCTGAGTATTCAGTGGGAGCCACACACACACACACACTGTCCCCTCCCTGAGTATTCAGTGGGAGCCACACGCACACACTGTCCCCTCCCTGAGTATTCAGTGGGAGCCACACACACACACTGTCCCCTCCCTGAGTATTTAGTGGGAGCCACACACACACTGTCCCCTCCCTGAGTATTCAGTGGGAGCCACACACACACTGTCCCCTCCCTGAGTATTCAGTGGGAGCCACACACACTGTCCCCTCCCTGAGTATTCAGTGGGAGCCACACACACACACTGTCCCCTCCCTGAGTATTCAGTGGGAGCCACACACACTGTCCCCTCCCTAAGTATTCAGTGGGAGCCACACACACACTGTCCCCTCCCTGAGTATTCAGTGGGAGCCACACACACTGTCCCCTCCCTGAGTATTCAGTGGGAGCCACACACACTGTCCCCTCCCTGAGTATTCAGTGGGAGCCACACTCACTGTCCCCTCCCTGAGTATTCAGTGGGAGCCACACACACACTGTCCCCTCCCTGAGTATTCAGTGGGAGCCACACACACACACTGTCCCCTCCCTGAGTATTCAGTGGGAGCCACACACACACACTGTCCCCTCCCTGAGTATTCAGTGGGAGCCACACACACTGTCCCCTCCCTAAGTATTCAGTGGGAGCCACACACACACTGTCCCCTCCCTGAGTATTCAGTGGGAGCCACACTCACTGTCCCCTCCCTGAGTATTCAGTTAGGAGCCACACACACACAGGAGTCCCTTTAGCATCCAATGAATATTCCTCTCAACTGAGCTGTCTGAAATGAGCAAATTCTGGAACGATTTCCGAAAGTGTCCATCACAATTTTTTTACAACCGTACTAGCTAGAATATGCAATATAAATAAGTATTTTTATTAGATTTGCTAGACAAGTCAATATTATTATAATTCTATTTCATTGTTTTCTTCGATTAACCTCTATTGTTACTGCTGTGTGTCTTTTGGTGCGGTGTCTGACTGTTGTTGTTCGCACTATTTAAAGTTATAATACTACTATGTAGATTTTTTGTACAATAAATTCATGTCATAAAAATTTCAAGTGTACATGCGGGAATCTGATTACAGTTCATTTCTTTCATCATTTCGTGTTCCGTAAGGTTCGGCTTTAAAAGAAATAGTTATATTTTTGGCTTAAATACTGTAGCTGCAGGCACTCGCGCGCACTTGTTTGCAATTTGAATTAATATTGAACTTTTATTGTGCAATTTTTTTGTTTTTCTTTACAAATAAATAGATTAGTTGTTGAGCTGGTTTAAAGCACCAGTCTTTTCTGTTGGCTGACTGGTTCAAACTAAAAATTATAAATTAATGAAAAATTAATGTATTTTGTTTATATGAATTGTATTTTGCATAGTTGCAGTGTTCTCAAGTTGGAGATGATGTAGAGTAAGTGAAGACATAGGAGTTTGTGAAGATTGAGTTTGTGAAGATATAGAGTTGGTGAATATTTAGAGTTGGTGAAGATGTAGAGTTGGTAAAGATGTAGAGTTGGTGAAGATTTAGAGTTGGTGAATATTTAGAGTTGGTGAAGATGTAGAGTTGGTAAAGATGTAGAGTTGGTGAAGATTTAGAGTTGGTGAAGATGTAGAGTTGGTGAAGATTTAGAGTTGGTGAAGATTTAGAGTTGGTGAAGATGTAGAGTTGGTGAAGATTTAGAGTTGGTGAAGATTTAGAGTTGGTGAAGATTTAGAGTTGGTGAAGATGTAGAGTTGGTGAAGATGTAGAGTTGGTGAAGATGTAGAGTTGGTGAAGATGTAGAGTTGGTGAAGATGTAGAGTTGGTGAAGATGTAGAGTTGGTGAAGATGTAGAGTTGGTGAAGATGTAGAGTTGGTGAAGATTTAGAGTTGGTGAAGATTTAGAGTTGGTGAAGATTTAGAGTTGGTGAAGATGTAGAGTTGGTGAAGATGTAGAGTTGGTGAAGATGTAGAGTTTGTGAAGATTTAGAGCTTGTGAAGATGTACAGTTGGTGAATATGATGAGTTGGTGAAGATGTAGAGTTCCTAAAGATTTAGAGTTATTCAAGATGGAGTTAGAGAGGATATACACTTCGTGAGCATTGAGAATTAATATTTCTAGACATTAGGTAATTAAAAAATCACCACTATAAAATCCGAAGTAAACTAAACACTGTCAATTGAAGTCTGACAGAGAGAGCCAGGGTGATTTTTTCCCACGGCTATTAAAATTACTGGTAAAACCCATAATTATAGTGTGGCCAATGCATGCAGCAAAATAAATTTATAGCAATTTTCGTTCACTGCTGAGTTCTGATAAAACCCAGTCGAGACAAACAGAAATGTGTCACGTCCAGGTTAGTTTAGTAACAGGTGGTACTGATAAGACGGTACCAGGCTACCCTTGGCCTTAACTGACCTTATCTAACACCGGCCGGTTGGGTGTCCGGTGCACCTTCTTACATGAATGCCAAATTATTTATTTGGGGAATCAATTTTTGCTTAAATAGCTTATCATTTTTTCCATTTGTGGTTTTTAACAAAGGCTCCGAGTTTTACGTTTCGAGTATATAATTGCATTACTGTATTCACACAGAGCAGGTGAGTGTGCCAAAGCTGTCAAGCATTTTGAAACATCGAATTTTTTATTTAGACGGGCCATGTTAGACACCAAACAACCTGTTAGACACAACAGCCTGTTAGACACCAAACAACCTGTTAGACACAACAGCCTGTTAGACACAACAACCTGTTAGACACAACAGCCTGTTAGACACCAAACAACCTGTTAGACACCAAACAACCTGTTAGACACAACAGCCTGTTAGACACAACAGCCTGTTAGACACAACAGCCTGTTAGACACCAAACAACCTGTTGGACACAACAACCCGATAGACAATAACCTGTTAGACACAACAGCCTGTTAGACACAACAGCCTGTTAGACACAACAGCCTGTTAGACACAACAGCCTGTTAGACACCAAACAACCTGTTAGACACAACAGCATGTTAGACACAACAGCCTGTTAGACACAACAGCCTGCTAGACACAACAACCTGTTAGACACCAAACAACCTGTTAGACACAACAGCCTGTTAGACACCAAACAACCTGTTAGACACAACAACCCGATAGACAATAACCTGTTAGACACAACAGCCTGTTAGACACAACAGCCTGTTAGACACCAAACAACCTGTTAGACACAACAGCATGTTAGACACCAAACAACCTGTTAGACACAACAGCCTGTTAGACACAACAGCCTGCTAGACACAACAACCTGTTAGACACCAAACAACCTGTTAGACACAACAGCCTGTTAGACACAACAGCCTGTTAGACACAACAGCCTGTTAGACACAACAGCCTGTTAGACACAACAGCCTGTTAGACACCAAACAACCTGTTAGACACAACAACCTGATAGACAATAACCTGTTAGACACAACAGCCTGTTAGACACAACAGCCTGTTAGACACCAAACAACCTGTTAGACACAACAGCCTGTTAGACACAACAGCCTGTTAGACACAACAGCCTGTTAGACACAACAGCCTGTTAGACACCAAACAACCTGTTAGACACAACAACCCGATAGACAATAACCTGTTAGACACAACAGCCTGTTAGACACAACAGCCTGTTAGACACCAAACAACCTGTTAGACACAACAACCCGATAGACAATAACCTGTTAGACACAACAGCCTGTTAGACACAACAGCCTGTTAGACACCAAACAACCTGTTAGACACAACAACCCGATAGACAATAACCTGTTAGACACAACAGCTTGTTAGACACCAAACAACCTGTTAGACACCAAACAACCTGTTAGACACCAAACAACCTGTTAGACACAACAGCTTTGTAGACACCAAACAACCTGTTAGACACCAAACAACCTGTTAGACACCAAACAACCTGTTATACACCAAACAACCTGTTAGACACAACAACCTGTTAGACACAAAAACAATCTGTTAGACACAACAACCCGATAAACAATAACCTGCTAGACACAACAGCCTGTTAACCAACCTGTTAGATACAAGAACTTGTTACACAGAACCTGTTCGAATCTACAATCACCGGCAGCCATAGTCTAAAAGCTGATATAATCTGCTCCGGAAATTTGCAATCTGAAGCCGACATGACACAGCAGCTCAGCGAGGAGCAGGCAAAGAAGCTGATGGAGGCTGCCATTGCAGCGGCCTCAAACGCCCACGCACCCTACAGCAAGTACAAGGTGAACAATTTATTGTGTTTAATTGCTTATAATGAACTGTTTTAATTTGCATTGACTATACTACTGACTCAAGTAGCTTACTAACGTCAATTAAACTTAGCTAGTGGTCTAGAGCATTCGCTATTTGAAAACAAAAACTTTTTATATTTTTGGACATTATATAATCCTGCTGACTATAATGCGGTGGCTTATTAACCTAAATATACTGAGTTAGGAGACTAAAGGATTAGTTAAGGAATCTAATGCACTAATTAATGTGACTAAATTCCTTATTAAGGAAAGCAACGCCCTAATTAAAGAGACTAAATACACTAATTAAGAAGCCTAATACACTAATAAAGGAGACTAGACACTACTTACGGAGATTAATAAAAATCCTAATTAAAGAGACTAATGCACTAATTAAGGAGTCTAAATACACTAATTAAGGAGTCTAAATACACTAATTAAGGAGACTAATGCACTAATTAAGGAGACTAATGCACTAATTAAGAAGTCTAAATACACTAATTAAGGAGACTAATGCACTAATTAAGGAGACTAATGCACTAATTAAGGAGACTAATACACTAATTAAGGAATCTAAATACACTGATTAAGGAGACTAATACACTAACTAAGGAGACTAATACACTAATTAAGGAGACTAATGCACTAATTAAGGAGACTAATACACTAATTAAAGAATCTAAATGCACTGATTAAGGAGACTAATACACTAACTAAGGAGACTAATACACTAATTAAGGAGACTAATACACTAATTAAGGAGTCTAAATACACTAATTAAGGAGACTAATACACTAATTAAGGAGACTAATACACTAATTAAGGAGACTAATACACTAATTAAGGAGTCTAAATACACTAATTAAGGAGACTAATACACTAACTAAGGAGACTAATACACTAATTAAGGAGACTAATACACTAACTAAGGAGACTAATACACTAATTAAGGAGACTAATACACTAATTAAGGAGTCTAAATACACTGATTAAGGAGACTAATACACTAACTAAGGAGACTAATACACTAATTAAGGAGACTAATACACTAACTAAGGAGACTAATACACTAATTAAGGAGACTAATACACTAATTAAGGAGTCTAAATACACTGATTAAGGAGACTAATACACTAACTAAGGAGACTAATACACTAATTAAGGAGACTAATACACTAATTAAGGAGACTAATACACTAACTAAGGAGACTAATACACTAATTAAGGAGACTAATACACTAATTAAGGAGTCTAAATACACTAATTAAGGAGACTAATACACTAACTAAGGAGACTAATACACTAATTAAGGAGACTAATACACTAACTAAGGAGACTAATACACTAATTAAGGAGACTAATACACTAATTAAGGAGTCTAAATACACTGATTAAGGAGACTAATACACTAACTAAGGAGACTAATACACTAATTAAGGAGACTAATACACTAACTAAGGAGACTAATACACTAATTAAGGAGACTAATACACTAACTAAGGAGACTAATACACTGATTAAAGAGACTAATACACTAATTAAGGAGACTAATGCACTAATTAAGGAGACTAATACACTAATTAAGGAGTCTAAATACACTAATTAAGGAGACTAATACACTAACTAAGGAGACTAATACACTAATTAAGGAGACTAATACACTAACTAAGGAGACTAATACACTAATTAAGGAGACTAATACACTAATTAAGGAGTCTAAATACACTGATTAAGGAGACTAATACACTAACTAAGGAGACTAATACACTAATTAAGGAGACTAATACACTAACTAAGGAGACTAATACACTAATTAAGGAGACTAATACACTAACTAAGGAGACTAATACACTGATTAAAGAGACTAATACACTAATTAAGGAGACTAATGCACTAATTAAGGAGACTAATACACTAATTAAGGAGAATAAAACACTAATTACAGAACTTAATGCATCGAAGTACATGCCGCAGCAAAATACAGACGTATTAGCTAATACTGCATCATTTTCGGCATCAAAATTCTGTCTCCAGGTGGGCGCCGCCCTGCTCCTATCCAACGGCACAGACATTGTCCCCGGCTGCAACGTAGAGAACTGCGCCTATCCCAACACGAACTGCGCCGAGAAGACGGCTGTGTGCTCAGCTGTGGCGAGAGGTCACCGAAGCTTCACAGCTCTGGCCGTGTCAACTCCCTGCAGGCCAGGGGAATTCCCGCGCCTCTGCGGCTCCTGCCGGCAGCTCATGTGCGAGTTCTGCGGGGAAGACTTCCCAATCTACTTAGTGCGATCGGACGATGGGCAGTTCGTGAAACGGCTGCTGGGCGAGTGCCTGCCTGAGGCATTTCGACCTGAGTGCCTGCTGGTGGACCGGAGCTAAACATTGGCTGTCCTTGACGCTTGAACTTGATGTGTGCATGTATTCAAGATGAGCTTGGGCCACTCTAATACCATTTGGTGCTGGCTGTCCATTTTGCTATTCGTAACTGGAACTGCCAGAAATGATTAACACCTGTGCTTCACCTGTTAGACAGGGGATAGTGTCACACCTGTTAGACGGGATAGTGTCACACCTGTTAGGCAGAGGTTGGTGTCACACCTGTTAGACAGGGCCGGTATAGTGTCACACCTGTTAGACAGGGGATAGTGTCACACCTGTTAGACAGGGGATAGTGTCACAACTGTTAGGCAGAGGTTGTTGTCACACCTGTTAGACAGGGGATAGTGTCACGCCTGTTAGACAGAGGATAGTGTCACTCACAACTGTTAGACAGGATGCTAGCTGTCACTGACATGCTATCAGTTCACGCCAAAATTAACCCGTTTAACACCAGGCAGTACAATTTAGTAATTAATACAAGTGAAACATGGTAAGAATAAAAAACCATGCAAGTCTGTCTTGCTGAATTATATTATCTACTGCTAATCCATGTAATTAACAGAACAGAACATGCGGAACTTCGCAGATATAGAAAATTTGTTTTGACACGCAAGCACGTGAACTCTAACCGGTAGGAGCCGCACCTCTACGAGACGGCGCAACGCACTGCTGTGTATACTTTTATCTGATAACGCTCTGCAGTCTGGTTATAGAAAGTACCTAGATTTACTTGATTAATAATCTCATGTAATATATGTGATATTGTTCGCAGGATGTAGATACTTAGTCACAGACAGACAGACAGACAGACAGACAGACAGACAGACAGACAGACAGACAGACAGACAGACAGACAGACAGACAGACAGACAGACAGACAGGCAGACAGACAGACAGACAGACAGTCAGACAGACAGACAGACAGGCAGACAGACGGACAGACAGACAGACAGACAGACAGACAGACAGACAGACAGGCAGACAGACAGACAGACAGACAGACAGACAGACAGACAGACAGACAGACAGACAGACAGACAGACAGACAGACAGACAGACAGACAGGCAGGCAGGCAGGCAGGCAGGCAGACAGTCAGTCAGTCAGTCAGTCAGTCAGTCAGTCAGTCAGCTGCACTTCGGTCCTGAGCCAGGATGCTGGGCCGGAACGCCGCAGGCAGGTAGTCACCCAGGCGCACCATTTGGCAGTCCCGGTCCCTGTAGCGGACCAAGTAGATGGGGAACTGGTCGCCGCAGAACTCCGCCACCACCTGCCGGCAGGAGCCGCACATTCTCGGATGATCGTCTCCCTGAATGGCGATGGTCACCGCCAGGGCCAGGAATCTCCGGTGGCCTTCCGACACCGCCTTGACAATGGCGGTCTTCTCGGCGCAGCAGCCGTCGGGATAGGTGCAATTCTCCACATTGCAGCCCGGGATGATGACCGGCTCCGGCGAGTCCGTGAGCAGCGCCGCTCCGACTCGATAGCCGCTGTAGGGCGAATACGAGAACTCGGCAGCTTTGACGCAGGCTGCCACCAGGGCCTCCAGCTGGCTCTCGCTGATGGCGTTTCCTTGCTGTTGCATCTCTTACAGTTCGTGAAGCTTGAAGTTATTTTGCCAACAGAGTAACAACTGGTATGTGCAATATGAGCGACCTTGAAGACTCTGTAATGGAGCGACAATGTAAACACAGACAGATTTTCAGTTGTGCACCTTCTTAAATTTAGTATGTCACGTGCTATTCTAGGCTTCATTCGTGCATACAAAATCTCTCTACATGCTATTAAACTGAGCTCTCGTCTCTTAGGTCTGTCACTCTTCGCTCTTTCTCTCCTATCTCTCTTGTAAGTTGCCGTGCATTTCGTTTGGCAAATCTTAGAATAGTGAGTAATGCTGCCTGGTCTTTCTGTCTTGGTATGCCGTTGAATTGTGTAAAACAATTTTGCAAGCAACCGAAATTAAGATTAATGATTTAAAACTGTCAGAACAGGTTCATATGGTTGTCATGAACACCAGCACTACCAGAATCGGTTCATATGGTTGTCATGGAGACCAACACTGTCAGAACTGGTTCAGATGGTTGCCATGGAGACCAGCACTACCAGAACAGGTTCATATGGTTGTCATGAACACCAGCACTACCAGAACAGGTTCATATGGTTGTCATGAACACCAGCACTACCAGAATCGGTTCATATGGTTGTCATGGAGACCAGCACTGTCAGAACCGGTTCAAATGGTTGTCATGGAGACCAGCACTGTCAGAACCGGTTCATATGGTTGTCATAGAGACCAACACTATCAGAATCGGTTCATATGGTTGTCATGGAGACCAGCACTGTCAGAACCGGTTCATATGGTTGTCATGGAGACCAGCACTGTCAGAACCGGTTCATATGGTTGTCATAGAGACCAACACTATCAGAACTGGTTCATATGGTTGTCATGGAGACCAACACTATCAGAACTGGTTCATATGGTTGTCATGGAGACCAACACTATCAAAACTGGTTCATATGGTTGTCATGGAGACCAACACTATCAAAACTGGTTCATATGGTTGTCATGGAGACCAACACTATCAGAACTGGTTCATATGGTTGTCATGGAGACCAACACTATCAGAACTGGTTCATATGGTTGTCATGGAGACCAACACTATCAGAACTGGTTCATATGGTTGTCATGGAGACCAACACTGTCAGAACTGGTTCATATGGTTGTCATATAAAGACCAACATTGTCAGAACTGGTTCATATGGTTGTCATGAAGACCAACATTGTCAGAACTGGTTCATATGGTTGTCATATGAAGACCAACATTGTCAGAACTGGTTCATACGGTTGTCAAATGAAGACCAACACTGTCAGAACTGGTTCATATGGTTGTCGTATGAAGACCAACACTGTCAGAACTGGTTCATACGGTTGTCATATGAAGACCAACACTGTCAGAACTGGTTCATACGGTTCTCATATGAAGACCAACACTGTCAGAACTGGTTCATACGGTTGTCATATGAAGACCAACACTGTCAGAACTGGTTCATACGGTTGTCATATGAAGACCAACACTGTCAGAACTGGTTCATACGGTTGTCATATGAAGACCAACACTGTCAGAACTGGTTCATATGGTTGTCGTATGAAGACCAACACTGTCAGAACTGGTTCATATGGTTGTCATGGAGACCAACACTGTCAGAACCGGTTCACATATGAAGTACCTGTGGTTCTCGGGTTGTTGATCGGGCAGTCTCGGGCTCCGGCCGCTGCCACCAATGTTGTACAGGCTTCTAGCTTAGGGTCCTCAGGCCCTCTCTCTTAGAAACCGGTCTTCGTAGTGTAGGTAGTGCTGCCACCAGATTCTTGGAGTCGCAGCTTTCGGTGAGGCGCTGATCTGTGATCTCGTAGAAGCAAATAAAGGAGAGAGAGACTGGCACTTCGTGCAGATTTTGACAGTTCTCGATCGTAAGCGTCCGACGTCAGCAGTTCCTGCCGGGCTAGTTCCGGGTAGGAAGGATGGTGCTAGTTCCTGATGGGCTTAGCAGTGTTGTTGGCAGATAGCAGTCACAATAGGATCAGCAGTGACACTAACACACTTGGACTTAGAAAACTTCAGAGGGCTGAGGACCCGGGAGATTTGGCGGGAGGGGGGGGCTGCATATATAGGGTGGAAATCTCGCACCATAAATAACAAGACCCCCCGTTGCGCGCAATCGATGGATTTGTTGCTATTTTTAGCAACGGGCGCACGGGTTTGTCTCAGAGGAGACAAGGCTCTCGGTGCACGTGATTTCCCCCACAAACACGTACGCAGCGTACAATGATGAAATATTTGGACTGAGGCGGCCCAGGCTGAGGAGGGGCCGGAGAAGGCCCACTACACTGTACATGTGGTGAAGCCACCAGTGACCTTGAGACCTGAAAACGGAGCCAAAAAGGAAGGGCCAAACCGAAAACTAAAACGGAGGCAAGACAGACCAAGCAGTCTGGAGTCTGGACACTGCAAACGAGAGCACGAGACAAGGGGGCAAACGAGGACAGAATGGGGGCAAACGAGGACAGAATGGGGGCAAACGAGGACAGAATGGGGGCAAACGAGGACAGAATGGGGGCAAACGAGGACAGAATGGGGGCAAACGAGGACAGAATGGGGGCAAAAGGACAGAAAGGCGGACCACCCCAGCAACTGCTCAGCGGCAGATAGAAGCTCATGGCGAGGGCGAGGGAAGCTGCTGACTAGCGACTCACTACATACATATGGTTGTCATGGAGACCAACAATGTCAGAACCGGTTCATATATGGTTGTCATGGAGACCAACACTATCAGAACAGGTTCATATGGTTGTCATGGAGACCAACACTATCAGAACCGGTTCATATGGTTGTCATGGAGACCAACACTATCAGAACCGGTTCATATGGTTGTCATGGAGACCAACAATGTCAGAACCGGTTCATATGGTTGTCATGGAGACCAACACTATCAGAACAGGTTCATATGGTTGTCATGGAGACCAACAATGTCAGAACCGGTTCATATGGTTGTCATAGAGACCAACACTATCAGAACCGGTTCATATGGTTGTCATGGAGACCAACAATGTCAGAACCGGTTCATATGGTTGTCATGGAGACCAACACTGTCAGAACCGGTTCATATATGGTTGTCATGGAGACCAACAATATCAGAATCGGTTCATATGCAAGACAACACAGTAAGTCTAATGACTTATTCCTGCCGCTTTGCCGCCGTAATGAGACAGCACTAAAAGTGCATGCCTGTTGGATGGGTTTGTATGTTTTCAGAAACTGACTGATTGATATAGGCACAACGTTGTTTATCCGTCAGCAGCGTATAGTTGCTATGCTATAACGACGTCCTTCAACATCGAGTACGTCGAGTACGTAGAGGGTGCATGATTTCTGCGACATTTCCAAAGGACCAGTCTACTAGACTACTAAGAGTTATACAACGAAACACTCCATGATTTTGGATACTCAAAATGCAGTATGCCCCAGCTGGATTATCTCGCTGATGATGGGGGGCTGGTACAGCTTTCAGATAGATCCATTTTGTTTTGGAAAACAAGCCAAGTGACTCTTTCCAGACGCCCTGTGACGTCCAGGTGTCTATAGAACAGCTCAGTGCCAATAAATCATAATGGAAGGTAACAACTTTACTGGTAAGGGGCAAACTAGGAATGTCAAAATCCTACATTTTTTGAGCCAAAAAAAGTTACACAGCTTCGATGGTCATAAATCATAGACTACCAGTGGTTATAAAATATAAAATATGTCTGAGGATCACTTTCTTTGACTATTTGGCATCAAAAGCGATAGGTAAAGGATTTTAAATCAAAGTTGGCCCAATTACTGGATGCGTAAAAGACTCGGACTCAGTGATTAATAGATCGTCAAAAGAAAGTGAACTATGATCTTTAATAAATGTTCAATATATATTTTTTGTTTCTTTCAAACTGTGAGACATATTTTATATTACGTCGTGATCTACAAACCGACAACAGAAAATCAATATGTTTGAGTTTAGGGTTTTGAATTGGTTTAGTATTATCGAGAGATCGGTTTTACATGCTGTGACGTTGTCAGTTTAAGGTGGTCCCGAAAAGGGCCGTTGGACTGCTGTTCTCCATAGTCATTCAACCCTTCAGTTTCACCGTTTCAACTAAACTTTTCCATTCGTTTATTGCGACGTTTACTTGTAGTAGTGCCCAACGATTTTGTGGCAATTTATAATTCATTGTATACTTTGCTATCCTCTCTCGCAACCGTATAAAATTGGCACGATCGATAATTTTAAGTTCTCTCGCCAGCCAATGAAGTCACTCGTGCTCGCGCTACCCCCTCTGCGCTCTTTTATTAAACCCCCCGCCTGGCGGCGGGCACCCCTCACGCTTTTTCGTCTCTCCCCGCCTGTCCCTTGTTTCCTTCCCTGCGGCCTCTTAGCTGTCTTATCTGTTTGTCTGGCTGCCTCGAGCCTCCTTATTTCTCACCACGGCCCTTCTGTCTGGGCCAGCCTGCTCACACACTTACTTGACTGTTTCACGCCACGACCGACGCCAACTCACCACTACGTTTCACTACGCCTTCACTGTGCTCATAGCCACTGCTCACGTCACGTCGCCATTGTGTCATTCGCCTGCCACTTGACTTCATATCCAAATTATATTCAACCCATTGCTGCAGCCGCCAGTGCCCAGAAAGCTATAGTCTGTTTATTGCCAGTAACAATCAAACTTAATACTGATATTAACAATAAAGACAACTACGGCAGTTCCTGCCTTTATCGCCAAGTGCTCCGCTACAAAATCCGCTTTACAAGAATTGACTTCAACTTATTTTGGGACTAAAACGGCCCTTTTAAGGGTCACCGCATAGCTGGCCGCTACGCCAATAACGTGACAATGCGTTTTTAGGAATTGGATATAATAGTAGTTAGTACGAGTACATTATATCTGGGATTCTAAAATATTGTAGAAAGAAACTACTCAATACTTAGTCATCCAAAGCCATGACTTGGATTAGGTTTTTAATTATTAAGTCATTAATAGATCGGCCTTTAATTTTTTTCCCGTCCCTAGCATTGAGTAGTTCACTGACAAGACGTAAACGAACTACCACACAGAAAGTACACTCATTTTTAGTTAACAATTGTCTCCAGCTACGCGACATTAAGCCAGGTGGATCATCATCCGAATGCTCTTCAGCGCAGTACTATGCTGGGCTGCGGTGCCACCCCAGTGCATGGTTGAAGGATGAACCACCGCAGAGTTTTGATAGACCCCGTTCGGATTGTAATTTCCGCAGTGATTGAACCACCAGCCTGAGTTTCCGCGGCCATTGGAACAAAAGCCAGAAGAGCTCATATCGTTGTCGCGGTCCATAGTGGAGAACTGCATTCCTTTCATATTGGTAAACGAATCGCCAGTCGTGTTGGAGCTGTCACTCAGGTACGAAGTGTAGGTCATTCTGTAGTCTGTGCTGGCATCGGCTACAGAGAAGCCGGAGTACTCGCTGACGTAGAGCTCATCCGACCAGGTGACCGCCTCAACTCGTAGAAGCTTCGGTGAGCTACCAGTCAGCTCGTGGATTGTGCGAAGACCTAAAATTACAGTTGCTTTTGTTACTGCCGTATACCGTTCTTCCGTACATAGCATCTCATTAAAATAATTAACTCTGCTCACCGATCCAGAAGTCTGTCTCATCTCCAAATCCGTCCTCATACTGAGTCCATCCCCTGGCAAAGCTGAGCTCGCCCTTCGATTTGTGCTGGATCACTTGGAATTTCTTGCCGTCAATCACAACCAGCTTTTCTGAAATAGTCGCAAAATTTGATGCTGGATGTAAATATGTTCAGTGTAATTTTTTATGCCTTTTAATTAATACAAGCCACAGTTTATTCGAGTAGTTGTTTGAAATCACATTAAATTTCTCACAACTCACTATCGCTATCGATGCTCTTTCGATAAACCAAGCCGCTAGGAGCGACGGATGCGAAGTCGGCATTCTGCGCCTCCGTGAGCAGGCAGAGCTTACTCTCTGGGACAAAGGCAAAGGCGGAGCAGTATTGCATATGCGGGGGCTCGCATTTCATCGCGCAGTCGGCAACGCTTCGACCAGGCTCTGACGTCATCGAAGCAGCTATGGTTGGCGAAGCCTCGGCAGCCGAGAGCACTGAAATATGAAAACAAATTGTCTTCCAATTTTTCACGCATCAAGTAGGCTTTCAGCAAGCAAATTTTACAATAGACCTACCCGACTGTGACCTGGTGGCAGTCAGAATCGGAGACACGCAGTTCAAGAGAACTGCAGCAGCAATAGGAAAAGCAGACATGTTGCAGAAGAAAGCTACCAAAAGCACGCGTGAAGACTTTCTATTTCTGGGTTGACTTGAGTTGGCCTTCTTATTTGCAACAGAAAGCCTGCTACAGCGGCGCTAATTAGTTGAAAACTGCATGCTGCTTGAGTCGATGCGTTGCTAAGCAAGAATTCTAAAAAACATCCTCATCATCATCCCTCCCTCGGCTCCGCGCCCCTTTTGTCAATGACGAGCCCTTGGTTGAGGGATTCCGATCCCTCAATCGAGCAAATCAAGCAAACTAACGACAGACTTTTTAGACCGCATGACAGGTGAAGATGCCTTCACTAGTTTAGAACGTGTTGTTAAATGTCTCTAGGGCCTCACCAGCTCATCCGCATTAACTAACAAGGTTGGCTTCCATTCAAAGACTAAAGCATACTCAAGAGATTCAGAGAGCAGTTGCATGTAGATCTGGATGGATGCCAATTAAAGAAACTACCATAAAATGCATAGACTTTTGGAGACCTAGCTAAGCCCATTTTGGCAAATACAATGCCCATGCAGTCAACTCACTACAATGAATCTTTGCAACTTTCGGATTCTTGTCTTTTTTGTTGGCTTTTCAAACGCAGTAGTGTAGCTGATCGAGTATATTTCTTAGTCAACGAGCAAAAGGGGAAAGTTAAGAGAAGATGGTGCCAGAGGCTGATTTAATCACTTTAGTTTTAGGCATAGACAAACTTATACAGTATCTTTCTAGAAAGTTCTAAGACTTGGGGAATCTAACGAGAGTTACTATAAATAGCATAGATACAATTTAAATTACTTTTTCAACATTTTTCTATATGCAACGCCATTAATTGGAGATTCAAACGGAGCGGCGATGCAAGTAAAGGTGTAGTCTCTTTGCTGGAATGCTGAATAAGATGGAATGCTTTTAATGATGCCCCGTATAAGGATGCTTTAAAACCGACGGCTGATTTTAAGCGTAGAAATATCATTGTCGGCTGATTTTCCATGCAGGAATGGCATTATTGCACTCCTTTGCGTGCAGGAATGGATGTCTATGGTAAAATCTCCCTGAAAAAGCATTAGGCGCAGAAATGCATTCCTGCACGGTTTTGTGCATTCCTGCACGATGAATAATCCGACAATGGGATTCCTTCACGTTCACTCGTGCGTGAAAGACATCATGAACTCTTTCGCTAGCCGAAATCTTCCCTCCATGGTTTACTTACTTACTACTGATGGGGGGCGCAGGCGCCGCGAATAGGCCGCGAGGCCCCTATCGCAACCCCAAGATAAAAAAGCACAAGGATTAGCCTTGGGGGTGCGCCCAGTCCCAGCCAGTAGTCGGCAGGTTCGCAGTGGAGGCATCGGCGACCCTCATCCGGCCGGAGTCCCGGACGAAGGCGCGCAGGTCACGGATATTGTCCGGGGTGGTCAGCTCGTCCATCCGCTGGGGGTGGCCGAGGTATTTGTGCCGCGCCTTGTTGAAGTAAGGGCAGAAGGTGACGTGATGCTCTGCGGTCTCCTCTCCTATGCCACAGAAAGGACAGGTGGGAGGGCAACCGGTTTGCAACGATATATGCCTCTGGAAGAATCCATGGCCGGTTAGGGCCATGCACATCTCCCTGAGGTCGGTTCTGTTAAGCGAAATCAGATAATCAGAGACTTTCCTGTTCAGGTTAGGCATGGCAGAGCGGCTCTGCCTGTACTCGGTGCAGCTGTTCCAGTGGAGCTGGTGCTGCTGATGGAGCCACCTGTTGATATGGCGGATGACTTGCGACCTGGGAGTGGGTAGCCTCATCAGACGATGGTTACCGTCTGGGTTGCTGCCCTCCTTGGCGAGAGAGTCCGCGAGCTCGTTGCCCAGGATGTTGCTGTGACCAGGTGTCCAGATAATTCTAATCCTGTTAAGGACTGAGAGAGATTGCACACTGCGGTGGCATTGAGATACTGTAGTAGCGGAGATATTCTCAGTGGTTAAGGCCTTAATAGCAGCTTAGCTATCAGTGTAGAAATTAATGTCAAAGTTATTAATGTTCGCCTGAAGCAGTTGCTGGGCACACTGTTCAATGGCGCAAATTTCAGCTTGGAAAACTGAGGTGTTCTCACCGAGGTGCAGACTTTCCTGGAAAAGCATCTTACCCTCATGGAAAATGGCAATACCCGCTCCAGCGCGGCCGTTGAACAGCGAGCCGTCGGTGAAGCAGTGAATGCCCTGGCTGCGCCGGTTCACACCGACATCCAGCGGAATATTGTCTCGGCCAGGGATGGCGGTCTTGAAGCCCCTCCTGATGTTGAGAGCGGGAGGTCGACTATCCACATAGCCCAGGTCCATGTGGATGTTGTTGAGGTCGCGGCGGACAAAGTCCATATGCGGGATTAATGTTTTCATTGGCATAAAGCCAGAGGGTGCGTTATTTAACGTTTTATCTCTGATAAGCCGGGAGGCAGACTTCATAGCCTCCGCCCTAATGAATAGGTGAAGCGGAGGCAGGTTAAGGATAGTGTTCAGCCCCTCGTAGGGGGTAGACGGGTACGCACCTGTGATGGCACGGCAAATGCTGCCCTGAAGCTGGTACAGGCGCTGACGGGCGGTCTTCTGCTCCAGCACGCTAGTCCAGATGAGACTCGCGTATGTGATACTGGGCCGGATGATGCCGGTATAAATCCAACGGACCGTTCTAGGCGAGAGGCCCCAAGTCGGCCCGATGGCTCTGCGCAGCTGGGCAAAGCAGCGTTTTGCCCGACCGATGACGTTATCAAGGTGCTTCGTCCAGCGCAGGTCATGCGTTAGCGTCACACCGAGGTATTTGACCTCCTTCTTGAAGGGGATGTTTCTGCCAGTGAGGTTTTTCATCTCCCACGCACGGCGCTTGGTGAAAACGACAGCGACAGTCTTGGTGACGCTGATTTTTAGGCCATGCTGCGTAGCCCAGTCGGCCGCCTTGTCGGCGAATTGCTGCATCAGGTTGCGCAGAGTGGCGGGGTCGGTTCCGCTGACGACCGCGGCAACGTCATCGGCGTAGCCCGCCCTGGTGATACTGCTGGGAATGTCAGCGGTTAGAAGTTCGTCCATGACGAGATTCCAAAGAAGTGGAGTTAGCACGCCACCTTGCGGGCCGCCTTTCATCACCGCCCGGGTGTAGGTAACGCCCATAAGCGTAGATGTCGCAAACCTATTGCGGATCATAAAATAAATCCAGCGGACAATGCTGTGTCTCACATTCCTGCGGGAAAGAGAGTTTCTGAAGGAGCGGAAAAGGACATTGTCAAACGCTCCTTCGAAGTCAACAAACATCCCGCAAGCGAGTTGTTTGCTAAGGATGGCACTCTCGATCTTGGAGGTAATGGCATGGAGAGCATGCTCAGTCGTCTTTCCAGGCTGGAAGGCGTACTGGTACTTACTGACGGGGTCGGAGCGCAGGTCGCACTCTCGAAGCCTCCACAGGATAAGCCTCTCCATCAGCTTAACACAAAAGGAAGTGAGGCTGATGGGCCGGAAGGATTTCACATTGGTGTAGTCACCCTTGGCGGGTTTCGGGATGAACACGACTCTGGACATTCTCCAGATTGTGGGAATGTAACCTGTAGTAAAACAGTCTACAAGCAATTTAGAGAGATAATCAGCAAAGTTTTGCAGCTTAAGCGCCTCCTGAAGGATACAGGGGGCGCCCTCCATGGTTTATATATGATCTTTGATCGTAATTAGTGCTCCTACTTGATTTTCAGTTCTATGAAAAGTGAACTCGATAAGATTTTTATATTTTTCAAGACAAGACACTCTGCAAAAAATGGGTTTAATTTTATAGTTTAACAAACAAAAAACCAGCCGATTAAAATACTTATATTTTTAGGAGTATTTATTATATAAAGAGAGACCAGCTGAAGATTTCCAGCAGTTGAGCTTTGGCCAGCTACGTTAGATAAATTCGCAACAGGGTCTTCATATTCACCTGCTTTTATCTGTTGAAGGTCCAGAAGCACCGCCTGGGTGAGCTGATGTAGGTACATGTGCTCGACATGCTGAGGAAATTTAGAGGCTTGTGAAGACTGCACTGAGGCGCCTCCAGCATAATTATTTCATCGAAAAAACTGACTGATTGAATTCTAACTCTCATAAAGATTGCATCACATTGCAGGCTTTTAATTTTGTTTATCGTCAGTTTACTGGCTGAAGTGGGAGTCCAACTAAATTGAGTCACAGTATTGAAAATAAAGTGTGGAAGCAAATAGCACCAGACTTGGTTGCGTAACCAAATTGTTGACCAATTAATGGAGACTGATACTGACTGACCAAAAAAAACCTTTTACGTCATAAATACTTCATGTGACAACAATTAGGATCGAGTAACTAAGCCAACTTAATGTGAGTTTTGAATTAAAAATGCTACGATGATTCATGCCGAGAGCTTAGATGTGAAAAGACTTGAACTGATAAAGCAGCTACGGGAGTTCAATTTTTAAGTGTATATATACTCTTATTAAATAATTGTTAAAGATAAAAACTAGAAAGTCAATAAAAAAGAAAAATCTTGTCAAACACAAAAAAGCGTCATGTCAAACATAAAAGAAGCGTTATTTAAACAATAAAAGAAGCGTCATGTCAAACATAAAAGAAGCGTTATTTAAACAATAAAAGAAGCGTCATGTCAAACATAATTAAGATTCACTGGGGAATAACTCTGAGATGTCAAAGCTCGGGGGGAATCGCTACGAATATAATGCTGTGACTATTGTTAAGAATTTCTGAGATTTCAAGGCTGAGAGGTCAGAAGCTACCAGTACATGTCGTTTATTTGAAAATTTTATCTCATTTTCTGTTGCCTCCCCAACGGGGGGCGCCGATTGCTAGCACTAAATAATACTACACTGCGTTAATAAATGTAGACATTAGAATTAAGACGCGAAGGTGAGAGGCGCTGCAGCCATAGCCAGTTGCAATCAGAAGTCGGAGATCGGAGATCCAAGGGGTCCGTCGGCTTCAGACAGTTTCATGAGATGGCATCGGGAGCATCTCTCATTGGAAAAAAATTTATGGCTTTACCTTACGGATTGTACCCGAATCAGTCCTTGGTGCGGCCTTCATTATTTTTTGGTGTCTCCAGTAGGCTTGCGTGTACTTCGGCTTCACGCAAAGCTTGCTTGAACGTCAGTTCTTTATGGTTCTTGATAATCAGCTTGCCGATAATTGCTTGGCTGTTCAGACCACATATGAAGTGATCTCTTAACCGCTCGTCTTTGTTTGAAAACTCGCACTTCTCCGCTCCCTTTAGCAGTCTTTCGGAAAAGGCACGAACTTGCTCTGTTGCTTCGCGTCTGATATTTTGAAAGTTGAACCCTTCAGCCAATACGTATGTCTTTGGCTGCAGGATTTCTTCCGGTGCTTCTTTCAGCTGAGCAAAGGATTTCTTGCCAGGTTTTTCCGGTTCCAAATGATCGGCCAGCTTGTCATACAGCTGGGGAGAGATCCTCAAGAGCAGTACACGTGCCTTGTTAGCGTCAGTCCAGCTAAAACACTGTGCAGCGATATCAAAGCGATCCATCCAGTGGTCGAGATATTGCTGCTCTCTTCTAGCCGCTCAATCTCGTTCAACCCTGATGTATGGAGAACGCCTTGACTTTGGACAGCCTCGTGATCTTGCTCGGTGACTTTGTGCCGTTTCCGGTCACCAGGACAGCGCGATGGCTTGGAGATTTTGTTGGCGACTTTGACATTGTCCCTGTAACTGTTTGTAACCAGTGCTTGTGACGCCACTGTTACGTAGCACTAGGGGGACGGAGTCATGAATGTAACGCGGTCGAGCCTTCTGCTTGTATATTTTCAGCGCTCAAGCCCAGTGTCTTGCTAAACGAATTACTTTTTATTTCGCTCTGCAGAGCTTATACTTTGTACAAATAAAAGTACTGTGGTGGCTCACATATCGATAGCACTGATTGAGCCCACACACAGCAGATAGTGAAATATTGAAACGGTTTTGGCACGCTAATGGAGGTAAAAATGTTGAGTAAATTAAGCCAGTGAACGTAAGATTCTGAAAATATTACGGCTATATCAAGGCGAAAACTTTCAAAATAGACCGATTAGATTAATTTCTGCGATATCCAACTTTTTCGGTGAGCATTACTATCTAATTATTCCTGCATGCTGAAGACTGCGTCAAACGCAAAAGCACGAGAGCGCAAAAATTAGTTCGATTGGCAACAACAGTTAAACTAAAATGACGTGCAAAGGCTGGCTATTGCAGCTGGCTCTAAATCCTACAATGAGATTTACGTCCACGTGTCTATAGAATATTGATACTTTATAAATAAGGTGTCTGCTTCTGGGCCAAATCTTTGCTCTTAAGTTTCTTTCGAGATCGGGGAGAAAATTACCTGCGATTTGATCAGCAACAACTGACAAACTAACATGGCGTGCAAAGGCTGGTACAGCGACAATGATTTTTATCCACAAGCTCAGCTTATCTTGGCTGCTTCATCGACAACGCAGCCCGCGACCTGCCCAAGGTGGTGAGCGCTGGAGTGAGGACCAACAGCCACTACTGCATCAATCTGTGCAAGCGTGCCGAGAGTGGGCCCTGGGCGGGCCGCCAGCGATATGTTTGTCATGAAGACCAATACTGTCAGAACCGGTTCATATTGTTATCGAAATGTTCATTATAATTATCAAATATAAAAAATGCATTCTACAATATTCCACATCTATTCCACGACGGGTAATCATGATTACTCGCTCAGCAATCTACTCTAATAAGTAGTATCGTAGGCTCTGTATACGACAATATTATATGGAACAGATATAGAAGCTCAGGCACTGGTTCGATCACCAGGGGTTTTGCTTATCTCAATATACTGCCATCCAGACTGCCACTTCACAGCCATTCAGGCGCTGCAATTGCGGACTGAAAGCAGCACACTGAGTCAGCCACTTAGCTCTATGCACATTGAATACTGCAAATAAAGAAGCCAGAGGTTCACCCATGCATCAGCTTTCCCATGCATCAGATCTCTCATGCATCAGATCTCCCATGAACGCTATCCATGCGTCGCACGCTATGGATGAATAATACTGAAAATGATCGACTGCAACACGGCCCGGAGCTAAACAAAAAATGATGCAGCACAAATTCTATGGCTTGCCTTGCAGCCTTCACGCTTTCAGCTTCGCTTGCATTGTCTCGGAAGAGGAAACAGAAACCCACCGGTGATACCCCCCCAAGGCTTAGATTGCATAGCAACATCTGAAAATGAATCCTGCCCATACGTTAATAAGCAAATATAAAGTAGGATAGAACTTGGGGAGAGCAGCCAGACGTCTCCTGCTTCCTTACACTTCTGTGACACACAGCTGAGCAATGCAGATCTTTGCTTTCATTTTCTTGCTTTTGGCAGCTGCCGCTGCAGTTGCGCAATCCCGTGTGAGCTGCCACAGACGCTGGTGCCAGTACCGGATGCCGCACTGCCTCGACGAGACCTCGGCGCTGACTCGATGGAGCTCGCAAAGCCTGCAAGCCTGCGTGTTGAAAGCGAGCAGCGAGCCTGACGACCTGGTGCTTGAGTGGAACAAGCAGACAGGTGTGTGCTCGCTCTTCCACTACCAGCAGGTGTGTCGCACGATGCAGGCAAGCGGTGCCGTCGCGATCGGAGCTGGGGCTGCAGTGCAGCAGTCGCAGTGCTCGGTGTATCGCGCGTTGTCGTTGGCGAGCTGCGACGCCTCGCTCGACGCTCAGCTGGTGGGCGTGTGGCTGGCAGGTGGGAGCAGCCGGTTCAGCAACCTGGTGTGCCAGAGCGACAGCGGCGGCGGCGGCAGCCACCGACTGGAGAGCGCGAACCTGCAGTGGACTGAGGAGGGCGCCCGCTTCGACGGGACATCGTCGTACGCGCTGCTCAACGACAGCCGCTTCGTCTCGAGCGACCCGTCGGCCAGCTTCACTTGGCTGATGAGGCTCAAGAGGGAGCCGAGGATTCAGCCCTTCATGGAGGCTGTGCCCTGCTCGGATTATTCTACACTCGGACCTCACCTGTGGGAGTTTGATACGATTGGAAGAATGTACTTCAGCACGATCAGCATCACTGCTAACCGGCATTTGACCATGGTTTCCAATGTGAACGCAATTTCTGCAAACGCGAGCACAATGATTGACATCGGAGTCTCCATCGGATCAAGCCAGTCGTTCCATGCCTTCTACCTGAACGGAGAATTTATCAGCACAGCTTCAGGCTCGAACGATAGGACTTCGTTCCCGTGCTACATCGTGTCTGTTGGCCGCCGGTTCGCTGAGGGCGGCGCCTTCCTGCAGGGAGTGGTGCGGGCTGTGGCCATCGCCAACGCCTCGCTGACTGAGCAGCAGATGAGAGACTTCTTCAGCAGCGTGCCGTAGACTTTTAAGTCCGAATAAATTTTACGCTTGTATCAACTTTTGAATAGCTTCGTTAATACGAGTACTTTGGTACTGGATTGAGTCTTTATAGTCAGCTCGTACATGGTTTGACTGTTTTTTTATTACAACACTAGGGGCTTATCAGGATAATAACATCTTATAACCGCTTTTTGTGCGACAACAGTTTTTGAATCATAAATAAAAAAACAGTCGATGTTTGAACCGCTTTGAATTCCAAAATGGTCTCTTTACCTATATTGATAAACATTTCTGGAGGAGTGACATCGAATTCAGAGTGGGTGACAGAGAGTGACCTGCGAGTAGAATGAGAAATTAGCTTCTAAACATAAGTCAGGATTTTAACCTGAAAGTTCTCACGACTTGTGTAGGAGAAAAAAGCTGAATTTAAACAATAAGTCATGTTAACAGAGTTACAGAGGCCGGCAGGAACATGAATCATTGTAATAAGTTGTGTGAAGTTGTCATAAGATGCTTCTTTCTCCTCGCTGACACATGCAGTCGTGCGTTGCTCTGGAGTGAGACCAACCTAGCAGGCACATGCTTCCGCTGCAGATCACGGACCAGTGATCTTATGAATGGTGATCTTGAATATTAACACAGTGTCTTCTGCAAGCTCTCACGCCTTTCAGAAGTCCGTTGAAGACGCGGCAGATTTGACTTCGGGACACTGTCCACAGCCTGTTGGACATCCCGCATGTGCTTTAGTCACTCCAACGCTGATTTTCCTGATTTGAAGAAGTCTGTAACTTCTCTTTGTTTCACCATTTCTTGATAGTGTAAATAGATGGCTTGAGATAAAAAGATTAAAATGATGAATTGATGAACAGATATGTTGCTCTATTAGTGTGTGGTAATTTTCAAATCACTGTGAAGCAATCTGTGGAGATAAGTGTATTGCTCAAGGACACAAATTGTTCTATGGGGATCGGGAATCGAACCCCGACCCTCTATAACCACTAGGCTACAACCTCTCTTAAAGTGCATGGGCTCCACGTGCATTTAGTCAAGCTTACGCTCAAAGATTAGTAGCTAAAGATGCAGAAGTAACTTTTTGTTTTTGACATGAAAGTTTCTGTCTCATTTAGAGCATGGTGAGAGGGCGATACGAAGAATTTCTCTGGTGATCGCACAGTGAGTTCAGATATTCCGGGAGAAGGGTTCGAAAACTACGGCTCTTACCAGTAAAACTTAATCATTTCAATTCACTTGCTTGTTGGAGAACCTGACAATAAGTGCAGAACAAGAAGGTTCTGTGTAATAATTTAATCTTCATCTCTGTCTGATTACATTGCATTGGTATTTTAATTAATCTCTTCTTTTAGAGAAAGCTAATTTTTTGTTAGACCATTCGCATGCCCTTTAGTACAGACAATCTGTTCTATACCCAACAGTGAGTAGCAGGACTCTAAAGCTGATTCCAAGCTCACTCTCAACACCAAGGCTGTAAATTGTGATACTGTGTGACTTTAGTTTATGGCAATACTCTTCTATTTAGTATGTAAGTATTGCAATATACACTGGCTTGTGGGCATGCAAGAATGCTGATACGCCAAGGCTAATGGGAGAATTGCTGAGATGTCAAGGCATACGGAGGGAATGGCTGAGATGTCAAGTCCACTATAATAAAACTGTAAATTTTCTTATTAACTCTCACTAATCCATCCAAAAATAGCAGCTAAAAAGTAAACTTTAACAACATGAAGTCAAAAATTTATTTATTTTTCAAAAAAATTTAAACTTCGCAAATTATTTTGCTAGTAAGTAACTATTGTAGTTTGTAGATTTAAAATAGTATTAAAATAATTTTACCATATAGTTAACGCCATTTTGTAATGGGTAATGGCTTTCAGTTATATTATTTTCTCTGTCACCATTTTTTCAGTGCAGAAGAAGCCTTTTAAGGTCCTGGATCAGTTTCAAGGTCTTTCCTTTTCATCAGCTCGTTCAAAGTTCTATTATCATATGCTACTCGCAACTTTTTTAACCACTATTTAATAGTTTTGATTCACATTCTTATCATGCTACTGTTAGTAGGCGATCGCTTATGCATGTGCTCTGAATTTGCGTTACCTGCCGCTGTCAACGTCATTATTGCTCACGTGATCATTTGCTTGTTGATTATGCCGAGAAGCTTCAAGATGACCGACAAGCGAGGTGAGTCACCAAAACGACACTCTGTCGCCGCGCCGGCCTGGTCCGTCTATTGTGCCATCGGCGACTCCACTGATGCATCTCCTGGACCTGTTGACTCTGCAGGCAACCTACCAACGAGCTCATACGCGAACCCCAATTCGATAGTTTTGTTGCTGAGTCTGATGGACTGCGCAGAATTCTGTTGTGGATTGGATTAGCCCTTCGAGTCTTGAAGACAGAGGGAAAGCCTGCGGTCGTTAGTGACTTCGTTTGAGAGTTAAGATATAGTTGCAAAAATCCAAGGCTAACATTGAAATTGCATGGAACAGTGAGGGTACGAATCTTTACATGAATAAAACATATCCTATATGTCAGGTCCGTACTGGACCATCATCATCCGTAAAATAGGAACGTGATACTGATAGGATAAAAGTAGCGTCGGCGTCGATTCTATCTACACATTGCAGAAGCAAACACCAGTCCTGCCTTAACTGGCTTCTGTTGAGCAAACGCGCCAAGCAGCAACATCAAGCAAATAGTGAAAGCTAAAAGCTGCAGTGACTCCGAGAAACTGACTATTGCTCGAGCTAAATCCGCAACGTCTGCAAACAGACCGCTGATAAAACATGGAAGAAAGCCGAAAAACTCTCTCGGTACTGATAGCTTTGAGTCGTGAAACAAGTATTTTCTCTAATACACAGTAAATGGAAAAATGGTTGCTGCACTGCCGGTAATTCTGTTAGCCTGGACTTCTGTAGCTACGGTTCTGACTGCAGGCTGCAGCAGACGCTGGTGCCAGTACCGGATGCCGCACTGCCTCAACGAGACCTCGGCGCTGACTCGATGGAGCGCGCAAAGCCTGCAAGCCTGCGTGTTGAAAGCGAGCAGCGAGCCTGACGACCTGGTGCTTGAGTGGAACAAGCAGACAGGTGTGTGCTCGCTCTTCCACTACCAGCAGGTGTGTCGCACGATGCAGGCAAGCGGTGCCGTCGCGATCGGAGCTGGAGCTGCAGTGCAGCAGTCGCAGTGCTCGGTGTATCGCGCGTTGTCGTTGGCGAGCTGCGACGCCTCGCTCGACGCTCAGCTGATGGGCGTGTGGCTGGCAGGTGGGAGCAGCCAGTTCAGCAACCTGGTGTGCCAGAGCGACAGCGGCGGCGGCGGCAGCCACCGACTGGAGAGCGCGAACCTGCAGTGGACTGAGGAGGGCGCCCGATTCGACGGGACATCGTCGTACGCGCTGCTCAACGACAGCCGCTTCGTCTCGAGCGATCCGTCGGCCAGCTTCACGTGGTTGATGAGGCTCAGGAGGGAGCCGAAGATCCAGCCCTTCATGGAGGCGGCGTCCTTTGATGATTTGCCACGAATGGGGCCTCACTTTTGGGAGTTTGGCGAGCCCCGTCAGCTGTATTTTCATCCGGTTGGGAGTCTGCAGCCCACCGTCTTTTCCGCCACAAACCTGCTGCCCAGCGAGAGTTCCGCCTGGATCAATGTCGGCTTTGTGCTGGGAAGCTCCCGAGTGGCTTCTCGGCTGTTCTTCAACGAGTCCTTTGTGCCGACCAGCTCAGCTGACAAATCGTTCAGCATGCCAAACCGCTGCTGTCGGATGTACATCGGTCACAGGCCGAGACCTGAGGACTCTCTTTCTCGTTTATTAAGCGGAGTTGTGCGTGCGGTGGCCATCGCCAACAGGTCCATGAGTGCCGAGGAGATCCAGCAGTTCTTCAGACTCGTCGCCTGATGCTGGAGCTATTTTTCTTGACGTCGATCTAAACTCAATTAATTTTATGTCTGAGAAATTTGATAAAAAAATTAGTATTGTTAAGTGACCTCTTGGACGCACCAAGATTTAATCTTTGGTCCCTGCATCAAGGATATGTCTTGAAGCTGTGCTTTTTTTAAAACAACCTATTGTTTATTCATGAATAATTTTTGGAGAAATGTAAATTTTTTCTTACTTTCGTAGATGTGCGATAATAGTGTTATGATTGAAAGTGTGTTATGTAATAGCCATACTGTCTTGAGTGCCATGTTACTGTTCAACATTACAGACATGGTTGTAGACAGATAATAAACAAGTTGTTTTTCTCCCAACCCGCTCACGCGAGGCGTTGTAAACTCGCTCATTCTATTTGCAGACTTGTGAGCAGGGAGAGAATGGGTGTCATGAGTGCCTGTCATGATCTATCCCAGACCCATCTCAACCTGAGTCTTCTACCCAGATTGAGGCTGACTCTGTACAGTGGTACTCTTAGGGCAGGCACTAAATATCATGCTGGGAGAAGACCCCGAGGCTGCATATCAGCATCTGCAAAGTGTAACCATTTCTTGGACTAAAAAACTGAAGACAATAATTAGAAAAGAACTAACCGATGACCGATGCAAAATGAAGAAGGCACGGATGCCGCACTGACTGAACGAGACCTCGGCGCTGAATCGATGGAGCTCGCAAAGCCTGCAAGCCTGCGTGTTGAAAGCGAGCAGCGAGCCTGACGACCTGCATGTGCTTGAGTGGAACATACTAGTAAGATCACGCTGTGTCAACAATATGGTCATTGAAAGCTCCAGGCTCTTGACCTGCGAAGTACAACATTACTTCGGCATAAGCTTCCATTTTTTCTTGTTATTTTTTACAGCTAAGTCCTTCTCTGTCGATTTTACAAAGAAACTAGAATTTATTTTCATTACATTTATCTTTTAGCAAATAGAGGAAATCCACCTTGGTAAATTGATCTCTTCGCAAGTTGCCGCATGCTTACACAGTACGAGCTATTTACCATCGAGTGTTGGATAGCGATATGACGTCTCAGTCACGTGCAAAGGTGACGTCAATTTTTAAACTCTGTTTTGAACACTAGCCTGCAGTGCTACATGACTAGAAAAGCTGCAAGCATGGCAGAAACTGTTTAAAAATCACTGCAGCACACGAAATTTCCTAGACAGTTTGTTGAAATGATTGATACAGGATTATCGTCTCCTGCTCCATGACTGAAACATTTTACGCAGCGGTACAGAAGAAATTCAATTTAGTAATGAGAACTTTCGATGGCCACAGTTTGCATGACGTCGTCAGGAAAACATTCTACAGGTCTACTCTCAGTAGCCAGAAAAAAGTTTTGGTTTTCTCGTAGATCTTTTAGGGTAAGTGCAAAAAAGTTGTGAATAGCTAAGTGATTGTAAGCTGGCAAAGAGTATGTGAGATCTAAACAGTCTCTGAGCACGATGGAGCGATGAGGTTCTTGAACCTCGTCGAATGAATCAATCTAAGTTGCTCATCTTCACACAGCGCGCGCGCATCGGGACTCAAGCGTGCTTGTAATATCGAATCATGAAGTGTCTACGCTGCTAACGAACTCAAGGCTGGAGTTCTTCAAGACAGAAGACCGAAAAGACAATACAAGTTAAAAAGAAACAATCTTTTAATTCATGGACTATACAGAAGCAAAAAATTGCATCGCAACAACAATAGATTCTGATTCACCCATGAAGCCACGGAAACTCTTCCGGTTTAAAAACTGTGCATCAACACTGCAACAGGCTTCTTATCACACAATCACTGACAAAAAGCTTATTCAATTGACTGCATTGATTCCATTGTCTGCACGAGAGCTTAAAGCAATACAAGCGCAAGCATACGGAACTCCAAAAAAACAACGAAAAAGCAGCCGCCTTGATGGCAAAAAGAAGCCAACCAACGGAAGTGGGGTGCCCACATTGTCAGATGATCTGGAAAAGCGTAGAAAATTGTCGAGAAGAACACAAGTTTTTTTAAATCTACAATGGCAGAAAACTCTATAAAAGAAGTCGTTTCCCCCGCATATCGCAAAGACTCAAACCATGATGATGCTCTCTTCCTTGATCGTAATTCTGACTTTTGGTGCAGTCATTGGAGCCTCTGCAAGCTGCGGCAGGTGCTGGTGCCAGTACCGGATGCCGCACTGCCTCAACGAGACCTCGGCGCTGACTCGATGGAGCTCGCAAAGCCTGCAAGCCTGCGTGTTGAAAGCGAGCAGCGAGCCTGACGACCTGGTGCTTGAGTGGAACAAGCAGACAGGTGTGTGCTCGCTCTTCCACTACCAGCAGGTGTGTCGCACGATGCAGGCAAGCGGTGCCGTCGCGATCGGAGCTGGGGCTGCAGTGCAGCAGTCGCAGTGCTCGGTGTATCGCGCGTTGTCGTTGGCGAGCTGCGACGCCTCGCTCGACGCTCAGCTGATGGGCGTGTGGCTGGCAGGTGGGAGCAGCCGGTTCAGCAACCTGGTGTGCCAGAGCGACAGCGGCAGCGGCGGCAGCCACCGACTGGAGAGCGCGAACCTGCAGTGGACTGAGGAGGGCGCCCGATTCGACGGGACATCGTCGTACGCGCTGCTCAACGACAGCCGCTTCGTCTCGAGCGACCCGTCGGCCAGCTTCACTTGGCTGATGAGGCTCAGGAGGGAGCCGAGGCTTCAGCCCTTCATGGAGGCTGTGCCCTGCTCGGATTTTTCTGTACTCGGACCTCACCTGTGGGAGTACGATGCGATCGGAAGGATGTACTTCAGCACGATTAGTGCTACTGCCAACCGGCATTTCGAGATGTTTTCCAACTTGAACGCAATTTCTGCCAACGCGAGCACAATGGTTGACATCGGAGTCTCCATCGGATCAAGCCAGTCATTCCATGCCTTCTACCTGAACGGGGAATTTATCAGCACTGCTTCAAGCGGACTGAAACACAGGACTTTGTTCCCGTGCTACATCGTGTCTGTTGGCCGCCGGTTTGCTGAGGGCGGCGCCTTCCTGCAGGGAGTTGTGCGGGCTGTGGCCATCGCCAACGCCTCGCTGACTGAGCAGCAGATGAGAGACTTCTTCAGCACTGTGCCGTAGACAATGTTTAAAACGTATCTTAAGGTCAATTTGTAGCTGCAGTAAAGCGTTCTGGATGGTCCTGGATGTACGCTCTCATCGAACAGATAGATTAATTAATTACTAATCAAAATGCAAAAAAGTGTTGTACGTTTTTTGTGATGCTAGACTTTTTAGTGAAAGTGGCTGGCAGAAATATAGAAGATTTCTAAACAATTTCCAGAGTTTATTAGTTCGATATTTTTACACTCGCAATCTCGATGACAGAAAGCGCTGGACAAGCGAGTCAAAATCGAATAATTTTTCAAAGCAAGCAAGAAAACAATTTTGTGTATGAAAGCGTGCCTATCAGTTGTTGGCTATTTGACATGTTTAACTTCTTTTTTGAAACTTCGGGTTTTAATTAAATAGACTTTTCAACCAAATCAGGTTGGAAAAACAGACACAAGAGATCAATAACTTATCAGCTAGCAAAAATCGCTGCACTTTACCTTTCAGATTTATATATAGGCTCCAGGCCATTGCGCCGGTGTCATTGTCATTATTAAGGTCGCTGTTATTGTCTCTTGGGCCGGTGTCATTGTCATTATTAAGGTCGCTGTTATTGTCTCTTGGGCCGGTGTCATTGTCATTATTAAGGTCGCTGTTATTGTCTCTTGGGCCGGTGTCATTGTCATTATTAAGGTCGCTGTTATTGTCTCTTGGGCCGGTGTCATTGTCATTATTAAGGTCGCTGTTATTGTCTCTTGGGCCGGTGTCATTGTCATTATTAAGGTCGCTGTTATTGTCTCTTGGGCCGGTGTCATTGTCTCTAGGGCCGGTGTCATTGTCTCTTGTGCCGGTGTCATTGTCTCTTGTGCCGGTGTCACTGTCTCTAGGGCCGGTGTCATTGTCTCTTGTGCCGGTGTCATTGTCTCTTGTGCCGGTGTCACTGTCTCTAGGGCCGGTGTCATTGTCTCTAGGGCCGGTGTCACTGTCTCTAGGGCCGGTGTCACTGTCTCTAGGGCCGTTGTCACTGTCTCTAGGGCCGGTGTCATTGTCTCTATTGCCGGTGTCATTGTCACTATTAAGGTCGCTGTTATTGTCTCTAGGGCCGGTGTCACTGTCTCTAGGGCCGGTGTCATTGTCTCTAGGGCCGTTGTCATTGTCTCTTGTGCCGGTGTCACTGTCTCTAGGGCCGGTGTCACTGTCTCTTGTGCCGGTGTCATTGTCACTACTAAGGTCGCTGTTATTGTCTCTAGGGCCGGTGTCACTGTCTCTAGGGCCGGTGTCATTGTCTCTAGGGCCGTTGTCATTGTCTCTTGTGCCGGTGTCACTGTCTCTAGGGCCGGTGTCACTGTCTCTAGGGCCGGTGACATTGTCTCTAGGGCCGGTGTCATTGTCTCTAGGGCCGGTGTCATTGTCTCTAGGGCCGGTGTCACTGTCTCTAGGGCCGGTGTCACTGTCTCTAGGGCCGGTGTCATTGTCTCTAGGGCCGGTGTCACTGTCTCTAGGGCCGGTGTCACTGTCTCTAGGGCCGGTGTCATTGTCTCTACGGCCGGTGTCATTGTCTCTAGGGCCGGTGTCATTGTCTCTAGTGCCGGTGTCATTGTCTCTACGGCCGGTGTCATTGTCTCTAGGGCCGGTGTCATTGTCTCTAGTGCCGCTGTCATTGTCTCTAGTGCCGGTATCATTGTCTCTAGTGCCGGTGTCATTGTCTCTAGTGCCGGTGTCATTGTCTCTAGTGCCGCTGTCATTGTCTCTAGGGCCGCTGTCATTGTCTCTTGTGCCGGTGTCATAGGGCTGTCTCAAAAGTCACAAACAAGCATAAATTTAAAATAGGGAATGATAGAAACTTGAAAAATCTGAAATAAGAATCAATAAATTTGATTATGGGACAAGATGAAGTAATAATATGTGTTTTACTACTTTAAACAGACAGTCAGAGAATTTCGGACACAGTCGCAGAGTCCGTAGAGTCGCAAAACGGATATTCAAAATTCTTTTGACAACACTTAGGTCTCGAAAATGAGGTCGCAACGCCCTTGGTTAACAAAACGGATACCACTGCGCTCACGATGCTGGGGCACAATAAAAACAAGCGTAAATAGAGTGATCTGACGAATATCAGGGAGCTAAGAATCTTGATCACCCACTGATACATCGAGTCTAAAAACCTTTTTATGTTTTCAATTCTAAGGTTTCTTTTGGACACCAAAACAGTAAATACAAAATTATCAAAAAGTCTTTTAGACAGCGGGAGAATATTCGTCATTACAAGTCTACGGCACAGTGCTGAAGAAGTCTCTCATCTGCTGCTCAGTCAGCGAGGCGTTGGCGATCGCCACAGCCCGCACAACTCCCTGCAGGAAGGCGCCGCCCTCGCCGAACCGGCGGCCGACAGACACGATGTAGCACGGGAACAAAGTCCTGTGTTTCAGTCCACTTGAAGCAGTGCTGATAAATTCCCCGTTCAGGTAGAAGGCATGGAACGAGCAGCGCGTACGACGATGTCCCGTCGAAGCGGGCGCCCTCCTCAGTCCACTGCAGGTTCGCGCTCTCCAGTCGGTGGCTGCCGCCGCCGCTGTCGCTCTGGCACACCAGGTTGCTGAACCGGCTGCTCCCACCTGCCAACCACACGCCCACCAGCTGAGCGTCGAGCGAGGCGTCGCAGCTCGCCAACGACAACGCGCGATACACCGAGCACTGCGACTGCTGCACTGCAGCTCCAGCTCCGATCGCGACGGCACCGCTTGCCTGCATCGTGCGACACACCTGCTGGTAGTGGAAGAGCGAGCACACACCTGTCTGCTTGTTCCACTCAAGCACCAGGTCGTCAGGCTCGCTGCTCGCTTTCAACACGCAGGCTTGCAGGCTTTGCGAGCTCCATCGAGTCAGCGCCGAGGTCTCGTTGAGGCAGTGCGGCATCCGGTACTGGCACCAGCGTCTGCTGCAGCCTGCAGCGAAAACCACAGCAGAAGTCCAGGCTAACAGACTTACCGGCAGTGCAGCAACCATTTTTCCATTTACTGTGTATTAGAGAAAATATGAGCGTATTGGCTTCAATACTCAAAGCTATCAGTATTGAGAGAGTTTTGGGGGCTTTCTTCCATATTTTACCCCTGTCGTTAATGGGCTGGACCATTAGCGGTCTGTTTGCAGATGCTGCGGATTGGCTTTCCGTGTTCTGGGATGCAGTAGATGCTGCCCACTGTTGGAAAATCATTAGCAATTTTTTTAATTTTCTTTCGGATTGTAAGTTTCTCAGAACTCACTGCAGCTTTTAGATTTCACTATTTGCTTAATGTTGCTGCTTGGGGCGTTTACTCAACAGAGATCCTACAAACTGCTCCGATGTGTACTCAGTTTAGGCAGGACTGGTATTTGCTTCAGCAGTGCGTAGGAGCAAATAGGATTGTTTTATCGGAGCAGCAGCAGCAGCATTCTATCAGCATTGCGGCTCTATTTTAACCATAATGGACCAGTAGACAACACGTAGCATGCGTTTTTTATGCATGCAGTTTCCCAACTGTGTTCAGTGCATCAGAGACACGGAAACAAAACTATCGGATTGGGGTTGGCGACCTTTGAGCCGTTGAATGGACACTTCCGATATGCTGGAATAGTTGACGGATTGTTAAGGCACGGATACTAGAAGTCTGAAAGCCCTGCTGCAATCACCAGGAGGGGCCATCCTCACTCGTCAAATAAGGTATGGCTTCTCGTGAAACAAAATCTCGAACTTCAAATAAAATAGGCTGCCCTTCAACTAAAAAATGCAGCCTCCTAAAACGGAATGGCGCCTACTTTTCAAAACCGTCCCACCTCTAAATAATAATCTTGGCGACGTCCCTGGAAAACTCACGGCCCCTGAACTGGCGAGAGGTGTCGTGTGCTCTGTAGGAGCGCAGAAGAATCATAAGAATGTTTCACGAAAGCATCATCAAGAAAATGACGTCATTGGAGCAGCCTTGGCTCCAGTTTGCCGCAGAGGGAGGGACCGCACAAGACCTCAAAAGCACTGACCCAAAGACCTTAAGAAATTGTAGCAGGCCTTCTGGCTCTCTCTATTTAATTCTAAAGTTTAATCACTGAACGATACTAAATCTGCTAAGTTTGCTATTTCTAAGGATCCTATTTCTATACTTATATGTACTTTTACGTTATGGGCTATCGTCGCTACGAATTACCCTTGGTAGCTTCAGTGCCCGAGTGGCAAGACACTGCTGACTACTGCTAAATTCCTACAATTATCCAGTCCAGACACGGCGTTTACCACAGACCGAGGGGTTTCCGGCTTCTTTAAGTACTGTCTCTCACGACTTAGAACTGCATCACGCTATCTGGAGCAGCCTGAAAATTCTCCCTTCCTGGGTAATCCAACCTTTACACAGGGTATTTCACCCTCTATACTGGGTATTCCACCCTTTTACTGGGCACAACGCTTGACCGACAATTTCTGCTTTGACAAAAACACTCTTAATTCTATCCAACACGGCAACTTAGCTTGCAATACTGCTTCAAATAACTAATTCAGAAGAACCAAGAAATCTTAATTTCCTGTTAACTGAGTTAGGAACCCGAAAGGTCGAGGTTAAAGAAACGTTCTATTTTGGCCTTATATTTATAGTAGTCAACGTCTCGTCTAATTGGTTCGTGTAACATGCATTAAAACAACATCAAACTAAAACAAAATTATTTCGCCTTACTAAAACAAAATTTCTACGTTAAAACAAAATGGTACATTAAAACAAATTATACGATAGTTGTTATTTGGCGGGAATTCAACTTCTAGAATAATAATAATTTCCTAGAATAAAATATAAGCCCTTCTACAAAATCATATAGTAGGACAACTGGGTTATGATTTTCACCTGACAAGTATCTCACTGTACTGTAGATACTACTACACGAGAATGAATGATTGAATTATCGCAAAGCGTGATCGGGATCCCGATGGTCAATCCCGGGATTTAGGCCTAATCAAAATCTTGGGATCCCGGGATTTTATTCCCCAATACTATACTAGCTGTCATCAATTAAAAATGAAAGACTTTGAAGGCAGGGTAGATTTATTCAGTTTTATCATTGGTTTATAACAATTTATTCCTTTAAAATCGAAATTGCTAAAACTTTCAATCAATTTTGCATTCACTACTTCGCCACAAGTTTTGTATTCACAGTAATGTTGTACCTTCTATTCTAATCGTTTTGTGCACCTATTGGAATTCGCTGTCTAATTTAAATTATTCTTACTTTTATCGAATTCAAAGTTCAGCGCATCATTTTGGGGTGCGTGTCGTGACTTTCTTAGTCATTTCTTCAGTTCATTTGCACTTTTGTCTCCCTGTCTGTCCAGTTCAGTCTTGTTATTCTCATCTCTCTCCCTCGCTGCCTCTGATTGGCTCTTCAATCTCGCCTATTTTCTCAGTCGCGCAGTCCACCCCCTACGCGCTGCAGTAAACCCAGGCCCCTAATTGCTTTAAACTAAATAAAATGCCCACCCGTTTGGGCTCTGCGCACCAAATTTAGAATGTTAGACCAGATGATTCCTTTTATTTTTCTCTACATCACTTTTTTGTATTTTTTCCTTTCACTTCGTCAATGCGACGAGTCGACGACGTAACGCGCTTTTAGAGTTTTGTATAGTCCGCAGAATTACATTTAAATTTTTGTTATGAATAGATAGCTTAGCTATAGTTGAGAGTACTATTGTCGTTTTTTATTTCTCTAAATCACACGTTGCAAATTTGCGGCATTTGGGTGTCAGGGCTCAGTTTGGGTGTCAGGGCTCAGTTTGGGTGTCAGGGCTCAGTTTGGGTGTCAGGGCTCAGTTTGGGTGTCAGGGCTCAGTTTGGGTGTCAGGGCTCAGTTTGGGTGTCAGGGCTCAGTTTGGGTGTCAGGGCTCAGTTTGGGTGTCAGGGCTCAGTTTGGGTGTCAGGGCTCAGTTTGGGTGTCAGGGCTCAGTTTGGGTGTCAGGGCTCAGTTTGGGTGTCAGGGCTCAGTTTGGGTGTCAGGGCTCAGTTTGGGTGTCAGGGCTCAGTTTGGGTGTCAGGGCTCAGTTTGGGTGTCAGGGCTCAGTTTGGGTGTCAGGGCTCAGTTTGGGTGTCAGGGCTCAGTTTGGGTGTCAGGGCTCAGTTTGGGTGTCAGGGCTCAGTTTGGGTGTCAGGGCTCAGTTTGGGTGTCAGGGCTCAGTTTGGGTGTCAGGGCTCAGTTTGGGTGTCAGGGCTCAGTTTGGGTGTCAGGGCTCAGTTTGGGTGTCAGGGCTCAGTTTGGGTGTCAGGGCTCAGTTTGGGTGTCAGGGCTCAGTTTGGGTGTCAGGGCTCAGTTTGGGTGTCAGGGCTCAGTTTGGGTGTCAGGGCTCAGTTTGGGTGTCAGGGCTCAGTTTGGGTGTCAGGGCTCAGTTTGGGTGTCAGGGCTCAGTTTGGGTGTCAGGGCTCAGTTTGGGTGTCAGGGCTCAGTTTGAGTGTCAGGGCTCAGTTTGGGTGTCAGGGCTCAGTTTGGGTGTCAGGGCTCAGTTTGGGTGTCAGGGCTCAGTTTGGGTGTCAGGGCTCAGTTTGGGTGTCAGGGCTCAGTTTGAGTGTCAGGGCTCAGTTTGGGTGTCAGGGCTCAGTTTGGGTGTCAGGGCGCAGTTTGGGTGTCAGGGCGCAGTTTGGGTGTCAGGGCGCAGTTTGGGTGTCAGGGCGCAGTTTGGGTGTCAGGGCGCAGTTTGGGTGTCAGGGCGCAGTTTGGGTGTCAGGGCGCAGTTTGGGTGTCAGGGCGCAGTTTGGGTGTCAGGGCGCAGTTTGGGTGTCAGGGCTCAGTTTGGGTGTCAGGGCGCAGTTTGGGTGTCGGGTTTTGAGGTAGTTTGAATTGAAAAAACCCAGTAACCCAAAAGGCATGCAATTTGGTTTGTTCAGCTTACAAGAATAATTGAATTCAAGTTTAAAATTTGTTAGTTGTTCGTTAGATAACTGACCTCTACTCATATTTCCTAACTTTTTCCAGTGACGGATCAAATTTAACACTGCTAGAAGTCACCCAGAGTAAACAAAGAAAACCAGTGTTGTGCTTCTAACTGCCGGGATCAAATTTAAAACTAGCAGACACTGAAGGTCGCAGCACCTGGTCAGTTTTCGCAAAGATTTGCATTTTTGCATTGCAATACAAACAGAGAAAAATTAGCGCAAAAAGTTCGATGGCTACTACTGAACATTTGATCAGGGGCGTCGACACCGGGAGGGGGGACAGGGGGATATGCCCCCCCCCCCCAGTAAAAGCCACCCCACCTTGTGACCCGATGTGAAAATCAATAATTTTGTTTCAGGGCACCAAACTGAGTTCCTGCGGCGCCAAACTGAGTTCCTGCGGCGCCAAACTGAGTTCCTGCGGCGCCAAAATGAGTGCCTGTGGCGCCAAAATAAGTGCCTGTCTCTTGCGCCAAAATGAGTGCCTGCGGCGCCAAAATGAGTGCCTGTCTCTAAGTTCCTGCGGCGCCAGAATGAGTGCTGAAAACACCTATTCGCAAAATAATGAACTTCTAGGAATTCATTCATGTACATGTGAAATTGTTGGATTTGTCCCCCTACAATAAAATCCTTGCCTATGCCCCCCGCATTCTCTAATTGAGTTTTAATGGAACAGAACAGCTTGATAAACTCTGTGAGAGAGCCTTGTACAAAACTCGGTGTACGAGCTACGCAGCCAACTCCAGCTCACTGTGAGAGGAAAGGTTTCGACAGTCTAAAAATAGAACATGAAAAAACTGTTCTTGCCATATCAGCTCATGAGCTGCAACCAGTGTAGCTTACTGTCGCTGAGTATATAAGCATTTTTAGTGAGCACTTGGCCTTGTCAATTTCTCGCAAAAATAATCAACTGCCACCGCTCTGAGACAATGATGATCTCAGCTCTTGTCTACACTGGCGAAGGCGCTGACGCTGAGGCTCGCGAGGACCTCCTGTCATTCCTGACCGACTACTTTGCCAATCGACGTCGGGAGTGTCGAATCGAGACCACGGCCGACGCCGCCGAATTCCAGGACTTGACGGCGCTGGGCCGGTTTCAGCTGATCGCCTTTCCCGGCGGCTTCGACCTCGGCTTCGTGCGCCGCCTCGGAGCCGCCGGCATGGCTAACTTGGCCCGCCGCGTGAGGTCTGGCAGCTGTGGCTACCTCGGTATGTGCGCCGGTGCCTACTTTGCCTGTCGGGAGATCGAATTCGCCAAGGGTGATCCCGAACTGGAGGTCCTAGGCTCGCGGCTCGGTCTGTACAGGGGCCTAGCGGTGGGTCCGGTGTTCCCCGGTTTCGACTACAAGTCGCTGGCCGGAGCGCGAGTTGTTGAGAATGCCACCGTATTCGAGGGTGACAATAAAGTGCACGTGTACTTTAACGGAGGACCCAAGTTCGTGCCCGACAATCAGGACCCCGCTGCTGCTGCTGCCGACAGCGCCGAGGTGCTGGCGAGGTACACGGAGGAGGAAGCGGCTGGTCAACCTGCGGTTGTGCTGGCGAAGTGCGGCCTTGGTGAGCTCTGGCTTGTACATTTACGAATAAAGTACTCACTGTACTACTAAATGGCATACTACTAGATTATTCGCGATAAATGATAGCAGTTCGGTTCAGGCCACGGTCTACTGAGATGTAAAGAAGGGGCGCCACCTGCTTTGACCAGTTGGATCCATAGGATCCCAGATCTGAAGATTCCTAGATTTATAGAATCCTAGACTAGATCTACAGAAAACTAGGTCTACAGAATCTTAGTTCTATAGAACCATAGCCTAGATCTACAGAATCCTACTAGCTCTATAGAACCATAGACTAGATCTACAGTCTACAGAATCCTACTAGCTCTATAGAACCATAGACTAGATCTACAGTCTACAATATCCTACTAGCTCTATAGAACCATAGACTAGATCTACAGAATCCTACTAGCTCTATAGAACCATAGCCTAGATCTACAGAATCCTACTAGCTCTATAGAACCATAGACTAGATCTACAGTCTACAGTATCCTACTAGCTCTACAGAATCCTACTAGCTCTATAGAACCATAGCCTAGATCTACAGAATCCTACTAGCTCTATAGAACCATAGACTAGATCTACAATATCCTACTAGCTCTATGGAACCATAGACTAGATCTACCGTCTACAGAATCTTACTAGCTCTATAGAACCATAGACTTACCGTCTACAGAATCCTACTAGCTCTATAGAACCATAGACTAGATCTACAGAATCCTACTAGCTCTATAGAACCATAGACTAGATCTACAGAATCCTACTAGCTCTATAGAACTATAGACTAGATCTACAGTCTACAGAATCCTACTAGCTCTATAGAACCATAGACTAGACCTACAGTCTACAGAATCCTACTAGCTCTATAGAACCATAGACTAGATCTACAGTCTACAGAATCCTACTAGCTCTATAGAACCATAGACTAGATCTACAGTCTACAATATCCTACTAGCTCTATAGAACCATAGACTAGACCTACAGTCTACAGAATCCTACTAGCTCTATAGAACCATAGACTAGACCTACAGAATTCTACACTTAGAGCTAAAGCTCGTAGATCTTGAGAATGGGTTCAATACTCTATGCCAGTGTGTCAGCAAGATTTCATGTACGGTACGAGATCTTCGCGACCTCATGATTCGAAAATTCTCAGAATCAGTCACTGTACATGCCAAGATGCAGTGCATGCTGATGCAGATTCCTCTAGCACACTCAGCAACAGCAACCATCCCCAATGCTTCAGGCGGCGCCCTGCTATTCGGCTGTCACCCCGAGATGGACAAAAAGCAGCTGGAGTCCAGCTCGGATCCCAGGCTGAGAGAAATCTTTGCTCAGCTGAGCAGAGGTGCCGAGGACAGGCGTCAGGCCACCTACAGGATGCTGGACGAGCTGATGAAGATTGTTGATGCAGCTGGGCATTGATTGAATTGAAATTAGCAGACGCACGTTTGTGAATTGAGGTTGATAAATGACAAATTTTCGATCTGTTGTTTGGCCAACCGATTGCATTAAATAAACTTATTGAATAAAAGTATTACAAAGTGGGCCCTCTTTTATTTTTTTTTATTAGAGGCAGCGGGGTTGTATGCACCCAACAACACCCAACGACATTGGCACACAACCGGCGAGAGGCATTACTGCCCATTCCGTCGACTCCCCTGAGCAGGCACACAAGCGCGCGGATACGTACGCAGGCACACACTCACACAGGAGTGTACAGCGGCCCTAACTTTATATTATGGTTAGGCATGTACACTTCACTTGGTTGGCTCTCAAGGTCGTTAATTACACGAGCAGAGCCAAGCCAAGATTCCAATTCAGCCCCAAATTAATGTGACTGCACTAGAAATCGAGCCTGGGCCGCTGGCACACCAGAGCCTGCGCTAGACCGCTGGGCTACGGCCCCCCCAAGTAGATGATAACGAATATAGGTGAATGACAATGAAGAGAGGTGAATGATCGATAATAAATATAGGTGAATGACAATGGATATAGGTGAATGACATGAATATAGGTGAATGACAAGGATATATGATGTAACCGCCCTTGTCGCCTGTCCGCTCCATAGAGAGACGAACGCATGACTAGAGGGGGCAATGACCGTAGACTGCCTATGACCGGGCAACGACCTGACGGACCTCCAGCACCAGACTGTCCCGCCCACATGATTAGTAGCTTTGGTAGCGCTTCGTGACCAGAGGGCCAAGGACCCACATGGACCCCACCTGTAGCCAAGGTGCAATAGTTGGTCACTCGGTCATGGTATGACCGAGTGGCTGCCACCACTCTATGTGACCTGGCGCACCTGGATCTTTCTACCAGACCTCTCGAGGCTAGAGCCCGCCTGGATTGGTTACCAGGGGATTTAGGCTAACAGGGGAGACGCATGCAGCCGAGTACAGGGACTCTGCTTGGGGCATGATCGGGAACTCTGGGCTCAATCCTGGAGGATTTCTCAGCAGGGGATCCTTTGTGGCTGTGAGCGAGGCTGACTTGCGACTTTGATTACTAAGAGTAGTATGAGGCGAACATGTACTGTCTCTAGTTTAGATTGCTCAGGACGAAGGGACGCGTTCGCATGGGGTTGCAACCTTCCTACTGCCATTCCGTGCCAAGACTCGCTAATCCCTCTACTGCACGCACACGCGGCCCCGCAGCACGCACTCACAGGCGGGCTTTGCACGGGGAGAGGCCATTAGCTTACCCAAACTTCCTTATGCTTTGCCACCCCGGGAGAAAGGCTTAGCAAGCCATGAGTTAAATGATGGTGAAAGATGGAATAATGATGAAGTTAGTTAATAGTTAATAATTAGGCCCTTAGGCGAATAATCAGGCAATTAGGCGGCTTCACTATTGAGTAAAATACAGCAAAAGATACGGTATCACAATTGGCTCAGCTCTCTAATCAGACAATGGAAAATAGGCAAACCCCGGATAAGCAAAGGCAATCAGAGCACCAGTTAGTAACAGGAACTTACCGGCAGCTGCACAGAGAGAGAGTGAGGCGGAGTGACCGAGGGTGGCTGTAGGCTGCAGTCAGGCAGACAGTGAAGCGGCGATGCGCTGGAGCGACGAGGTGCTGATGTAGATCAGGCGATGCTGATGATGCTGGGCGGTATCAGACCGCTGGCCGCCCTACTCTCCTTGCATGGATAAATCATGGATGAAGCATCCATGATGCCATGTATGGATCATACCTGAACATGTATGGAGCCATACCTGATCATACATGGTTCCACGTAAACTTCATCCATGGTTACTTTCCATCCATGTACATTGATGTATGATTTTAAATATAATTTTCCTTACTACACTACTGTTAGTAGAACGCAATGTTTGCGTAGGTTCATTTTAAAGCTGAAATTTTCTAAACAAATTCGGCAGCATCTTTAGTGCTGCTGAGAAATATGTTTCCATTCCCTTATAAATCACTTTCAAAACAAAAAAGTATCAGAACAAATACTTATGCAATTAAATGTAGAAGTAATTGAAAACTCGTATGATGACCATTTCGAGACTTATATTATTAATGATAATTAGGCATAATTCATTTCAAAGTACTGTAAGAAAAAATAAGACAGCTCAGTCTCAGAGAGCTTTAAAATACAGAATGGACAGAATTTGACGCATTTCAAGGTACTGTAAGAAAAAATAAGACAGCTCAGAGAGCTTTAAAATACAGAATAGACAGAATTTGACGCATTTCAAGGTACTGTAAGAAAAAATAAAACAGCTCAGAGAGCTTTAAAATACAGAATAGACAGAATTTGACGCATTTCAAGGTACTGTAAGAAAAAATAAAACAGCTCAGAGAGCTTTAAAATACAGAATAGACAGAATTTGACGCATTTCAAGGTACTGTAAGAAAAATAAAACAGCTCAGAGAGCTTTAAGATACAGAATAGACAGAATTTGACGCATTTCAAGGTACTGTAAGAAAAAATAAGACAGCTCAGAGAGCTTTAAAATACAGAATAGACAGAATTTGACGCATTTCAAGGTACTGTAAGAAAAAATAAAACAGCTCAGAGAGCTTTAAAATACAGAATAGACAGAATTTGACGCATTTCAAGGTACTGTAAGAAAAAATAAAACAGCTCAGAGAGCTTTAAAATACAGAATAGACAGAATTTGACGCATTTCAAGGTACTGTAAGAAAAAATAAAACAGCTCAGAGAGCTTTAAGATACAGAATAGACAGAATTTGACGCATTTCAAGGTACTGTAAGAAAAAATAAAACAGTAAATTTTACTGAACAGTCAATAAATAGAATTAGCCGAATTCGGTACGCATTAAGGGCAAGGGCCGACTAATCCTTTACGAAACGAAGTTAATGCTGCATTAGTCAATTATTTGCGCACAGAAACTTGGAGATTTTGAATATGGAGAGATCGGACAAAGAGAGGTAACGGTGGGAGTCTGAGAGGGAGGAAGTTGGGCATCTGGAAAGTTATTCTGATTCCCTGATGGTTTTATCTTGGTCATGGAGCATAATTTTATTTTCTGCCAGACTTTGCAGCATTAATAATAAAATAATCGGATCTAAGGTACGGACACATACTCGTACCTTTTTAATCATGTTCAAACTCTTTGAACAATGGCACAGCGCAATAACAGTCTTTGCTGAACGATTCTACTGGAACAGCGATGCAGGGTCGATCGACCTCTGAAAAATTAACTATACGTTCGCGTCTGGCCGATCTGGGCGCATTAGACAGGGATATCAATACAAAATTGAATGTCGAAGACTTTTTGAACATGGATTCCAGCAATGCTTTCCAATTAAGTAAATCGATGGGGAAAGTTGCTGCTGGTACTCGTAAAACAAAATCAAACAGCGAACCAATGGGATCCAAAATTTGCACTCGAATAGTATTAGGCTCGAGGAACTCTGCAATAGTGCAGATTTCGCCGGACTTCAATTGGCAAAGATGGTTAGAATTTTTCGACGCACAAGCTGAGCTTGTCGAGAAAAAATGTCCATTAAAATAAGCAAGTGAGTTTCGAAGAATACCATGTGGCCTGGATGGCTCTAAAGATATAGAGTTAACTGCATCCACTACAATAGAGTCCTTAACACAAGAAAAGTAGTGATGTAGCAACTTTTGAAACAAAAACTTGCGAACAAGCTGTGGGCCAAATGACACAGTTCCGCATAAGAACTTTTTGAACATGCCAATGGAGCTCTCAAATGCGAACATAGAATAATTAAATACAGGTCCGTACAATTCGTACTGTTCAGCCATATGCAAAAGCAGGTGGAAATTAAGGCGGAGTACTTTCGGTCCGAATATTTGCTGAGCATTGGAGATAAAAGCTTTGCATAGCTTTTCGATATCAGTCTTATTTGATTGGGGGCTATACAACATGTGATAAATAAGAACTAAATTAGTTAACAGCAGTTTCAATGGAAAATGCGAAATTCTCTGCAAAAACGTAGGAAGAAGAAAGTATAGCGCAAAGTTTTTAAAATGCTTTGCTTTCCAATCTGAAAAGCCTTTAAAATTTGTGTTGATTGTGATGCTAGAAGGAGTTATAGATTGACGAATACAATTAGATATGAAATCCATGCAATTAGCTGAGCAAAAATACAACTCGCGCCTGTTTGCAGGTAATGACAGCTCTTCTAGTAGATACTTGGTGTGGCCTTCGAAAAAGCAGTGTAAACTGTCAATAGGATTGCAGCTGGGAAACGGAACATAGTCTAACAAGCAACTGCGCATCTTTACGCCAAAAACAGGCCGATTTCGAATTTGTGCGAGCCGACAGTGTTCAAGATGGGAAGATGGGTTTCTCAAAGGAAACAAGTAGCCTTCACCATAGCGGAAGATCCAGTTTTTACCTTTCTCGGATACTTTAAAGCTCTCACCTGGGTGCAAGCACCTAGGACAGCTAAACGCACCATTGTACTGGTGAATGCAGAAGAGCTTAGCAAGAGCGGGCAAGTCACAAACAAAGAGTGTGTAATGGACATGAACGGTGTATTCCGAGAATATAAACTGTTTTGGCAAATTGTTCATAATTTCAGACAGAAAAGACTGGAAATGCGGGACTGCCTTCGATGAAACAAGAGCAATTAGAATTAAATTTGCAAAGCGTTGACGGATGTAAACAGGAAGGTTTAGAAGTTGAGCCTGAAATGGCCAAAAGCTACTCTGAACAGATTCAAAAAAATTGGCGCCATCAGCTGAGATTAGAAGATGCAAGTGAAGCGACTTGCCAGAAGATAGGCTTAAGCCTTGTTCTTTAACTATTTTGGAATTCAAAACGTCTGTGTTTTTATCCTTTTGCAATTCTTGCTCATACTGCAGAATAGTTGAAGTGTGGCTGCTTAAGATAGTCCGCAGCTGTGGAACAATATTGAGCTGTGTCACAGCAACCTTTGACTTTGGGGAATGAACCTGACACTGGCTTTTGCATTCTGGGCAAAAGCCAAATTCAGACACGTCACTATCATCAAGAGGGCAAGTATCTTGAATCAATGATTTGAGCAACTTGACGCTATTTGGAAGAGCTAGAGAATCTCTACTAAAAATAGAAAGTAGCTTCAGGAGTCTATCAAGAGCAGCCTCTGAAACTCCGGAAGTAATTGCCCACTGAAAAATCAGAGCCGCCTGCACACTGGGATCTGAGATGGAAGCCAAATTCGCTAAGCTATCTGAACTCTCCTCAAGCACAGGCACAGCATTGTTTTCACCAATAAAAGTTTCCACAGCGTCAGGACAGCTGTGCGAGTGCGTTACACCGGCTTCGCTTGAAATTGAACTCCTATTACTTGTAGAAAAACTATTTGAGGGAGAAGAAATCGCCTGACAAGAGTAGGCTGAGTAATTAGTAGAAAGAGAGTGCTCAGATTCTGATTTACTAGACATAAAAATAGCAATTCAAATATTCAAAAGTTACTAGAATTTTTTCCGCAATTCACGGTCCCATTCGCCTTGAGCGGGAAATGGAATCCCCTGACTCGGGTCCAGAAGCAGCAGTTGAAGTTCGCTTTCTCGCCCGTGTCTCCTCCCTGGCCAGCTGATTGAGATGGTCTCGTACAGACTTCCAGATTTCGTGGAAGTCGTAGCCAGATGTTCGATAGCACAATTGAAGCAAACCTGAAAATTCACGAGTATAGTAAAATATTTTTACAATAGACATTGTGTACTGTGTTTATAGTAGAAATAGGCTAAATTTAAAAGGAAGTTGATTTATGATGCTAATCATTAAATAGGTCAATGGGATGTATTGAACTTTAGAACTATTTTTCCTCAATTTCTTTTATCTCAGACCTAAATGTGTTTTTTTAGAAAATATCCCAAGTATTGGATTCAGATCATTTAGCATTAATTAGCCTAAATTGCTTTATAATAAAAAAATTGCACAAAACTGTGAAAAAATTATATATATATATTTACGTTGAAACTCTGTCACATGCTCAGATGGAGCAGGCCTTCGGGAACTGCGAGCACCACAGGATGAATCGATTATATGCTCAAGCAAGTAGCCTTCGCCAAATCGCAGCTTGATATACCTTCGGAGGAACACCTTAGGATCGTTGCAAAGAATTGAAGACAGCTCAGCTAGGGAACCATCAATGCACCTAAATTCCTAAAAAATGTTATTATATAGTAGAACTTTTATACTACAGACGTGATGCTGCTGATGCTAAGAAAAAACTGACATACCTCATTTTGGTATTCTTTAATTGTTAGCATTCCACCAAAGTTGTCATCCTTTTTTAAAAGTCGGCATATCCTTGCAGCAAGACGCTTCTCAAGAGAAAGCAACTCGGATTGAATGAACAGTTTTAGATCTAGAGTAAGATATATGCTCATATATAAAAATATGGTGATTTTGATTTTTAATAATGTGATTGTATCATATTAAAAAAATAAAATTATACCTTTCATTGTTGCATCCGATTCACTGTTTACTATCTGTACCCCTCGGAGGGGTTGCACTTCTTGAATTGCACCTAGTGATAAAAAAGGCTTATTGCTACAAAAATATTGACTCATTTGGTATTTGGTTTTCAATTAGGTGTAATAGAATATACAAACTTGATTCCAAGAGGCCTGTGGCACGAGCTTGCTCATTTTCAACCAAAGATGCCTCTCTCTCAAATGCAGAAATGGCTTTTTCTAAAAAATAATAATTAATCAAATAATACAACAAAAAAAACAAATTGCAAACAATTAATAGTTCATATATATTGCAGTTTTACCCATTGATTGAGTAGCTGGTATCGCCAAATTTGGTTCGCCACTTTCACTATCCACTTCATAAAGCTCGTCAAGTAGTCCATGCTGATGACAACTAGAACTTGAAGCAACCTGCTTTGAACTAGATGACCTTATTGTCCTTACATTTGCAATGCCAGCTTGGGGATCTTTCATTGCAAAAAGCTCAATAGCTTGGCTAATCAATGAATCAGTATTTTCAGCCTCACTAACCAAGTTGGAAAGTTGGTTCATAGTTGAAGCCATTTGCCTTTCACTACCTTTTGCCACAAGTGTAGCAGAAAATAGTTTGCCATACATGCGTAAAAAGACTTTAGTCCCCTAAAATATAATTTAATAAAGTAATATTACATTTGTAGTTGGAATAATTTGTTTTAGAAACCATGTACTCAATAACAAAATATTATGCATATAAATCCAACTTAAAATCTTACTTGTGCAAGTTCCAACTTTTCATCATTAGTTATTGTACTTGGCCAATAGGGAGACCCAAATGCAATGGTCACATATTGCTCATCATGGCCAACATTGTGAAGAATAAAGCAGAAAAACAATGCTGAATTGTCATTTCCAAATTTAGAAGTACTTTTTGTCTGCTTTCGAAGAGGCCTAGAATTAGATGCACTTAATCCAATATCATCCATAACAATTTGTTCTGAAAAAGTTTCACAAGGAGATAAGGTTTGAAGAATCAATCAAGAGGCCAATGACAAACCAATTAGAATTGTATATAAAAAAAATTTAATGTAGGGACCCTAGGCCCCTATGATTTTAAATAAAAATTATAATATAAGGCCTAGGCCCTATATATAGGCCTATAATTATAAAGTTGTGCCATTGTGGATTTTCTGATACAAAGTAGACAATATTAGGCCTAATTGGGCCTAGTCTAGTCTAGTTTTGATTATAGACTGTATATTAGATACAAAGGACATGAAAGGTCTCGAAATTAAGTACCAATTACCATAATATACTATTATTTTTTATTATTTTGAAACTGTCAGCCTACCATGTGATTTTTATCATTAGGCTATGGCCTAGGTCTAGGATGCCACTTTAGACTAGGCCTTTGGCTTTGGTTAGGCCAACCTATCATTATAAAAATGCAGCAAAATATCATTCAAAAATATACATCTAACCCCTATAGGTTATCTTTGCATCCCAAATATAATATATAATAGGGTTTCTATTTTCTAATATATCTACAAATACAATTTTCACTGAAGGAGTGAAGATCAAAATTAGCATGTCAAAAAACCTTACAAGCCACCGAATTTTAAAACTAGCTACCAAAAGTGGAACTGGAAGTATATAGCTAAGAAAAAACATAAACATAAACATAGCACATAGTGACACATAATGAAATGATGACAACATGCAAGAGTGACAGAGTCCTCTTAGAAAGGAAAAATAGGCCTAGTAATTTATGTTTATGGGAAGTTAAGTCCGTAATTAACTAAACCGAAACAAAATGGCCAACAAAATTGCTGGTAATATATTCAAAGCAATTTGTAGGTGAAGATTTTAACAAATTTATTAAACTATTTTTTGTATTTACAATTTCGCTTTTATTAAATATATTTAAAACTTTATTAGATATACATAAAATAGCCTGAAATTTTTTATAAGCTTAGTTATTTATTTTCCCGTATGAACTCCCTGACATGGATGATTTTACCATGGAAAGTTTTAAAAATCCATGCATGAAAATACCATGAACATGCATGATTTATCAATGGATCATGGATCATAGATGATTTATCCATGATAAGAGAGTAGGGCGATAGGCGAGCTCACTTGGGGAGCTAAGGATAACTTGGCGGTGACAGACCGCGGACCGGCAGGGATTCGTCTTATAGACGAATGGGTCAGAACTCAGTCTGACGGCAAGCCCAAAGAGGCGAAAAGTTGAAGCGTAGAACGCGAGAGTTGACGATTCTCATGCCGAAATCGCTTCCTTTTATAGACCTCACAGCCGCCTCCTCAAGGTCGTTACCATGGCTCCCTCTCTCTGATTGGCTGCCGGCAGAATGACGTCAGAATGAGTCATGATGAGAAGCATGAGACCGGCATAGCAACATGAGAAATAGGGAAATTGCGCAATCCGGAGGTGGGGTGGGGGGATAATTGGCGCAGCGGGTGGTCGCGAAAGTGTTGCGCAAGCAAACATTGAGAACAATAGGGCTGGGGTCGAGAACAAAGGAATTGGAAATCGGGGATAATTGGGGAAAACTGAGAACAATGGAAAAGTAAACATTGGAGAAAAGGTGATAATTAGGTGTGAAAACGAGAACAAAAGAAAGAGAAAATCGGAGAAAATGTGATAATTGGTGGGGGTCGAGAGAACAAAAGAAGCAAAAACGAGAACAATAGAAGCGGAGGTGGGGTGGGTGTCGCATGAGAAATTTGGGGAGGAGAACAATGGCGTGAGAAAATGTTGCGCAAGAGAGGGGGATGAGTCATCGATGAGTCATCGGGGGGAAGAAGGGGTCACACGACTTGCGTCACCGTTTGGGAGTTTGGGAGGGGATGGGGAGACGGTGAGCACACCAAATACTGTAAGTAGACACAGAGAGGGAGGGGGCAGCGCAGGAAAAGAGTGCAGAGGGAGACAAAAAAGAGAGGAGATAGAGAAAGTACAGGAAGAATAGGGCGGAAACAGAAGAGATAGGGTAGAGGGGGAGGTACAGAAAGGGGTAGGGGGCTCCGGAAAGGCAGGTGTGGCGGCAGGAGAGACGGGACCAAGGCAGCAGGAGGGGTGCAGCAGAGCGGGAGTCTCCCGGCCCGGTCGGAGACCTGGCCGAGTCTCGACAGCTCTGTGCAGAGGGTGCACGGGATAGGAGGCACTTTCGAAAAAGTTCCCATGCCCTATCCCGCGACCAGAGCGTGGTTACATCATATAGGTGAATGACATGGATATAGGTGAATGACAATGTATATAGGTGAATGACAATGGATACAGGTGAATGACAATGGATATAAATGAATGGCAATGGATATAGGTAAATGACAATGGATATAGGTGAATGACAATGGATATAGGTGAATGACATGAATATAGGTGAATGACAAGGATATAGGTGAATGACATGGATATAGTTGAATTACATGGATATAGGTGAATGACAATGTATATAGGTGAATGACAATGGATACAGGTGAATGACAATGGATATAGGTGAATGACATGAATATAGGTGAATGACAATGGATATAGGTGAATGACAATGGATATAGGTGAATGACAATGGATATAGATGAATGACAATGGATATAGATGAATGACAATGGATATAGGTGAATGACATGGATAGGTGAATGACATGGATATAGGTGAATGACAATGGATACAGGTGAATGACAATGGATACAGGTGAATGACAATGGATATAGGTGAATGACATGGATATAGGTGAATGACATGGATATAGGTGAATGACAATGGATATAGGTGAATGACAATGGATACAGGTGAATGACAATGGATACAGGTGAATGACAATGGATATAGGTGAATGACAAGGATATAGGTGAATGACAATGGATACAGGTGAATGACAATAGATATAGGTGAATGACAAGGATATAGGTGAATGACAATGGATATAGGTGAATGACAATGGATACAGGTGAATGACAATAGATATAGGTGAATGACAAGGATATAGGTGAATGACAATGGATATAGGTGAATGACAAGGATATAGGTGAATGACAATGGATATAGGTGAATGACAATGGATACAGGTGAATGACAATGGATATAGGTGAATGACAAGGATATAGGTGAATGACAATGGATACAGGTGAATGACAATAGATATAGGTGAATGACAAGGATATAGGTGAATGACAATGGATTTAACAGATTAAAAACGATGAGAAAAATGACTCCAACTAGAGATTATGAATTCAATGAGTAACCTGTGAAAATGCAGTCTCAGAGCTGATTGCTCGCAGATGAACTACAGTCAATACGTACAATGCAATAGAAATGAAGGTAATTAACAAAACTGACCAGTTTCTAAGAAACACACCAGACTCTTTAGAAAGAGCTTGAGATCTATAATATAAACAGTAAATAGTCAACTTTTGGAACTCTTTATATTTATTATAAAAAAGGGCAAGCCACGATCAAAGCGATTGGGAAGAAGACAGATCTAAATAGAGACAGCTGCATGTAGAACAAAATAAAATTATACAAATATATAAAAACGGAATGAGACTTCGTTTTAAACGAAAAAAAACGACTCTTGATAAAAACTGTTGTTTGGCAAACTTGTCTTTCTAATTTTAAAGTTAGCAAGTTGAGCGCAAGGCTAAATACCAGTAATTATCAAAAAACGGTTGAAATTTGGATGCCAAAGTAAGTCATAAATAAAAAGTTTACACAAATAAAATTTGTTACGTAAAACTGTAACTTTGAACTCTTCTATGAATAAAACTACGCTTATAAAAGACACCTTATCCGGCTGCTATTTACAAAAGTTAGTACAAATAGTAAATGCAAGTTTTTTATGATTATTTTTTCCATATAAAGTTCAAGTACATCATGTACTTTTAGGAGTCGCCACATGCTTTACTCACAGTCAGAATGATGGTCGAATTCCGAATGAACATCTGCTCAGGACTCAGACGCTGGTCTCTTCGGGAAACCTGCGGTTCAGAGGATTTGATTCCAAATTTCAACTGACTCGCTATTAAAACCAGGTATTGCAGGGGGTGGAGACACGGGAGGAGGAAAGAGGGAGACACGGGAGGGGGAGAGAGGGAGACACGGGAGGGGAGAGAGGGAGACACGGGAGGGGAGAGAGGGAGACACGGGAGGACGAAGAGGGAGACACGGGAGGGGGAAAGAGGAGACACGGGAGGGGGGAGAGGGAGACACTGGATGGGAGAGAGGGAGACACTGTATGGGAGAGAGGGAGACACGGGAGGGGGAGAGAGGGAGACACGGGAGGGGGGGAGAGGGAGACACGGGAGGGGAGAGAGGGAGACACGGTAGGGGAGAGAGGGAGACACGGTAGGGGAGAGAGGGAGACACGGGAGGGGAGAGAGGGAGACACGGGAGGGGAGAGAGGGAGACACGGGAGGGGGAGAGAGGGAGACACGGGAGGGAAGAGAGGGAGACACGGGAGGGGAGAGAGGGAGACACGGGAGGGGGAGAGAGGGAGACACGGGAGGGGGAGAGAGGGAGACACGGGAGGGGGAGAGAGGGAGACACGGGAGGGGGAGAGAGGGAGACACGGGAGGGGGAGAGAGGGAGACACGGGAGGGGGGAGAGAGGGAGACACGGGAGGGGGAGAGAGGGAGACACGGGAGGGGGAGAGAGGGAGACACGGGAGGGGGAGAGAGGGAGACACGGGAGGGGAGAGAGGGAGACACGGGAGGGGGAAAGAAGAGACACGGATGGGAGAGAGGGAGACATGAGAGGCAAGAGAGGGAGACACGCGAGGCGCTCACAGCACAGGTAGGTAGGCGGTGTCGATGTCCATGCCGAAGGCGCCGCTGACAGGTGACTCGCCACCGGTGGAGGCACCGGAGAGAGTCAGGTCAGCCATGGGGCCGTCGTAGCAATAGTCGGAGGTCGCCGGTGGCAGCGAAGCGTTCTGCTGACTCGGCCGTCGGTGCCTCGGTGGCAGCGGCGGCAGCAGCAACTGCAAGGTGCCACCGAGACCCGCAGTCGCGGTTGTCGACGACGAAGACGGCCGGCTGCTTGCCGACGGCAGGGTTCGAGCTGGGGACGACGGCATTGACGAGGCGGAGTGCTGCTGCTGCCGCTGCTGAGAATTCGAAGGGCTGCCAAAGTTCGGCGCTGCGGGGATCATCAGGGATGGCGGCGGCAGCTCCAGGCTGACCGAGGAGGAGCTGGAGTCGGTGTCGTTGTCTGAGGAGTGGCTGGAGGCCAGGTTGTTGCCGCCGCTGTTGTTGGCGGTCTCGGCGGCGAAGTGCACGACTGGTGCTGCGGCGATTGTTGGATGCTGCAGCGGGGGCGCTGGCTGGCTGGGACTGCGGGATTTGTGGGATAGGATGGGTAACCTGTCTGTCTGTCTGTCTGTCTGTCTGTCTGTCTGTCTGTCTGCCTGTCCTGTCCTGTCTGTCTGTCTGTCCTGTCCTGTCTGTCTGTTTGTCTGTCTGTCTGTCTGTCTGTCTGTCTGTCTGTCTGTCTGTCCTGTCTGTCTGCCTGTCCTGTCCTGTCTGTCTGCCTGTCCTGTCTGTCTGCCTGTCTGTCTGTCTGCATGTCTGTCTGTCTGCCTGTCTGTCTGCCTGTCCTGTCTGCCTGTCCGTCTGTCTGCCTGTCCTGTCTGTCTGTCTGTCTGTCTGTCCTGTCTGTCTGCCTGTCCTGTCCTGTCTGTCTGCCTGTCCTGTCTGTCTGCCTGTCTGTCTGTCTGCCTGTCCTGTCTGTCTGCCTGTCCGTCTGTCTGTCTGTCTGTCTGCCTGTCCTGTCCTGTCTGTCTGTCTGTCCTGTCTGTCTGTCTGCCCTGTCTGTTTGTCTGCCTGTCTGTCTGTCTATCTGTCTGTCTGTCTTTGTGCCTGGCTGCTCACAAAGCCCTAGCACACTGCTAGTCTAACAATGAGCCGGGAACCCGCCGCTCACCCCTGCACGGCGGCGGCGCACACGGCCGCAGCCTTGGCCTCGAGCCTGGGCAGGCGGCCGCTCTCCCGCAGGCGCAGCCAGAGGCTCCGGCCCAGCGGGTCGGCCGCCTGCTCCAGCGCCACAGCTGCCGCCGCCTCGGCCAGCCACAGCGCCCCGGCAGTCATGTACAGATCGGCGCTGTCCAGACTGACGGCAGCGTAGGCCAGGCACCAGGCCGCTGTTGCTAGGGTCGATCGAATAGCGCAGGTTGGCATGGCAACGGGAAGCGAAGCGATTAGAGAATCGGCAAATTGCAGCTGATTGGCCATGGGAAGCCGGCTTGACGCGCAGGAGATCTCTTCGGCTTCGTTGCTAGGGACGCTGGGTGCGTTGCTACGTACGCTAGCGACGTTGTTATGGACACTAGCTCCGTTGCTAGGGCCTTTGCTTCTCTTTTTAGGAACCGCGGATCCGTTACTACGTAGGCCGCCTTTGAGAATGCCCCTGACAATGACCGGCTCGCCTACGGTCGCTACATTTGCGGCGTCGGCTGCATGGCAACCGTTGCTAGGGTCTGGCTGTGAGTAGCAACAGATTCCATTGCACCCGTAGTTGCAGCAGCAGCCGTTGTTGCGTCGATAAACTACTAAGGCCGGGTAGACACAGCAGCAGGTGCAGATGCAGACAGCGTAGATTAGGCAATAGGGTAGATAGACGGATACTGGCAGACTGCCCACTGGCGCCACCCAGCAACTAAAATGAGGGATTCTTATCAGTGAGCTTAAGCTTATTTATTTTCAGTTCTCTGCTCTAACCCTCTCTTCACAGCCCAACCCCTCCCTATCTGCCCCAGCCCTCCCTTCACTGCCCTACCCCTTCCTTCACAGCCCAACCCCTCCCTTCACTGCCCCAGTTCTCCCTTCACTGCCCCAACCCTTCCTTCACTCCCCTACCCCTCCATTTCACACGCAGGCACTGCAGTACTCACAAAGCGCCATCGTTAGTGAACAGGTGACCAGCCAGAGCCAAGGTGAAGCCCATGGACCCGGCGGGCAGCAGGCAGCCAATGAATCTGCTGGTTGCCAGGCCGCAACAATCAGCTTTGGCGCCGTGCCAAACCAGTCTGCAAGCCTGACAAGTCATCAGACAGAGCCACAACAGCTGACTCTGACTAAAATAAATGAGAGCAGCCGACCCGAATCTGCACAGGACAGATTGGTGAATCTGAGTTAACAGGCTGGCTTGGCAAAGCAGTGCCAGACAGGCGGACAGGCTGGTATGGAATCTGGTCCAATAGGTCAGCGAATTGCCGCAGCGACGTGCGACAGCCAGACAGACAGACGAGTGGTACAGGTGCAACAGGCAGGTCAGACCGATCAGTGCGTAGGAACCGGCTGGCGGTAGGAACGGCTTCGGCAATGGTGCCTGCGATGATAAGAAGATTTCAATTGGCATGGTTCAATATATTTTATTCGAGTGAGCCGAGTGTGTATGGCGAAGGCGCTCTATTTATATTTCTGAGAGTTTGTGTACAGCTAAAGTCAATAATGTACATTAGCGACTTGGGCCTCATTTTTCTAGCACCAAAATGTAATGCTGGTGGGGTGGGTGCGGGTGAACACCTGATCTGTGTGGGCAAGGGTCTGCGGGTATCTGCCTTGTATTCCAATAATAACTAACACTATCACTCATAATAACTAACACTATCACTCAATACAGAAGTTAAGAAATGCCTGATGAAGGAGCCACGATGGCATGTAAATTGGCACTTTATGGGGCGCCATTAATTTTATTTAGGCGTTATTTCTTTCGATTTGGCGCTATTTCGTTTGGTTTGGCACCATTTGATTTGGTTTGGCGCCTTTTCTTTTGATTTGGCGCTATTTCTATTGATTTAGCGCCATTTTTTTCTGATTTAGGCGCCATTTCTATTGATTTAGCGCCATTTTTTTCTGATTTAGGCGTCATTTCTTTTGATTTGGCGCCATTTCTATTGATTTGGTTCTATTTATTTTAGTGAGGCGTCATTTCTACTGATTTGGCGCCATTTATTTTAATAAGGTGCCATTTCTACTGATTTGGCGCTATTTATTTTAATGAGGCGCCATTTCTACTGATTTGGCGCCATTTATTTTAATAAGGCGCCATTTCTACTGATCTGGCACCATTTATTTCAATGAGGCGCCATTTCTACTGATTTGGCGCCATTTATTTTAATGAGGCGCCATTTCTACTGATTTGGCGCCATTTATTTTAATGAGGCGCCATTTCTACTGATTTGGCGCCATTTATTTTAATGAGGCGCCATTTCTACTGATTTGGCACCATTTATTTTAATGAGGCGCCATTTCTACTGATTTGGCGCCATTTATTTTAATGAGGCGCCATTTCTACTGATTTGGCGCCATTTCGCTTTTTTTCGCCAGTTCTTTTGAATCCGATTCTTACACAATATCAGAGGCTAACAGAACATACAGAGGTTTTCAAGTGATCTGAGTAAAAGTACACACAACAGAAACTTCGCCCACCTGAATAGCCTCGCCAATAATTGCAAATAAGCTGAGATGATTGCACTGACAGATTAAACTTTCGTTACTACTGTCTGTAGTGAGTAGTGAGCAACCGTGAGTTGACCAGCTGCTCAATGAGTGACTCCAGAATGCGCACCTGGGTGGATGTGGGATCGGATTAATATTTAATTAAACTTCGTCAATATTCATCACTAAAAGTAATGATCAATATTAACAAATCCCACCTGTGATTAGTGGTTGCATTCATAACTTCATCAACACTTGTAGTGTTAATAAATTCTATTTGAATATTAACAAGATAGCTACTGATGTTAGTAGTATGATTGCCAACAGCAGACAGGGCTACAGCAACCACTGGAGTAACTGTCTGATTGGTATTGTCAGGTTGCTTCGATAACAGAGCCGAGTGATTTCCAGACCATACCAGCACACCTGTCGCTAGGCTAGCTGATGAAGGAAGCTGCAGATTGATGACGATTGACACCTGACTGCTGACTGGGTGACCGCATTGGGCAGTTAGTTCTACAGCTGATGACGAATTAGCTGGCTCAAGCCGTGCTGAAAACATTCGATTTTAATTGCTTTTCAATAGTTATGACGGTTGAGCAACTGAGATTGTATTAACAGAATATTCTAGATCTGAAGCTCCCTAGATTTGTAAATCTTTAGATATGAAACTCTAGATCTCGAACTCTCTAGATCTGGAAATTTAGATCTCGAACTCTCTAGATCCGGAAATTTAGATCTCGAACTCTCTAGATCTGGAACTTTAGATCTTGAACTCTCTAGATCTGGAACTTTAGATCTCGAACTCTCTAGATCTGGAACTTTAGATGTTGAAATCTCTAGATCTGGAACTTTAAATCTGGAAATCTCTAGATCTGGAACTTTAGATCTTGAACTCTCTAGATCTGGAACTTTAGATCTCGAACTCTCTAGATCTGGAACTTTAGATCTGGAACTCTCTAGATCTGGAACTTTAGATCTCGAACTCTCTAGATCTGGAACTTTAGATCTTGAAATCTCTAGATCTGGAACTTTAGATCTGGAAATCTCTAGATCTGGAACTTTAGATCTTGAACTCTCTAGATCTGGAACTTTAGATCTTGAACTCTCTAGATCTGGAACTTTAGATCTCGAACTCTCTAGATCTGGAACTTTAGATCTGGAAATCTCTAGATCTGGAACTTTAGATCTTGAACTCTCTAGATCTGGAACTTTAGATCTTGAACTCTCTAGATCTGGAACTTTAGATCTGGAACTCTCTAGATCTGGAACTTTAGATCTCGAACTCTCTAGATCTGGAACTTTAGATCTCGAACTCTCTAGATCTGGAAGTCTCTAGGTCTGGAAATCTCTAGATCTGGAAATCTCTAGATCTGGAAGTCTCTAGGTCTGGAAATCTCTAGATCTGGAAGTCTCTAGGTCTGGAAATCTCTAGATCTGGAAGTCTCTAGATCTGGAAGTCTCTAGGTCTGGAAATCTCTAGATCTGGAACTTTAGATCTGGAACTCTCTAGATCTGGAACTTTAGATCTGGAACTCTCTAGATCTGGAAGTCTCTAGGTCTGGAAATCTCTAGATCTGGAAGTCTCTAGTTATGGAACTCTCTAAATCCGGAACTACCATGAATTAAATCTTTAAAAAGTTATAAAATAAAATCACTAGACTCACAGCTCTCAGTTGAGCACACGCTCAATCCCTGACGTTCATCGGAACTGGCCGTTCCATCCAGCTTAGCAACGGTTGCCATGGCAACAGTGTAACTCTCTAAACTAGCCAACAGACTGGAAGCCGTACAGTTAAACTCGAATTGTTTCCCATCTATCCAAGACTGAGTTGTATCAGACCTGAGTAGCCGTTCAACAGACATCAATAAGCTGTTAGTGAAATTAGCGCTGCCGCCAATGGCCGCCAAGGACAACACTTGGCCAACCCCGGCCAGATAGATCTCGCGCTCCATGAGCCTAGCCAACAGGCCGCACACCAGCTGCAGTTCCCTGGCATAGATTACATCGGAGGACAACCAGAATTCCGTAGCGTTAACAATCCTATCCAGAACAGTTAGAGCAGGCGAGTCCACATCGATACCATCAACAGCGAATCTAGCCAGCTTATCCAGCTCCATTCTGGTGCAGTTACCAACTGATGGATCTGCCCACAGGCTTCCATTGCGAAGCTCTGTCAGACAGTACCGGCTGGCTAAGCCGACGTAACCCGCCGGACAAGGGATTGTAGTCAACTGGCCCTGCAGGGTGTTCGGCCACCAGATGCCAGCCGAATGCACTTTTGGACACAGGCCGTACAGCACGGTGCACCCAGTAGAAGTCAGTTCGGCGAATGGCGACTGGCATCTGTTGCAGCGACTGCCTGTAACACCTGGCCGACAGGTGCACTTGAAACTCGCACTGTTAGCCTGTTTTTCGCACGCGTCGCTAACGGAACCAATAGCATAGCAACCGCACCGCTGGCAAGCGGAACCGGTATTGTAATAGCCAGGTTGACAGAGACAGGCGCCTGTGCTTGAGTTGCAAGCCAGACTGAAGCCGTCTGACCAGCTGCTGCAGGTGCATGGAGTGCACACTGACTGCCCGGCTGGCTTCCACCAATAGGAGTTCGGGCACTGCGACACCTGCGGCAGGTTAGTGACTGATTGTGGGTAGCTGAGTGACTGACTGTGGGTAGCTGAGTGACTGACTGTGGGTAGCTGAGTGACCGATTGTGGGTAGCTGAGTGACTGACTGTGGGTAGCTGAGTGACTGACTGTGGGTAGCTGAGTGACCGATTGTGGGTAGCTGAGTGACCAATTGTGGGTAGCTGAGTGACTGACTGTGGGTAGCTGAGTGACCGATTGTGGCTAGCTGAGTGACCGATTGTGGGTAGCTGGAGCTGAGTGACCAACTTTGGGTAGCTGAGTGACCGACTTTGGGTAGCTGAGTGACCGACTTTGGGTAGCTGAGTGACCGACTTTGGGTAGCTGAGTTACCGACTTTGGGTAGCTGAGTGACCGACTTTGGGTAGCTGAGTGACCGACTATGGGTAGCTGAGTGACTGACTGTGGGTAGCTGAGTGACCGACTTTGGGTAGCTGAGTTACCGACTTTGGGTAGCTGAGTGATCGACTTTGGGTAGCTGAGTGACCGACTTTGGGTAGCTGAGTGACCGACTTTGGGTAGCTGAGTGAAGCTGGGTAGCCTGAAGTGCCCCTGAATGGGAAAATTAACCTGAAGTGCCCCTGAATGGGAAAATGAGCCTGAAGTGCCCCTGAATGGGAAAATTAGCCTGAAGTGCCCCTGAATGGGAAAATTAGCCTGAAGTGCCCCTGAATGGGAAAATGAGCCTGAAGTGCCCCTAAATGGGAAAATTAGCCTGAAGTGCCCCTGAATTGGAAAATGAGCCTGAAGTGCCCCTGAATGGGAAAATGAGCCTGAAGTGCCCCGGAATGGGAAAATGAGCCTGAAGTGCGCTTGAATGGGAACCGCAGAAGCTTCCAAAGGAAGGAGGATGGAACCCAAGATAGTCACACAATCTGTGATACAAAGCAGCTTTATACTACCTCTGAGTCGTCGCACAGCAGGCCGCTGGAACCCGCTGAGCAGCCGCACTCAATGCCTCCGCCAGCCCCTGCAGGCCGATCCCTGCAGACTGAGGCCCCGTCGCCGTCAGCAGAGCAAGGATTGGCCGCCAGACACAGCCGCTTATCGCAATTTAATCCGCCAAAACCAGGCGGGCATTGTTGACAGTTGCCGTTGTCAAGACAACGGCCGCCGGAATGCAGGCAGGCTACTGGCAGTCTATGACAGTCTATGGCATCCGGCAGACAACGAAGCCGCCATACTCGCCCTGGGCCAACGGTCAAGCTGAGTCGTGCAACAAAAACATCAAGAAGGTGCTCACGTGTCTCCTCAAAGATCATCAACAGTGGGACAAGATGCTGCCAGCCGCTTTGACAGCCCTGCGATCAGCTGTCAATCGTACGACGGGATTCTCGCCGCATTACGTCATCTACGGGGTGCCCTATCGCTACCCAATCGATAACACCCTAGACCGCCTGGACGTATCGCCGGACCTCCCCGAGTACATCGCAAAGCATCAGCGCAGACTGGCCAAAACCGAGAGGATTGTGCGACAGCGCTTGCGAGCTGAGATTCAACGCCGTGAAGAATACTACGAGAACTGACCCAAGCCCGTAGAACTGCAGCCCGGAGATCTGGTCTGCCTGGCCAACCCGAAGCTCAAGTTGGGCGAACTGCCAAAGTTCCACAGACTGTACAAAAGTATGTACAAAGTCAACAGAAAGGTCGGCGAAGTAGCCTACTGGATCCAGCCTGCAACAGCCCGACGTGGACGTCCCGCTGAAATGCTTGTACATCGCAATAACATCATCAAGGTGCCACAAATGATGGCAGATCGACCGCAGGAGCCACCGCGCCAGACAGAGCAGCCAATGCTGCCCTACGAGTCGAGTGATGAAAGCGAAGTCGAACCAGCCGATCAGTCCGCTCCAGAACAGCCAGCTGCAGCTCAGCCTGATCTGCGCGGCAGCCAATTGTTTGAGCCGAGCCTCCGCCATCCGGAAGTGCTGCCCGAAGGCAACCCGGATCTGCCTGACATCGGTATGGAGCTTTCGTTGGTATTTACCAACGAATTTGCTATTTTGCCAAGTTGCTAACTTTTGATGCGCATTACTATTAGTAGTCCAATTTGCGAGCGCATGCCAATTCTTAGTTTTGCTGTAAGCTTTCTCTGCCCCTGCTCTGTGCTGAGAGCCATTTTTTAGTTTTCCGTTTAAGTTGCTATACTTTCCTTATGCTTCAGGGTTAAAAGCAAATTTTCATTTTCCTTACGCTTTCAGGATAAAAGCAGGCTTCATTCAGTGTATTTTTCCTTATGCTTGAGGGTCAAAAGCAGGTTTCAATTTTGCTGTTTCCTTATGCTTTCAGGTAAAAGCAGTGTATATTTTGTACAAGTTTTCAATGCTCCAGTATAGTGCTCAATTTTGCTAGCCTTATGCATTTTCATTAATTCAGCACTCGCGCTCTCTACATTTATCCTTATGCTTTCTGGCAAGAGCTCGCACCAATGCGATTATATTTATCCGACGCGACAATATGTGACATTTAATCAAGGCGATACAGTAAAATTATTTTGCAATTTCAGTTGAATTCTGCGCATCCGTTTGAACTGTAAACTTCTCTGCACGCTATCAAAGTGCAGAAGTATCCCCCCCTCTCTCTCTGCTATTTGTGAGCCCGCTGTTTATGGGCCAAGCTTTCTATGCCCCGTTTAGGTCAAGCGCCCCGGATCCAGACCTTGTCCTCAGCGGAGGCCATTTGAGGACTTGACCCCTTTTCTTTTTTTGGTTTTGTTCGAGCGTGGGAACGTTTTAGGGGCTGCTAATTTGGCTCCCTTTCCCAGTGCCTTTTTGCATGCCCCTGTTCCTGTAACTCCTTATGGAGCCCCCATGATAATATCGGTCGCTAACCTATCCTATTAAATTTTATCTTAGTATGAAGGAGCCCGCCAATTGCTCCTTTATTTTTTTCTATCCTTTCAAGTTGTTACTGTTTACGCTTTATTCAGTTTTCTAACAGCTGACCCTTTTATGTGAGCTGTTTAAGGCACCCTGATTTCATTCAATTTGGACCCCCTGCCGCGGTTAGCTATCCGTTTCATAACTCTACTATTTGTCACCTACCCCACCTCCGTGTGTGCCTGCCATAGAGTACAAGCGGGGTGGTGGTCGTCCCCCGTGGTTGGAAACCTTCTCCAGCGGCAGGTGAAATTTTGTTGTATTTAAGGCAGCGTTTTAACTTTGGTCCCAATTTTCTTAAACTGTAATTTGTCTCTCTGCTATGCATGTTTTTCCTTCGGCTATTATTTCGACTGCGCTATCCTTCATCGTCCCTTTGTAATTAATCCTGTACATATATTTGTTTATCAATTGCTCCTGCCCTTTGGGTACAACTGTGACGGCATGTCCGGCTCAAATCAATCATCAACCAGCGACCCTGCCCTTCGCGCGTCTGATTTGGAGGCTACCCTGCACCGGGCACCGTGGCTCAGTCAGGAGGACGCGTCTACCCTCCGAGTGTTCAACGCAGCTGCGACCGGAGCAGCATTGGCGCGCATCCGCCTATGACAAGCACTGTTCCACGCCTTCACACAAGCCGTCGAAAAGGGCCAGGTGCAAATTGATGCCCCTTGGCGGCAACTCTGCAGCATCATGCCTCCGGCATCCACACGCGACCTTCTTGACGAACAGCTGGGTCGAGCCTTCTCTTTCACATATATACTTCTATATTGTGGGCCCAATTATGTTTATTTTATAACAATTTTTGTAAAAATAATAACAAAAATTAGTTCTTGGAAATCCCAGAATTTTGGTCCAATCTTGTGATTTCAGGATCCAGGGATCTTGGGATTGCAATCCCTAGTTTTGCATGTTTTTGGTATTAGCTATAGTTTCAAAACTAAAATATAGTATGGTTTAAGGGTTGGACAATATTATATTTTAAAACAAAAAAAATATTTTCAAGATAATTGAGATTCAATTGATATTTGAGATTAGGCCTAATTAGCATCTAGTAGGCCTATTTCTACTATTCTATCTATAATGTGAATATTGTTATTTGTTAAATATATGCAATAGGCCTCGATTTTAGTAAGTAGTGTGGCAGTTAGGGGCTGCCACTGACAATCTAATGAACATTAATATGTTAATTTTGAAATTTAATTTTTTTCGTGACTTAATAAACCACCCTTGACCCATTCCCCACTGTCCCCAGTTTTGGTCCTGTGTGCCCACCTTGTGCCCCAGTGGCTGGTTTGTTTTGTCTTTTCCCCGTTCTTGCGTTGGTTTTTCCATTCCTTTCTCTGGTCTTTTGCATCCCTCTATTGGAAACCTTGTTTATCTCCTTATTTTCTGCGTTATTTTCTGTCTGTTCTTTGCTTGGTCTATGTGACCACCCTTTGCCACCAGTGTTTGACCCCTTTGGACCACTCGTTGCATATTTTTGTCTATATACCCACTGGGAAAGCCGCTAGCGGGCCGCTAGAGGACGGAAACTGGCATGTTGGTACTCTAGCGGAAGTGAAAAGTCACAAAAATTATTAGAATTAAATGAAAAGTAATGAAAAACTAAAACTCTAGTAATTTCTTTCAAATTTTGCCCTTTGAAAGTGGAAGTGCATTTGTCGGCAATTGAGTGGCTGAAGAAATTTTTCCACTAATAAGCCACTAGGTAAAATTTAAGTAAATGTTTAAAACTAAGAGTAATTAAAAAAATTTTAATAATAAAATTGGTGTACTAAAATTATTTTAAAGTCAATTTTCGCTTTAAAAAACCTGGAGAAGTATTGTCCATTTGTTTTAACTCATTTTGAAAAATGTTTTCTGAACAATTTATTTGCGAGATTACGAAAGCAGTTGCGCTCCGTATTTTTATATCATTTACCTCTGCCAGGTGTGCCTCTGCCAGGTGCCTCCGCCAGGTGTGCCATTGCCAAGTGTACCTACGCCAGGTGCCTTTGTTAAGTGCCTCTGCCAGGTGTGCCATTGCTAGGTGTGCCTCAGCCAGCTGTGCCTCAGTCAGGTGCCTCAGCCAGGTGCTCTTGCCAGGTGCCTTCGCCAGATGTGCCCCTGCCAGGTGCCCTACCAGTTATGCCTCTATCAGTGCATTTAATTGCATATAGTAAATTTTGACCTTGGATACCAAATAGTATGCCTCTAGTCTAATATGAACATCTGATGGCTAAAAACGTAGCTCTTAAAAAATAACAAAAACACAATGTTTTATATTACATAGATGGCTTGGTTGCATACACATGCCCAACTTAGAAATTTTACATAGCCAATATGACTTAGTTTTTCTCAAAAAGTGACTTTATTGGGCTTGCAACAATAAAATACCTTTTGAAGGCCTGTGAAAAGGGCCCCATTAAAAGCTTGCTTTGTTATTTCTCATGCAAGTGCCATATAGGAAAAAGTTGTAAAACCGCGGACGGTGTCCGGCGCACTTTTGAAATTTTTCTAAAGCGCAGCGCGCGCATAGGCGCAGCGCCTGCGCGCGCTGCCCTTTCTTACTGGCTGCTGCTCTAGCAAATACATATACATGGAAATGGGTATAATACCTCTGTTGAAGGGGCTTATACACTCGTAATTTATTAAGCTTAGAGATGTTCCGAAAATTCAATTTCAATTTTCCAAAATTTGAAATTTTTTAGAGCAAATTTCAATTTCGAAATAAAATTTAGAAGTGAAAATTTTGGTAGTGTCTCTAAAAAGTCGCTAAAAATAAACTACTTTCTACTACATAAACATGTATTACTTTTTGCTTAAGCAGTAAATTGAAAGTAAAAAAGTGAGTGTTGATCATACTAAACTTTGTTTTTCTGAATTATGATTTCGGGAAATTTTAATTTTGATTTTGGAAAGTTAGCGAATTTTGATTTCGACGAAACTGCAGATCTTTCGGAACATCTCTAATAATCCTAAAGCGCGGTAAAATAGTTTGACTCTTTTCTAAAGCGCGCATCCGCGGGTTTTTAACATTTATTCCAATAGGGTGCAAGTGCAATCCCTACTTTTCTTCTTTCTCTTTGCTTCTAAGTGCTTTAGTTTCCTATGCAACATGGTCTTTGTTTTTCTTTTTCCCTTCATTTTTCTTTATTATTTTCTTTTTGCCACTCTTTTTCTTTTTTCTTTTCTAATTTTTTTCTTTTCCCTTTCTTCTTTGTCCAATTTTTAAGTTGGAGTTTTTGCAATTAACTTGGCAAAACCTCTTGCCACCTGGCTGGCTAGGTATTGGGCATATAAGTATATACAAAAAAGCATTCTTAGTTGCAATAACTTTTGGGAATTTATTGCAATTTTTCAACAATTTTTAATATTCTTTATACACTATTAATAAGACCTTAAATTATTACCTATAAAGCAAAGCCAAAAAGGCAAATGAATAGCTATATACTATATATAATAATTCTAGACCTAATCTTGCATAGGTCATACCAATGCCTATGGCTATAGTATCAAAAAACTTCTGTCTATTGTTCTTAAAAGGAAATTAGGTCAAAGTGCTTCATTTTGATGAATACATAGATTTTAAATATAAATAATATACTTTTACTAGTAAAAAAATTTGCATTTTGATTATTAATTGGTAACTATATTTAAATAAAAACCTAATTTATAAGTATATTGCAATCCTATTATTATGGCAAAAGATTCCAAAGAAACTATTTAAACATTTATTAAGCCTTAATAATTTGTTTTAATTTCATTATTTCTATAAACTTATGATTAAATAATTTAGCATCTTGACTGAATTAAAAAAAATTAGTTTCTACATAGTGATAACTAAGCTAACCTACTAGCCTATAAAGAAGATAACAGATTTTGTCAAAGTTTTAATTTTAAGTAATAAAAAACAAACAATTGTTCAAGTATAAAGATGTTATGTTATTTGCTTTGCATGATATAATATACTTTTATATTATGCACAAATATACTAAAGCTAAATAAAGATATATTTGGTTAGGAAGAAAGTTTCTGCAGTTTCTAAAACTTTCTATCTAAGAACTTTCTGGAACATTCCAGATCCTGGCTATATGGGTATATATTGAAGGTAGGTATGTATGATTCTAATATACTATTTAAACCAGTGATTACTCATTAGTCACCAACATTATGGATCTCTCTCGAGCCTATATTCATGGTCTCCTGCTTTATAACTTCGAATCTGGACTGTCAGCCGCAGAATCTAGCCGCCACATCAATGCTGCATTTGGTGCAGGTGCGTATTATGTCTGAATGCATTGCCCAGGACTAGTTTGCACGGTTTTGCTAGGGAAATTTTAATCTCAAAGATTTGCGCTGTTAGGTTGTCTTTCCGAGGTTAATGATGACTGGCTATGGCTACACACACTTGTAAAGGCTGACCCATGGCAAACCATGCTTGAGCTAGTGCAAGTCTTTGATGTAGACCATAAAATGGTTACCAGTCATTTGTATCAGCTGGGCAAGGTGTACAAGCTGGTATAATGGATATCCCACTAATTGTCAAATCAAAACAAGGAGTGCAGGGCTAAGGTGACCACTTCTCCCCTCTCTTATAGGTGCATACACAACTGGCTAAAGTCTATAATTATAAGCAATGAAAAGTGGTACCTGTATATCAACATCAAATGTTGACAATCATGAGTTGATGCTGACGCAACGCTTTAGCTACAGCCAAATGCCAGACTCTATATCTCTTATATATCAAATTAGGCCTGTGCCAAATTGTATTACACATTACAAATACCTGCTTTGCTTGCATTAGTGATTAGTATATAACGAAATATTAATCAGGATATAAGAAAGGTCTTAAGAATCTAGAACCCTATACATCACTAAAAAATAGATGCTTGTCACTTGTGTTAGCAATTTAACTAGGGGGGCCTAGACAAATAGCCTAGGCCTAGCGAAAAGGCTATTTGCCTAGTCATTAGACAAATAAAAAACCATATTTTTAATTCTTTAATAGCCATTCTATAAAAAAGATATACCTATTCCTTGGCCTAATTCTAAAACAATTCATTGCAACTTTTCTCCAACAAAAACTAGGCCTAGATACATTCATATATTCATGTCCTTACATAAGTTCTTTTCTAGGCTTAATAAAAATATATTTTCCCTTCTTTATTAATTCTTCATTAGCTTTTTAGTCTCTGTAATTTCCTGGACCAGATAAGCCTATAAATTTGCAAACAACTTTTTCCACTGTCTTTTGCATGATTGTAAGTCAAAGGAGTCAGTAAGGAGTAGGCCCCTGGGAATAGAGTAAGGACCCTGGACTTGCCCTTACTAAAATGATAAAATCTCTATCTATGACTATAGTTTAAGTTCATAGTTCATAAGATCAGGCTCATATTTAACAGCGAACTCTATCTCTGCCTTCAATATTCGTAAACTGCCGGCTCTTCCATCCATAAGTTTGTTTTTAACAGATTGAGGTCGGGGAGGTTTGAAAGAAAACTTCTGGGGCCGTGGCCGGGGTTTTAATTCGTTCGTATGTGAACGTATTTAGTTTAGTAGTGATTAGTAGTACAAAGAAGAAAATAATATTATCAAAATTTGCATTTACATTGGAATAAATTTCACATTAAAATCTGCGATGCAGTCCGTTTAAAAAAGCGCCATGCAGCGTGAGGCAATTAGTGCAGTATAATAAACTACTTTTGTGGGCCCAATTATGGTTCATATAAAAACAGTTTTTGTAAAAATATAAATATAATAACAAAAACTAATTCCCGGGACTCGGGACCCCAAATCCTGGGACTGGAAATCCAGGGATTGCCCCCATGTATTCTTGCTTAGATTCACAAAATTTTGTTATACAATACAAAAAGAGCTGGGAGCTATATATAGTGAGTTTTGACTTGACTTAAAATTTAATTGCGTCGATTTAGATACACATGCATATAAACGTGCATGTTTAAACACAGCTGTTCGTGGGTAATATATGCTGCAGTGGTACGTCCTTCTTGGTGTTAAAGGGTTACATCATGCACCTCTATTATTACCCACTTAATGTATGTGAACAGCTATCATGTACGTGCAGAACACAACTGGGGTTGCAAGCTTCATAACAAAGTTGCGATTATATTTTGCTATAGGAGATCTTTGTGATCTGTTGCTATATATTATGTACATGTACATATGTAGTAGTCTTCTTACATGCATGAATCTTAAAAGATCCCTTGAGGGAGCAAGAACTGTTTCTCAAATCACAAACTTACATTTAATGGTTTGATATACTGCATTTATCTGATCAACTATAAAGATTAATTTGAATGAATCTGTCATGTACGTAGTAATTTATAGCATTTTGTATTAATTTGACTGCAAATAAATTTAACACTGAAAATATCATGCCCTCATTTACAATACATATATACTGTTTGTAATCAGAAAATGCCAACTATTATGTATGTATATCAATTAATGCAACTAAATGATGCGCAACACTGCATGCAGTCTGTTGCAGTACCTTAACAAACATACATGAAGCTAACATGAATAGTACGAGCTACATGTACATGACCTCACTCTAAGAAGTGACATTTTAAGTGTCGGAAGATGTGTTGGCAGAAGTAAAGCATCAGACACTGCAGCATTAATTTAGGTGTCGGAAAATATGTGTCGGCGAATGTTAACTTTTACGACACTTTTTCCGACACTTTTTGCGAAATTTTAAGTGTCGTGAAAATGTGTCGGAAGATCTGTCTGAAAATGTGTCGGCGAAAGTTAACCGTTGCGACACTTTTTCCGACACTTTTTGCGACATTTTAAGTGTCGCAAAAAAGTGTCGGAAAATCTGTCTGAAAATGTGTCGGCGAAAGTTATACAGGTTTTAATATTAATGACACAGCTAGTAGCATTATGCAGGCTTCATTGACACAGCCATTATATTATACAGACATGGCCAATATATCTATCTAGTCCTTATTAACCCACTTGAAAATGCTCTAGCGGCCCACAAGGGGTCCGCTAGGGGCCATTGGCAAACTAGCGGGAAGGTTGGCCGAGAAATTTTCCAAACTGAGCACTAGCGGGATGATGGGGGGTGCCGCTATAGTGACAAGCCGCTAGATTCCCGCTACTTTCCCGCTAGGCAGCTCGTCATGTTTTCCGGCCGAATCACGTAGAAAAACAAGCTCATACTAAAGTAAAATAACATTGCCAGATAAGATAAATTATTATTAATTAAATATATAAAAAATAATTTGCAACAAATAATTTTATACCTATGAAGCCAGGCACCCCACAGTTTTTAAATGTATCCATTCTCCATGCGTGCTCACCAGAATAATATCACAGCAGACGGCAGACTATACAGCAGAGATTTAGGAGCAACTGAATCCAATAATCATACAAACTGTGTTCATAATATGCATTGCTTAGATTATTTGCAAAAACGCTGGATTTTAGGCAACCGGACCGTTTGACAGATAAATATGCATCCATCAGGCGAAATCCCATGAAACAGCCTGAATTTTTAGATATTCCTCATTCATTGATTCTGCTATTTCTGCATTGCTGAACACTATAAATATATTTTGCTCAATCTACCAGTCTTATAGTTGATTCGCCAGCTAAGTATTCACCATTTAAGTCCCACATATCGTTTAAATTACCAGCCTGCTCCATGTCATGTGTTCCACAATTTACAATATTAACATGACAATTATTGAAGCATGCTCTAGTCCATACAATTTTATGCCAATATTTTATTAGCTTGTACTACTTGCTAGTATGGAATAATTGGTACAGTTTGCTCTTGACAGTTGACTGTACTTTAGTATGGAATTAAATGCTTTAAAGCTATTTATTGAAATTTTCTTTTGGAATTAATGCAAAATAGATTTGAATAATTTGAATATATATTTTTTAATATAATGCTAAGACATGTTTTTTATATCATTGGTTTAGTGAGTAAATGTGCATTATTAATTGACTTTTAATGTGACCTTAATGTAATACTTAATGTACTTAATGAAAATCTTGTCTGCAATTATATTGTTACACTTGGAAAACAAGTTTAAATTAACTTGTTTACTGTTTGCAACTTTTTAGTTTTGAATCTCAAATAATTTAGCAGAGTTTAACAGTTGTCTCACTGGCTCTGGGGTTTTCTGCAAATCCAATGTGAAATATCTTTACACAGGCATTATATGAAGTTATTTTGTTTATACTGAATAAAACTGTTTATGAGTACTAAGTATTCTAGCATGCTCAAACTTGTAGGTTCTAATAAAATTTTGCATGATTTGTTTACAAAAATTGTTTACAAATAATTTCCAATTGTTTAATCTAGATTTTTAATTGATATTTTTAGGTAAATGTGATTTTAACTGATAAATTAATTCCTAACTATTCAGTTTAATATTATTATATACATTTATTTTTATTGGTTACTGATATGAAAAAGTGACAAATGGAGTAGATGGGATACTAAATATGTTAATTTGAATAGTTAAAAGGAAGAATGTTGTGTTGCATTTCCTTATATGATTCAGATGGTTAATCAATAGTCCATTAGCTAATCAATTCTAAGGGTTCTAAGATCATTTTTATTGTAACACAAACTTAAATTGAGTGTAATTTATTGGACATTCTAGCAATGTCTTCACGATGGAGTCGCAACAGATTTGTTGTATCTCACCAAAACTTTGAAGAGCTGGCTACTGCAGAAACTCAAGTAGAATTCACTTACAATGAGGATGTACAGACAGATGTACAGGCTGCTGAGCTGAAGCCAACAGAAGATGCAAGCAACCCAGCATTAGAATTCAACTCTGGCGAGTGCAATTCTGATTCATCTTGTGCAGAATGTGATTGGCGGCAAATCGGTCAAAGACACTGTCCGTCTCATGATTGGGCGATTGATGACCAACGAGTTGCAAGGAATTTATAATCGCAACGGCACTGATGGCCGCCACAAATTCATCGGCCCAATGGATTCGCTCGTACAAGCCGCAGCTCGCCGTGCGCACCCCACCGAAGTTGAAACTGACGTCATCGACGCCATTGCGAAGACGTTGAAGAACTCGCGCGACAGAGATGGCGGCAGAGAAGACAGGAGACGCCGGGAGCCTGAACAACTGGAGCGCCAGGGCGGTCAACCGAGGTCCCGATGCCGGAAAAGGCGCTCGGACAATTCGCTCACCTGATTTACATTCATCTCACGCTCATCTCATTCAACTCTCTCTCATTCAACTCTCTCATTTAACTCTCTCATTCAACTCTCTCATTCAACCCTCTAATTCAGCTCTCTCTCATTCAACTCTCTCTCATTTAACTCTCTCTTTTTTAACTCTATCATTAAACTCTCATCGTCTAATCTTCTGTGAGTATTTTAACTATACTACTATATAGCAAAAATAAATATAAGTAACTATAACTTTATGCTCATTTCTCACTAAGTTTCGCTCTCCCTTGTTAAACTACAAGTCTCTTTACGATAACCCGCTTGTATTCCTTGGCAAGTCATGGTGTGAAAGCCATTCGCTTACCAAAAGCGACAGCAAATGCTACTGTAAAATAGTTTAAATTGAATTTTGCTACGGTATGGCTGCTGTGTACGAGTACTTCATGAAGAAGAATGGCGACACTCAAAGTGTGGGGGGCTGACTGGGGCACGCCGCTATTGCAAGGGGCTGTCAAGGGGCACGCCGCCACCACAAGGGGCTTTTAAGGGGTACACCGCTAGTGGCCCCCTAAGCGGGCCACTAGTGGAGCCGCGGTGCAAATGCTAGCGGGGGTTTAGGGGGCCGAAGGGGGCTGCCGATAAAGGCCCGCCAGCGGCAGAGCTGTTTTTTTCAAGCGGGAAGGGCAGCCACCATTTCTATAAGTTTGCATACCCATAGCCACTATTTCTCTAAGTGTAACATTTAAAAATAGCCCTCTAATGGCCTAAAGCCAAATGTTATTAATAAATATATAAAAATAGGTTAAAAATATCAATAAGTAGATTGTCATAAGCATAAATGTAAAAATATGATATAGTTAGACCTAGTTAATTATTGAATATGGCAAAGTAAGGCATTTATAAATTGGAAAGTAGCAAATCAAAACTGTACAATATAGTAGTCTAAGCTAATACAATAAGAAAAATATATAGCTTGATATCATAGGCCCCTATTTGTTAATTTGTTTGTCAAGGTCAAGGCATGAATACAAATATGATATTATTTTCCTGAGCTTGAATAGTGATTATTTAGATGTGCAATAATATTTAATTGTCAATTATTGCTCTATAGAAATAATCTTGCTCTAGGGCTTTGTGGTATTGTGGCAGGTGGCTGCCCCTGTTTCTTTAATATTTATTTTTGCAGTTTTAAAACTTTCAAAATTGATGTTTCACGTTAAGTGCACATTTCCCAAGCTGGGACAGTTTTTCGAAAAGTTTATCACGCACCCCATCCCGCTATGGGATTTCTTTAATTCCCATCCCGTGTAAGTGTTTCCCTCCGTATGCCCCCTTTCGTATCACGCTTAATTGTATGTTTTTGTTACTTTGCTGCCGCTGGACCAAACGCGTATGTGTAATTTTCCTTATTCTGGTCCAGCCGCGGATTTCGCTCATTTTTTGCTTATATACGAGCATGTGTGAGTTTATGTTTTTAAACACCTTTTCTCGGCTCCGCTTACGTCCATCTCTCTCTCTCTCTCTCTCTCCGTTTTTTTTGTCTTTGCCTATCTTAGTTGTATAAGTTTTGGTCAATTTATTAGTTAATTAGTCGTCGCACCGCGGCACGCCGAGTCCATCTCCATCAATAATTAAATAATCTATCAGTTATCCTGCTCAAACCAATAAATAAAATTCATATCCCGCCAGTATATTAATATTCATTCGTTGACATTAAGCCATAGCCTATCTTGAGTCTTTTGCCCGTGGGGCGTTAAATAACCAAGTTTTCTCAGCTCAAAGAAAGCTCAGAGACTGATTCGTTCCGTAATACGTAAATTACGGTGGTGGCAGCTCTACCCTACTGAAAGTAACAAGCTCAGCAAATCGACACATTAATTTACGGTGTCTGTTTCTCCGGTGTTTCATCGCAAGAACGACCGCGCCGCTACACGACCGCTCCGCTACGACTGCAACTACCCTCCCCCCGGACTTGAGAACCCGGCTGTCGGAGTACAACAGGAGAAGAAATTTCGTTGTGATTCGTCTGCGCGTTTTTCCGGTTTTATTCGTGCGAAATTAACGCCGGCGGCAATTCAAACAAGGAATCCGCCCCACCTCACTGGTGTCTGCAAATTCAAAACAACCGTGCAAGAAAAGATCTTCTCCACCCCCACCTCAGTATTGTAATAGCGGTACCTTTTGTTTCTTATAAACTCGTTTTTCAAATTAGAGCGAAATTTATATTCATTGTTTTAATACTCAGAATATTTTCAACTTGTAACAATTTGTTTAAAATACACTAGTATAAAAGGAAGAGAATTGTAGGCAAGAAAAGATAACACTCGTTCAATAGCTATAAGCTCAAAACGTGTTCTATAAATCGTTCTCAGATCATTGTTCATTTCTAAGAGTAATTGTAAAGAAGGTTGGAGGTTGCAATTGGGATTCATGCAAAGAGTAGTACCAAGAGTAATCGCTGTGACCCTCTAATCTCGGTAACTCCCAGACTGGAGAGAGAAAGTACATATACCAGTAAGACCGCTCAGGCCATATACTAAGAACGCTACCAGACTAATACATAAGACGCTACCAGACTAATACATAAAAACGCTACCAGCATATCCAAATGAAATTCTAAGAAACAGGTAGAAACATTAAGGAAGATTTGGTGTCAGCAGTAGAATTAGTGAGATATTATTTAGAAGGAAGAATCAGCCCTGTGACAACTTTGGTGACAATAGTGGGATAATTGGAGGACAGAAGAAAGCCCTACGACAATTTGGTAACAGCAGTGGGGTTTTGTATCGTACGGGAATACCCCTACGACAGTATTATATTAGTATTGAGTATTAGTAGTAGAACAAAAAATAACTAATCTAGCAAAATTACATTTCATCATTTTTTGTACTTCTACTATGTTATATTGCTTATGTCAAAAAATGAACTTGTATAGACATTTTATTATTTTTTTATCTATTTTTTATCTATTCCTATAATTTTTTATTAACGTCACTGAATTAGTATTGAATCTCAATAAAAGTGTAACTATTTAACATTAATTCATATTTCTTGCAGATATGCTACCCTTTAGCAGAATTAATTGGGCTCTGCTCAATTTTCCACCGGACAAACAAACTGAGTTTGAGCCTTTCGCCATACCCAATAAGTGAAACAAACTTTTCTGAAGAAATTTACAGAAAGGCTCTGGCAAATCAGGCTGAACACATTAACTTAGTTGTCAACTTTGATGAAAGTAGTGTTCCTGCTATCTGTGTGCAAGTGGCAGAGGAGGAATCATTTTTAATTCCAACTCGTGCATACTGCATTAAAACCAAAAAAGTCACTGGTGTCACTATTCAGCAATTAGTGGCCCGAATCCCTAGGTTCGCCACTACGAGACGAACAGTACTGCCTGCCCCCAACACATTTTTTGCTTGTGATGGAGGCGAAACAACTGAATTTAGTGACGCAGAAGAAGCAAGCTATGTTGCATCTAGTGCGAGTGTCAGGGCCAACAAACCAAGCACCACACTTGTCAACGAATTTTGGAACCCCAACCATTGACTCTGTTGCCATTGCCTGACCAGCAACATGCAACAACCAGCGTTACAAGTCTTAGTGACAGTCGCTCAACTTCAACAGCTGGCTTCCCAACAATCACTACTGGTCCGATAATGCCGCCACAACCAGTAGCAAGCAGTGCACCAACTATTCTAGGAGACCGGCCGATGGCTTCCGACACTGCTTCCAGTGTCGGTGTGCACGCTACACTGACTGCTCCACGAGTCATGCCAGGAACACCGGCAACAGCAGCTGTTGATTCGCGTGTCGTCAGTGCTGGCTACCGGCCATTTTCGACTGAAGCGTGCTACTTTCTGTGCTGCCTTATTCTTCGTCGTATAGCTGCACTTGAGAGTCTCGCGCAGCGAGGCAGCCAAATTATCGACACAGACGAGGACTTTCATATCTCACCGGCTAATTCAATCGAATAAGTAGAAAGCCTTCTCGAGATGACTAGAGATCAAGACTGGCACCAAAAGGCTACTCGAGCTCTTTCTCTTCTCGGTGGTAACACGATGAAAAAGGCAGTTGTGAAGATAATTTCTGGGCTAATGACAAACGAGATGCAAATACTTCACAACAGAACGGGATCAGACAGCAAAAGATCATTTCTGCCCTTTGAGCCTCTTGTGCGTTGCGCTGTTCGCAAGAGCTATAAGGACGCGACCGATTCAGATATCTCGTCAGCAATTGCATCTGCACTTAAAAATGCTGTTGATCGCGATGGTGGCCGCAAGCGGCGTATGGACCGTGAGTCAGAAAATATGCCACAATCAGGATCAAGAACTCACAAGTCTGTCAAGCGCTCCACCGGCAGTTCAAGGCAAAAGACCTCCGAGCCAAGCAGACAATTTGTGCTGCAGGATTCATCACCTGAATGAAGAAATTAACTTTTTTGTCTTAATTTGTTAGTTCTGTCAGTTCAATAGGCTATTTATATTTACATCCATTCACTTTCAAGAAAAGTTTGTTAGCTAATTTAGGTAATTTGTTTTAAAAATTTGCAGGTTAATCACTACTTTAAAATTTCGTTCTAATTGTTTTCGTCTGATACGAGCGCCACGCAATAAATTCAAAGTTTTGTAAATTTATTGAAATTTAAAGTAAGAAATGTTAGTTATTAGCAATGCTATAAAACAATGATATTGATATTAAATTCGATCTTTATGTCATTTTTTCGAGTCCATATTTATTCTTATATTTATAGCTAAAAAGGTCTGAATTATAAGTTTGACAAAAGTCAGTATCTGGCTAATTAAAAAGTTTTTACATTTTTTCTTTAACTTTTCAATAAGTGTGTCAAGGTGCATTAGGAGGGTATCAGAATCTCATTGTACAGAAGAGAAAAGCCTAGTCAAGCCATCGATTTAGTTCTTTAAACCATTTACGTACAGCAAAACATCACTTTACATATGCGAACTGGTATAATGAGCCTCTTTAAATATGCGTAATCTGTAAATCCATCTGACTTAGCGTCGCAAGATCCCTTAATTTTGGTCGATGAAGTTTTGATGCCTTTATAATACTATATCATAACTTCAGTTTCAGTGGACTATTTTCTTAAACTATGAGCAACAGCCGTACTCATTATCGTGCTATTAACCGCCAATTGGACGCTATTCTTCGGAGTGATTCTCCTGATTTTCCTGCTGAACAAGCTGCTGCAACAAATCCTCTAGTGGTGACCCCGGGTTCTGATGAAACAAGTCCTGATGTTTCTTGTACCTTTGCTTCTGAGATTCAATCCGACAGTGGACCATCTGACGGAGGCGCGACTGAAGGCTTTGGAAATTCTGAATCCGTTGAGTTCGATGAGCTGGACTTTGAGTATTTTTCCCCATCTGATGCTCAGTCAGAATCAGATCAAGTCGAGTCTAAGAGTTTTTCCGAGGAACTGTTTTTCTATTTTACCCTCTAATGTTTCCAAAGTTTCTATGGAATATCTCCTAAATTTACTAAGCAGAATTTGTTCTTGCCAAAAGATTCCATCAACTGTTCATTTACTAAAAAAACTAGCGTCCAAATCACTTGCCTCTGTTTCTGCCATGGGTCATGGACAGTATGCCTATTTGACTATTCGTGATAATCTCCAATTCTGTATTACTAATACAATACTTCAACTGCCCATCACTGCTACCGAAGAAGCGCTGGTTGTAGACTGCAAGTTTAATATTGATAACTTGCCACTATATAAGAGCTCTGCGGCTTCTCTTTGGCCAATTCTTGTCTCTTTTAATAATATTCGCCGCCCGTTTCCTGTTGCCATTTACTATGGTGTTCAGAAGCCGGATGTTTTGCATTTTTTGAGTGATTTGGTCGCAGAAATAAAGTATTTGCGCGATACTGGCTTTTATATTAGAGAAACTCATGTTAAACTAGGCAAAGTATTTTTTATTTGTGATGCCCCTGCTAGAGCATATGTTCAATGCATTTCTGGTCATACTTCTAAGAATGGTTGTGGTTATTGCCGATCCAAGGGTCGCTATCATGTTGATCGCGTTGTTTTTTCTAGAAGTGCTGGGACTTCTAGAAGCGATGAGTTGTACTGTCAGGTGAAGGAAGACAACCAATTAGCTGCATCCCCTTTGATTGCTGTAACGCCGTTGCGCTCAGGTTTTCCCATCGACGAGCAACATTGTGTTTGCTTAGGTGTTGTCCGTAGATTGTGCTCGTATTTTTTTTCTTGCACTAAAGGACTTCATTTGTCCTGTAGCGTGACCCGCGCAAGCGTGAAAGACCTTTCTGACAAAATTTCTGCTTTCCGCTCCTTTACACCTTGTGAGTTTCAGCGTCACGTGAGACGCATCGATCTAAATCTTGCTCATTACAAGGCTACAGAGTTTCGTAGTTTACTTTTGTATTTTGGGCCGTTTTTGCTTGGTAGCTATCTGTCTGCGTCGTTTTTTAACCACTTTCTTCTTTTGCACTTTGCATACTATGTGTTTTCTTCCCATAACTATTCAATTTTTTACTCAAATGCGCATAGGTGCTTGGAGATGTTTGTTGCCGATTTTCCCCGTTTGTTCGATGAGCGGTGCGTCTCGTATAATACTCATTTGCTCCTTCACCTTCATGATTTTGTAATACAATATGGCCCATGGTCTAATTTTTCTGCATTTCAATTCGAAAATTTTCTTGGAAATTTGAAGCATCGTATTAGATGCACCCGAGGAATTATGCCGCATGCTCTCTGTCACGTGTTTTGTCGTGACGAGGAAATACTAGTTGAGACAACACGGCGGTTTGTAGCGGTAGCACTGGCAATATCGCGGCAACAAGTTGGCCGTAGGCTTGTTTATTTGAGTAGTAGTCAGATTTACACAAAGGTTAACAGTTTCAATATAGTGGACTACTGTACTGGGCACTGGCGGCAGCGCAACAATAAGTTGAGTTAAGTTGAAGGCGGTTGAGCACGATGAAGGTGATCCCAAGTGGCGAATGATGGCAGTGAGCAAACGGTGCAGTGGCACTAGGAGAATAGACTGGCAGTGGAAAGGCGTAAACAGGTCTGACTGGCGAGACGGGCCCAGACAGGGTGGGCCGTGGCGAGAGATAAGGCAGGCTCGAGGCAGCCAAGAGAGAGAGAGAGAAGGAAAACAAGAGCCGCGAAGTGAGGGGCCCGAAGCGAGGGGGCAGAAGGCAGACAGAAGGCGAGAGAAGGCAGAAGGTAGGAGAGGAGAAGAAGTGAGGAGCCCGCCGCCAGGCGGGGGTTAATAAAGAGCGCAAAAGGGGGGGGGGTAGCGTAAAACACGGAGAGTTTTCATTGGCTGGCGAGAGAATTTGAAATTATCGATCGTGCCAAAATTCACAGACGAGCGCAAGGCCTACCAAATACACAGTGAATTAGCAGTTGATACAGATTATTTGCACGCTACTACAAGTAAACGTTAAAATAAACTATTGGAGAAATTAAAATGAGAAATTGCAAGGGAAACTATAGTCCAACGGCCCTTTTGCGGGACCACTTAAACTAGCAACGTCACACTCTCAACCAGTTGATTACGTTGCGAGATTTGCATAAGTTACCCGAGATGCGCTCGAAATTGAGATTTACTGTATCGAAGCCAGACGTTGCGATTATTAATGGTTTTCCTGTTATTGTGCAGTCTATTTATCCTGATGGTTCTCTTTCTGGAATCAAGCTAATTTTCCGTAGGGATCTTTATACCTATCTCTATAATTCTAGTGCTCTTGGAATTGGCATTTTTGTGAAATCTCGCATTTATGTTACTGGTGTTCCTACGAACAAAGCAGTCTACTTTTATGTTGATTCGGAATATGTTGTTTTTCCTATGGTCGAGTCCATGTCAATTTACCCAGTAAAAAAAATCTGTCAATGGGACGGCGATAAATCGGCGTCCCCACTGTACCCGAATGTATGACCGACAAGACGTCGGATCGGATCCGACGTCGAAGGAAATGGGACTAGAATAGGACGCTAATAGGACGCAACTTTTCGCAGTCCGATATCATATGATTCTGTCGACTAAGTGGCGACTGATATTTTTTATAGTAGCACAATATTCTAAATTCAACTCAAATGGCAAAAATATTGCGTCTTGGGAGTTTATTTTTTTATAGTCAGTATTTTAGTAGCATCAGTATTGTAGTAGCAGTACACAAGCTAGCATGCTGATAGCACATACGCTATCAGAATGATAAAACACGCGATATGCATCAAACGATACAAATATAAATAAAGCTGATGTCCGCAATTTAAAAACGCATAGCAATATCATACTTTGTCAGTTTACACAGTTTTTGAAGAGTCGACAAATAGCACAGAGCAAAAAAATGTTTATTTGCCTTTGTATATTACCTACAGCTAAAACCGTTAGAAGCAAGCTATTCTAATAGATGTGTTTACACACTAATAAACTGTAAACTTGTTTACTTGTTGTTGTTAAACGAGGGTGGGTAGCCTAGGGGGCTTCCGCGGATCAGCCCAGGGAAAGGCTCTGCCGCTAGAAAACGGGGGCCTATCTACCAGGGGAATATAGCCCGAGTGGCCCAAATTGGGTCCTGGCCTTATGGCCAGGAAATAACCTTATTAGAGCTACTAACCCAAGCCTATGGACTAAGACACCGCTGTCCAACAATGGAATCAGGGACGGTGCAAAGACCGAGTCCACCCAAGCCACCCCAGCAGACAAATTTTTGAAAGTGCGCGCAAAAAAGATTGCAAAATGTTTGAAATACTACTTAAAGTGGTCCGAGAGCGGGGAGACCCCGAAATCTACAGAAAAGGCTTAATTTTGGGGCAATTCTGGGCAGCTTCTTTACCAACACCAAGGGCGAGTCTCCTATCGAGGTAAGCCAACCAAAACCCTCCTATAGAGCTGCGAGCCCCCCTCAAGGCTTCTTTAATACCCAGCTCTAAGCAATATTGGTATGCTTCTAGAATAATTTTAAAGTGACCAGCAAAAGGCAAACAAATTTTGATACAAAAATTTCTGGCTTTAGAAAATAAAGTTTTAAAATCCCATCTACACATTCTCCTCATCCGAAGAACTGTCAGGTCGTATCCTCTTCTCGCATCTCGCCGGCTGGTCTTCGCCACAGGCAGCTGTTGAAGCAGCAGGAAGCGTTTGCCGTCGCCTTTGTTTGGCCGCTTCACGGTCGGCCGCATGCTTCAGGACTGTCATGATCCCTAGCTCGACCTCCCTCTCGGATGGCCTCTTTGTGATGTCTGAATAGACCGTGGCGACAGCATCTAAGGGGAGAAAGGTTTAGAGTTTTACGCTTTCCAGTTGCGCTGAGCTTTTGTGAGTTGACTGGAGAAAGGATTATATTTAATGTCAATTGCACTTACCTTGAAAAAGTGGCAGTGCGTTGCGAAAGCCCAGTTTCACATCTGATAAATCCAGCTGTGATCGCTGCTGCATTCCTCTCCCGCTGAAGTTGACACAAAGCTGCATCTTCGTTGACAGGCACTTTTCGATCATCCTCTTCAATGTGTCATGCACCGTTCCAGAGCGACATCCACGGAGATGTGGCATCTATCAGAATAGTAAAGGTTAAAGTGACCTGTCTTATTAACCGCGTCGCTTATATTTGAACATCTATATAGGTATTTACTTTTGCTGATGTAAAAATATATTCGCATTTAATAAAAAACATATTGATATCAGAGCCTGCCCTAAGGATACTGAAAGACATTTACGTTAAATTAGAAAGTCATGATTTATTTAAAAATTGACTCACGAGTCTATCTTGTACGGCCTTAGATGTTATGAAGGCGGCGTACTCGGCCCACGAGTCGATAGGAGTCAGGTTGGTCCTCCTCGGATCCTCGGTCTCCTGCTGAGCAGTACCACGGTTGCGCAGCAGCTGGCGGTTCTGAATCTCCAGGGCTGCCACTTGCGTTGTAAGCTGCTCGACCATGGACATCAGTCGCGGAAGCAAATTTTTCTCGAGTCGACCAAGTCGGTCATCTATGGCGCATGCGTGTCGCAATGTTGCCATCTGCATGCAGGCACGACCCGCTTTGCTCTCGAAGGAGTGCCCCGTCTTGGACTTGACGAGGTCCTCGTAGTGTCCCAGCTGACTGGCATGAAGGCTTCGGGAAAGTGAGAGTTCAGTGTCACTCGCTCTGCTACCTGTCGCCGCTCTTGGAAGTGGATTAACAGGCGTGCACTGTCCTGTTTCGCAGACCGAATGCTTTGCCACTGTTGATGATGCATAATCAGCCTAGTGCTGCAGGCCATAGATATGTCCTAACCTTGTGTGACGCGACGTCGAAGTATCCGTGGGCCTATGCTCTGAGAAATCAGAAGGCCAAGACAATTATTAAAGTGATTCAGGAACAGTTCATTCCAATTTACGGTGTGCTAGCCCAGTTCCATACTGATCAAGGAACCAATTTTACGGGCGCCGCCTTTAATAATTTTTGGAAAATATATGGGATAAGACACACAGTAACCTGTCCATATAATCCTGCATCTAATGGGCTTGTTGAGAACCTGAATCGAAATATTAAGTCTGTGCTGACGTGTCTGTTAGAGACAAAGCACAAAGATTGGGCACACTATCTGCCAGCTTGCTTAATAGCGCTGCGCACGGCTGTTCACTCAGTGACAGGATACAGCCGCATTTTCTGATGTTTGGCCGCACGTTCAATTTGCCTATTGAGAACGCATTGCGCCACTCACCTGATTATCAGAATTTGCCAGATTATGTGCGCCAATTTGAAAGTATATTGAGTGAGGCGACCGCCCTAGCAAAAGAGCGAATTCGCGCTCAGCAGGATCTCCGCGTAGATCACTTTGCCGGAAAACCGCAAGTAGATCCGCTGCAGCCAGGACAATTAGTGTTCTTGGCGAATCCAGTGCTAGAGGCCGGTGAGGCGCCGAAATTCCATAGACCGCGGAAGGCCGTCTATGAGGTGATCGAGCAGAAGGGCGAGCTGGTCTACAAGATCCGTCGCCAAGGCGAGAAGCGCCGTGCTCGAAAAGAGGTGCTTGTAGTGCACCGGAAGAATTTGCTCCCCGTGCACACTGCCGACTATCTCCCACAGGTCGAAGAAGCACCGCACCCGATGCACCGACAGCGTTGTCATCCGGCGCCACAGGCTGCTACCGAAGCGCCAGGCTGCCACGCTGAGTTCTGCACCGAGGACTCCGACGAGGACGAAGACGAGAGCGTTGTCGACGTGAATTGGGCGCACCCAGCTGCAGCCGCCGCTGCGCTGAGGTCGACGCGCTCGCCGCTGCAAGCGCGATCGCGAGGCGCCAACGCTGAAGCTGTCGACCAAGGAGCTGAATCGAGGATTGGAGATTTTGCGCCCATTGAGGTTGCGCATTTGCCTTCACGCAGCCCAAGCCCACGCGAATCTCCTACTCCCGCGCTCCCATCCCCCATCGCACCTGAGCAACAACTAGGAGAAATTTCAACTATAGATAGGCAGGCAACTAGGACTAGGGACGTCGATCTAGCGACACTAAACCGCCCAGAGCGATTGCGCAGGGAACCTGATAGGTTACAGGTCAACCCTAGCCGCAAGACTTATGCGTCTCGCCTGGCGAGGTTACTTAACCGCATCTTCCGTCGAAAATAATTGCTTTCCAGCGACAATTATGTCGGACGAGGAAATGAAATCCGCGATTAGGACTACAACTAAACCTGAAAAGCCGGCGGGTGGCACTACTGTTGCCCAGAGGGTGGATCAGCTGAGGAATCAGGGCGAACTCCAGCTCCGGAGCTCGGTGGCTGTTCCGCTAAAAAGCCGAGTTCCCTCCTTGACCTTCTTGAATGAAGAATTGGAGCTGATGGCCCCGGACTCACCCTTGGATGACACCACCGCCCGAGCATCCATCAATCGTCTGAGACCGGCAGATGAAGACATCTCATTGGCGCCGCAACCGAAGGGTCTGCGCCCAATTAATGCTGGTGCCGCTTCGCAGGAGCGCCGTCACAAGTAGGAGGCAGCCCCCAAGGGCGCCCAGGAGGCGCGGACGCACCGCAGCCCCGCGGCGATCCAGAGGCCCGTCCTCTGGCCCGTCGCCGAGGACGACGAGCAGGCCGTTTCCGTGGCCCAGCTGGGCGAGAGCTGTTTTTAAGCCTGCGCCAGGCTGCTGCCCGGGTAGCCACCGCCACGCCGCTTTATGCGCGGAATGCGAGGCCTCCTGGCCCCTGTCCGCCGCCTGGATTGCGAGCTCCGCCATCGACGCCGGTCAGCCGCGGCACGTCCACCGACGATCTCATGGCGTGGACAAGACAGAGACAGGCCCAGGCCATAGCTGATTTGATTATGCTGGCTGGCGTACGGCAGCACTTGTTCGCCGGGCTGCCGCCAGACCTACAGGCCCAGCTCAGGCAAGAGAGCCTGCAGTCCTGGCAAACACTTTTTGAATGGGCGGCGAACTTAGCAGCCAAGACGCTGGCCGACCAAGAGTTCAGCCGCCAACACACCGAACTGGTAGCGCGGCGATTCGCCGCGGAGCTCGGCCATGTGGACCTGCCACCGCCGCTCAAGGCCGTCCTGCGAAGCCATTCTGCTAGTGTCTATTCGCGACACAGGCGCGAATAAGAGTGAGAGTGAGTGTACAGTCGCAGCACTCGTGCGCGATTCTAAGAATAGCTGTTAGTTTATAGGCTTAGAGTCTATTGCTGCTTCAGGCGCATAGACCTATTCCCTCGCCGCCCATCTGCGCGAGACATAGCTATTAGGTTAATAGGAGTTAGGGGTCCTCTGAGAGCTAAACTCAGACACGCTCAAGCGCGGACATTGTCAGTGCCAGGACTGCGCCGCTCAGGCCATTTGCTACCATTGAGTCCTGTTACTTGGACATTGAAATATCTGAGACTAGTTGTTCTAGCGTTATTTATTTGCGTGGAGCCAAACAGACCCCTTCATTGCGGATCCTACGGTTCCCACGCTGGTGGCAGCACTACCCTTGATCTTAGATTTCTCCCCAGTCTCAACCCCCATAAGTATACTCAGCAAGGTTGCTCGGGAAATAGCAGTTCGCCCCACCACAGAAACCAGAAAGCCAAGTGTAACACTGGTGATAGCGGTGGGATACCAAGATCTACAGACCCGAGCCCGGGCAGCCAAAAGCTAAAGTATATCACTGGTGGCAGCGGTGGGATATCAAAACCTGCCGAACCACCCCAGCAACAACTGAGACACAATACTTTATTAGGGGTAATATATTTTATTACTACCTTAGTGCGTCCAAAAAGTTCTTAGACACCCCTTATATCTCTGTTTGATTGAGTCTGATGAAAAAATACAGAAACATTAACCAATATGTAATGAATTCCTATATACTAAAAATGGTCTGTCTGTGTCTATGTGATCGATTAGAGAAAAAATGGCTGGACCGATTTTGTTCGAACTTCAGTGCTAAAGTTTCAGCTTTATCAGGTTGACAGAACAAAAGCAATCGATCATTTACTGACGAGCCTACAAAATAAGCAATACGATTTTTGAAGAGAATCGAATCTGGACTCCAGTGGTGACATTACAGCTCATTTTTATAAAAATTATTCAGAAAAATATCACTGCTTTCGCTGCGTATTGAAAAATACCTTAATTAATTCAATACTAATACAGGCTGTGAAGGTTTAGCCATAGATTAAAGAGCAAAAAAACAAAGCAGTAAGCAAAATAGCAACATAGTCAGAGTGCGCAGAGATTCAGATGCTGAGACGCGGAACCAGCCTCAGATGGTTTAACAGCAAAACAATCGCCAATACGAGTCTGCTTGCAACAAAGGGCGGAAATTTCAGCTCTGGGAGACGAGTTCAAGAGCTGAATCAGCACGCAGAATGAGTCCAAGAGGCCAGCGGTTCGCCAAGCTGCAAACTGAGCTGCAAACTGCTGCTGAAGGGCTGATCATAGCGACACCTAGGGATATGTCGTCGGCGTGGATTGAGGACTAAGGAGTTGCCGATGTGATATGACAAGTGCATTCGACAGAATGAAGATTCTTCTGAAGATTTTCACGATTGGTGATCTGTTTTTTGAAGTTCTGAAACTTGTCAGTTTGAACTGTTTGCTCGTTAACTTTTTCATTTTATTGAGTTTGAAATCGTATTGCTAATTTCGTAGGTTCGTCAGTAGAAGATCGATTGCTTTTGCACGGTCAACCCGATTAAGCTGAAACTTAAGCACTGAATTCATTACATATTGGTCCATGTTTGTGTAAATTTTTATAAAAAATCAATTGAACAGATGCATAGATAGGAGGGGTGTCTAAGAAGTTTTTGGACGCACTAAGGTATTAGGAGATATTTTTTATATTACTATTTATATTATATATTATATACTTTTTTATTATTACATCAAATTGGGAGGGAGTTGAAAGCTCTTTTGTGGGTTGGTTTGGTTCTAGTTATAGATTTTTTTGGTATTGGCACTAAGTGCGCCTTCGTTTTCGTAGTGTCGGGGTAGATCTTTTGCAGGCATTATTTTCTGTTTTCGTTGAGTAGAGGCTATTTTTAGGAAGTATTTTACAAAGCAGTCTTGGCAGAAATGGTTCAGGAAAGTGCTTGCGACTGATGCCACTCTCACTGACTGATGCCACTCTTACTGACTCTGCCGACAAAACTTTCGATTTATTTTTATATCTGTGCAAAAAGCTGTTTATCTACTGGTAATGCAAGTCTGTTTAAACAGTCTGACAAAAGGGATCCAAAAAAGTCTTGCCGTATGACGGAACGGCTGCCCGAGATTATCCTCGCCTTCCAAAGGTACTAGACAAGCTAGGCTGCTTTTGCCCCTCAGATTTTCATAGTCTCTCACTGCAGCTCTCTCGGGGGTGGGGATGATTTAAACCCCCGAAAGTCCTAACCAGGTCAAATAGTCCATTAGGAGTTCTCATCTTCGCCATTAAGAGAACAGCAAATTTTCATACCCGTATGTAAAATTGGGTCTGATCGTTTAGAAACCTTCGTTTTCGTAAAGTTACCTTCAGTAGTAGTATTTGAGTAGGTATTCTTCTTTTTGGGATACCTTCTAATTCTGTATCCTCTCCTATAAAACTGACGGACCAGTTTCAACGAACTATATTAATGTACATATTATTACCCCTATTTATTATTAAATTGACTGTCTCGCTCTTCAATATTGTATATATTTACACACAAATATTTATCTGCTTTTATCCAATTATCTTCACAAATATTTGTTTTAATTTGTTTTATTTAGTTTTATTTGTTTTAATTGCATCGGTTTGTTTAATTGCATTACTGTATATTGCTGATTTATTTTGAATATTTCGTATTATTGATTGGTTTTATTCAAACTCGAAATTTATACAAACTTGTACTAACCAACATCAAATAATTAAAAGTACAATATTAGCGTAAGAGCCCCGGCTTAGGGGCTGAAGCGCTCGTACATATAAAACAAAAACAAAACAAGCTCGGGAAAACCACACCGTCTTGGACAGTCCGTTGTCCGTATATTACCGCATACTGCTTCCAATTTATTTACTCATTATAAATAAATAAATAAATTTATTAATTGTTGCTGACCAGCCTCCTTGCTTCTCTCCTTTAAATTAATTACTCAGGCAGACATATTAGCACTATTTCTTCTCCGAGAACGTCTTTAGCACAACTTGCAACCTCTATTGCCGGCAAGAGCTCCAAATAATCTGTAATCATTAACCACTACTCAATCAATTTCAATTTTAAAACCCCAAATATTAAAAGGCTTGTAAACTGCTTGCTTTGTGCCCTCCAGTTTGACACGATTTTAGTTTCTATCTTTTAGTAGTAAATAACATGTCAAAGCTACCTACTTACGAAAAATCGGTCGGTTCGGCAGAGCCACCGAGTAACAGAGCAAATATTCGACAGTCCTCGGACTGGGCCAACAGTAATGTTGCTGGTGCTTCGGCCGTCCAGATCAGTAGAGGTACGACTAGCCGTACGTCTGTACCTCCGGCCCAAAAGCGACGCTCTTCCGCTGACCCGTCTAGCAAGACAACACCGCCATTAGCACCTAGCAATCGGACTCCTGGATCAGATCATTCGTCGGCTCCAAAATCACCGGTGCTTGCCAACACGGCCGATAGCGAACCGCAGAAATAATAGAGATCCCAGCTGACTCAGACGTCTCAACATCTAGCTGCTCAGACACTGTATTGGAAGAAGCTGGCTCGGCCACTGATGATCCTGGTGCTGCTGCTTCCATTGCTTACTTAGCTGCGGCATCTGAAACGTAAAATAGTAACGATGCTGTTGAAAATGAGGTCGATGCGGACACGGCTAGTACATCAGTAATCCCTTTTCAGTGATCCTTTCAGTGATCACTGTACACAAAAGAAACGAATGGTTATATGTAGACAAAGAATAGAGGCTGCTCTGTACAGTTTAAGAACAAAATGCACCCCTTCGCACGGACACCTTTTTTCGGAAACAAATTTAACCTGAACATCACCATAGCCATTCGCCGCTTAACTGTAGATCTGATGCACTTCCTGTATCGTGGCATTTGACTCTTTCCTCTAACCATTTTAAAAGAGGGGCCACGATCATCCACGATCATTCACAACCACGATCGAGGGGCCACGATCAGACTTTCGCACTTACTACGAAGCCAAGATAAAGAACAACATATTCAAAGTAGCGTCTGTCTGCCTGCGGATTTTGCTCACAGACCTAGTTTGTTTCAGCATTTGAAGGGAAGACCATATTCCCTTCAGCAGTCGGCAGCAGCCCAAAGGCATTGACAAGTGGGTCAGCCGACTGTACAAGGCAGCAGAAAGCTGCGACTTCATGGATCTGCGGGACTCTTCATTTGCGATCAGATCGTCGGCGGGTGCCACTCAGAACAGCTCAGACAACGGCTGCTCCAAACTGCCAACATCGGCCTCCAGAGGCGCTGCAACTGTGCCGGGTGTATGAAGCTGCGAAATACCAATCAGCCGCTATTAAGTCGCATCGCAGAGGCCAATAATCATATGGGGCGCTTAAGAGGTGAGCAAATCGACAGGCCATCTTTCAGACCCAACAATAAGCAAACGTGCTACCTGCAGCATCTGCAACAAACCGGAACACCTTGCCAAGGCCTGCATGTCCAAGCCAAACTCAAGAGACCGCATGCACATTCTCGATTATCAAAGGCGGCAAGATTCGGAGAACTTCAGCAGTCTACCGAGCGACGATGAGGTGTTCTGTCTGGCTACAAACTGCCGCTACTAACAGTCTCAATCAACGGCAAGTAACGGGAAGCTCTCGTCGACAGTGGCACCAGTTGCAATGTCATCGACACGACCATCGGATGTAGCGTGCTCTGCGTGTCGGCTGCATTAGTTGAGTTGCAGCGGTCATGGCGCGATTCGCTGACAGCCGCTGCTTCTTCGTCTGCATTCGCCGCTGCCGCCGCCGCATGTCCGTTTGTATTTTGTACGCGCGCTGGCAAGAAGATGCCAGTCAGCACATACAGCCACGCGGTGAAATCGCAAGCTGCGCGCCTGTTAAATCGCAGAGGCGAAGGGCCGACAGTGTTCCGCAGCTCCAAAGCGACCATCTTGACCGCCAGTCATCCTGAGTTGACAAGAACACTAGCCAGCCTGATGGAGACGTCAGAGGCTATACTGTTTAGGCATTATGCCACGGACTCTATATTGTCCAATAAGACCAATATGCAGGCGACGTGCCGCCGCTGAAGCCAGTTCTGTACATTTAGATCGTCGAGGTTTGTTGTTGCTCGACATCAGCGGCCGTAAGAACATAATTGGTTGATAACTTTGACCATAAACCATAGAAAATATTATTATAAAATTGAACCTATAAAACGCTCTATGTATACAGAACAGAGCTGGCACAAAATGGGAGCTCATTTTTAAGTCACAATATGTGGGTCCAGATCATAGACGAAAAGAAAAAAAATGGAGACACTACACAAAAGAAAATTAAGATAAGATTGTTGTGTCACTACACGTGATCGAACAGCTCCCTAAGATTGTTCTGCAGCGAACGAGCCTGGAGATGGCGTCAGCCCACTGACCGGACTGACTCCGCTACTGAGCGTGGGATCGCGTCGAGGTAAGGCAGTCAGTCCGTCCCTAGAGCGTACGGTACCCACTTTGCTCGAGACCCAAATGATTAATGAACACAGACGTGAGTCTTACTTTGACTTCCAATCGGCACGGCGGTGAGCAAGGCAGCGAGTCTAGTGTCAGGTGTCAACGGGCACACGCTCACCCTGCCCACCGCCAGCAATTCTCCATTTATTTAGGCTGCCTGGCGTAAGCCCTAGGGTCTCACGCCAGACAGCATTATCAACAACCAACTTGTTGGCCAATCACCAATTGACAAGGGCAAGGGAATTGACAAGTGCTAACAAAAGGGGGGGGGCCAGGCCAGCCAATCCGGCTGGGTACGCATAATAAGAGAAGGGGGCAGAGAATAAGAGCTGATACACAACTGGGGGGGGTGTTTAGCGCAGTCAGAAATGGGGGGGTTGACGCAGACAGAATGGGGGGTTGGCGCAGGCACGCGGCCGGGGGGTGGGAGTGCAGAGCCGGACACACTTTGACCGAGAGCCAGAGATTGCTCATCGGTGCAAGTGCACCCGGGCACAACAAGATTTACGTCGCAAAATTAAAGTGTTTCTTGAGGTAAATAATTTAATTAATAAGTAGCTAATAACATAACTTAATTAATTAGTAATTGTGAAATCTAGATTATGCTTTTTTTGTTGTAACTGTCTAATCTCTCATTTATATGTAGGCCCTCCTTTTTTCTCAGTTTACACTCATTGTTTTAATATTTTTCCTAGCGTTTATTAGACTAGTAGTGAAGTGTTGGTTTTAATATTAGCACTAGCTACTAGTTCGTCGGCTGGTTGGTTGAACATGGCTGCAGGTTGAAGGGTTCAAAGCGCTTTGAAATAGTGCTTGGCACCGAGCACCGAGGTGCTCGGATGTTGCATGGCATTTATAACTAGTGAAATAGCTGTACAATTGCAGATTGATAATTTTTACTTGCTGCTTTCTATCTATCTAGGGTATGTCGCGTACTATTTGGGAATTGTGCTAATCACAATTTACTTAAAATATAGCCAATTGCCTTCTAGCCAGCCAGCCATTTTATAAGTACTACAAGTACATATCTATACCTAAATACCCTTTAAAGGGAATTATGCTACGCACACTGCCGCAATTGTGCTATTACTCTTTTTCTACATAATTGCTTGGTTTGCTTTTGTTGTATACACCACATTCAGTCATAAAATATTCAGTCTCTATGTTTTGAGTTCTATCATAAAACATAGTTACTCTTTTTGTCTATGGCCGCAACCGCATTCACGCACTCTCTATGGCCCACATTAACGCACTCGGCAGGATAACATTGAATGTCCATATACGGACTGGAGTTGACTCTTTAACGCTCGTTTTAACGTGGCTTTACCAAGTTTTTAGACAAATCAAATTGAAGTTTTGAAAAAATCGCATTTATTAGTATTTGAACCTTGAAAAACTACATAGTTTTGCTGACATGATCGAGAGACTGCCTTGTGGTAGAGGTGGTAGAATCTGCTCCAAATCGCACACCACAGAGATATGCGAGGCAATTTTCCAGACAGGATGTGGTTAGGTCGAGTTATGCCAGCATAACTCCTTTTTTCTCATTGTTTACACTCATTGTTTGCTGTTTTTGCTTTGCTTTTTTGCTTTGCTTTATTTTCTCCATTTTGACTGTTAATAGATACAAATAATAATGAATGCATTGTCTTTCAAATGAAATGTAAACTGATAGACTTGAGGGCGAGTTCGGAGTTTATCGATATAGTCACGGAAGCAAAGCAAGCAAATCATTAAAGCAAGCGCAGCTCAAAAAACAACAACACACAGTCACGCGAGTTATGACAGGCAAAAGACGTCACATGGCGCGCTTCATGGCCTCGGCCCAGTGTAGGCTGCACCGCCGGAAGTGTCCGAGGCGCCCGCGTAAGCCAGTCGACTGAATTCCTGTCTTCGCTAGTAGGGACACAAACTGAAGACGTAGTTGCGAGTTCTTTGTACTTTTTAAAAATTTAAATCAAAGTTTTATAAAAAAACTTTGGCACATGGCTAATTTTTAGCAGCATAAGCTGGCATAGAGATGATTATAAATTTAGACTAATTTTTATTTTTCTGCAATGTTAGAAATAGTTGCGTAAAATGGTAAATTTCAATTTTTTACCCATTTATAGCATTTGCAAAAAATAGGATTTTCCTAAATATTTTCCTAAATTCCTAAAGTTCGTTACCGAGACCGGGTGCTGCATAAAGAATTCCAAGATGATGGTGGTCAGCAACAATAATCCAAATATAATGGTGGTGAAGAACACGAAGTGACATCCAAATGATTTTGGATTTATCATAGAAGCCGATCGAGAACTGCCAGGTTTAAAATAAATTGCGATTCCTCCTGCGTTGGATTAACGCATACTCACTACTATGTTCTATGGCCTAAAGTATGCACTAGTATAAGCGATCGGCCGCCCCGCGACAATAAATAAAAGATATTAATATACTGCCAGAACTAAGGCAGCAATGCCTGGGCGCAAAACAGAACATTTTGCAGTAATACAAGCCTACTAACAGAACCTACGCCACACAAGAAAAGCAAACTGGCCCTAAAGTGTCTTTCACTTGAAATCTGCACAAATGGAATGGCCAAAAATATAAATGGTCGCTTTTTCTGAGAAGCAGGGTGAAATTTTCTGTGTTGTGTCTTTTTTTCACTCTGATCACGCATTACGCAGGCTGGTACACGAAGCATTCCACAGAACACAAAGTTCTTATTTTGCGCTTTAAAAGATTACAAACATGTCCTTGAAGCTGGAAGGGTTGTTAAGGGAATCAAAAAACTAAGTTTTCAGCGTCCAAGTAGCCAAGCAGCCAAGCGTCCAAGAGCGCTAAAACGAAGCTCTTGAAGCCAATATTACTGACAATCGGTGCCGTCTGCGACTTATCATTTCTACTATCCTACGTTGTGGCCGTCTTGGATTGGCTCATAGGGGAAATTGTGAAGAGAAGCTACTTCGCTAATCATCTGATGTTGCCTTTGATAGCACTGGGGCCAATTTCTGATCTCGATTACAGTTCAAAGCGTCTTCAGGTGACAAAGGTGTTGCCAAAACATAACCGCAAGCACCGTAGTGCTACCTATGTAGTGCTACCTATCCGGTTTAAAATGCACTAATTGCCTGTATTGGAGAGAAAATTCTGAAAAAGGCAGTTAAGGAAGCAAATGAAGTCTAATCGTCACAATGACGGCGGATAAAGCTATATATTCTATTAGAACTTTTTGCATGAAGCAAAACTTGGCATATGATATCATACGATGGCGCGTCCTAGCATGAACAGCGAAAAAAGACGTTAAAAATATCTGAACAACGGCATCCCAGCATCCCATGAGACAGCACATGCTCTGATGACGATTCCCGAAGGACGCGGCTAAATCGAGGTTGTCAGCATTGCCGACACCGAGGTTTTCCTGCAAGATGGTATTCGTCTTGATGCTGCGATAGAATTTCGAACTGCCGACCTGATGTACATGAGTGAGATCCCTGATCCCTGAATGAGTGCGACACCCACCGAAGAACTCTGAAGAGTCCAGCAACGCATGGCTAGAGGAAGTCGAGATCAACAGCGTGTTTTCCGAAGAAAAAACCCACGAGTGCGAGATCTACTAGTCGAGTGCCAAGCGGCCTTCTCCAAGCACCTGCAAAATGACGGCCTGACTCACCCGGTAACCCACGAGATCATCCAGAAAGAAAAGACACGAGTAACGCTACCATCGCGCTCGATTTCGCCTTATCTCGAGGACAAGCTCGATGCCCTGCTTGAAAAATGCTGGGTGGTTCACGACTTCAGAGCTCTTAAATAATCGGTGCGTGTATTACCTGTATCCAAGGCACATTTAGGTGACCTTCGCGAAGCTTCGTGGTGCATAGTGGTACTCTAGCCTGGACCTCGCACAAGGATTCTGGCAGGTCCCGTCGCGCGACTGCGTCCAGAACCTGACGGCGTTCCCAGTGATCGACCGCGGCAAATTCTGTTTCAATGTTCTACCGATTGGTCTCCACGACAGTTCTGGCAGGCAGCTGTCAGCGTTGCATCAATAAGCTCCTAGACGGCCTGAAGCCGAAAACTGCTCTCGGCTACATGGACGATATCGCGGTGCACTTCATGACCTTTCAGGAGCAGCTGGAAACCTACGGATTGTACTACAGCGCACCATCACAGCCAACCTCAAGCTAAAACCGAAAAGTTTCATATGTTGTGTTCTCCGCTTCTTTTTTAAGAATGTCATTACAAAATTAAGAAAATGTGCTTAAAATCATTTTTGCTGGCACTCACATTTCGCTGCGAGTTATCGGCTATCACCCGCTCAGTAGCAATATATTTTAACAAAAACGCTGATGCGCCTCACCTAATGTAATTCAGAACAAAAAAATGCGTGGCACTCTATATTTTACCCTAAACTTTACTTGTATAACTCTACAGGCTTTAAGCTGGCACTCTTAAGAAAAAATATTGATTTCGGCCTTGGCGCTAATTAGAAACAAGTCCAATCGGCGAAATCTAAACACCTTATCAAAAAGAAATCATATAATTTAAAATAATTTCCAGTTGAGAAAATCAAGAAGTGTAATGCAAAACATTTAGTCAGGAATCATTTAAGATAAAAAGCTACATGCGATGCACAATGAAGTCCAACTCCAAATTTCGATTATCAGGCGACAAGAACAGTTTTTTTTCTGGATAAAATTCTTCGGGATCTGTGAATACGAAGTGGACTTTCCGTATCTGCATACATTTTTTTCACGGCAGCAGACGATAAAAACAAAGCTGTGTCAGTTGCAGCAGACACGAAGTGACTTCGATTTTATATTTTTTGAAGATATTACAGGATTCACTTATGATACTATTATTTTATCGTTAACTATAATTTCAATGATACTATCCAACCTTCGGTGCATCACCCTATGTACTAATTCTCTGTTTTTCAGACTTTTTCCTAGGCATAGATTCATTAGTGTCTTGAGTTCCATCACACAGACATATTAGGCCATATGTATAAAGCCTAGCCCCCCACTAGACCACTAGACTAACTAATGCCAGGGGTGTGGGGGCGGCGGCGAGCCCCCCAATATAGCCTTACTAATACCAGGGGTGTGGGGGGTGGCAAGACCCCCAGTAGCCTAACTAAAGCCAGGGGTGTGGGAGGCGGCGAGCCCCCACTATAGCCTTACTAATGCCAGGGGTGTGGGGGGGGGCGGCGAGCCCCCCAGTAGCCTAACTAAAGCCAGGGGTGTGGGAGGCGGCGAACCCCCCACTATAGCCTTACTAATGCCAGGGTAATAAGATGTAACGTTTAAAGTTCTGATTGCTAATAACTTGACATGGTTTACAAGAAGGAAAAGGAAAAGCCGCCTGCCAATTCTTCTGGTGCAGCTACAACTTCCGGTGCAGAAGGCCTAGCTACCGTTAGGGAGCCCAACAAAAACCGGCACTCCAAAAGCAGCGACGGCAGCTCCGACAGCATCCCGCCTGATGCTCCATACAGCCTAGAAGGCATTGGCTGCCCTGCAGGTATGGACTGCGAGCCTGCGTCGCCGTCAGCCACGCCACCATCTCCAAGGGAGAAAGCGGACGAGGCCACGCCAGAGTCGCCGCTGAGTCCGGCTGATGAAACTGCGGAGCAGCAAAATTATAATGACAACAATAAGGAGAATGCCAACATCCCTGAGGAGGAGCCCACCCATGCGCACTTGAGCGACAGGTTAAATGCTAGCCTCCCAGAAACAAGCGTTCGCCTCCCGACTAATCCAGAGCGTGCAGATCAGCACATCTTAACTCTGGACAATGATATCCAGCTCGAGTACTATCCCTATTTGCTGAAATCTGTGGCTGAGGAGATCTACTCCAAACTAATCAGTGAATTACTCCCCATGGCATATCGGCAACGACCCCACGAGAAAAGGAAGGTGATCTGATATGGCCCGGCCTACACCTACTCAAGAGTTGCACTGAAAGCTAATACTGAGTGGCACCCACTTATCGAAGACATCCGAGACTTTCTAGTAATTAACTCGGAGCTGAATGTGCTCAGTACAACAGCTGTCTTGTAAATTTCTACGAGTCAGCTGAGGACTCAATTCCCTTCCACTCGGATGACGAACCTGAGCTTGGCTAAGATCCTCACATAGCCACGGTCTCGTTTGGAGCCGGACGTACCTTCCTGCTCCGAGACAAGATAGATCATCGAATAGTAGCTAACTACCCGACCAAGCCAGGATCTGTAATAATCATGGCGGGGGCTTGCAAACGCAAACTACAACACAGCGTTCCGGCAGTCTACTGCCAAAAAAAGCTAGAATTTCACTCACCTTCCGAGTGACGTTGCCTCCGACTCAGCCGGACGCGACTAGCCCCTGGCAATCTGAGTCAGGCAGCTTACTAGAGGAAGATGGTGATGACGACGACCAACAAGGCCAGCGGCTGGGCTGTAGCGGGATGGACGAGGGTCCTGCTGCGCCTAGCCGCCCGCCAGACCAAATAGGGCAGTCGGGCAGCAGCGGGGCGTTAATCGGCCCTGCAGCGCCTAGCGCCCTCGAAGATTAACGCAGACGAGGCCGAGGCGGCTACAGCCGCGGCGCCGGCGGCCGAGGCAGAGGTGGCCGCGGTCGTGGCGGCCCGGTAGGCCGCGGCGGACAAGCTGGTGGCGGTTTCGGCAATGGCGGTGGCGGCAGAGGCCAAGGGGCGACAGGTGCAGGACCCAGCTACGCAACAGCGGCTGCAAGGCGGGCACAGCCCAGAGCCAATCGAGCCCAACTACCCAACGTAGTGCCAGTAATATTCGAAACCTGCAAAGAAGCTGCAAACGATCAAATGATGTTTCTAACATGGCTAGCAGCTAATTTTCAAGGCTCTGCGAGAGCAGTACTTACCAACCCAATGGCGGTCAGCGAAGGGTATCTAGCGTTCCCGGCTACACCAATAGACCACCAAGTGTTCCTGCGTGGTCCACTTCGGAACCCGGCGCTGGCCGGCCGAGACGTCAAGCGAAGACTCCCAAGAACTCGTCCACTAGATGCACGCACTTTAGCGGACGTCCCAAGGCCTGGCCCGACCACCTACACATTCGTGGTGATGGATGTGCAGGCTCAGGTAAAGGAAGGAGAGTTCCTGCGGCACCTAAAAGAAGACCTCGGACTTAGCGTCCTGTACTGCCAACGAGTTATCTTGCGAGCGACCGGCAGACCGACGCCAATGATCCGGGTCTTTGCGCTGAACAAGGAAACGGCCGAAAGATGCTGTAAGAGCCGAGAATTTAGAGTAAGTTTACGAAGTATATTTTTATGCACGATAATTTACGAGCGATTAAATAGTCAGCGATGATAGATCGATTAAAGTGACTCACACAACTGGGGTGGTGGGCATGTACAGAGAAGAAAGCGAGATTCAAGTACATATACTAATAGAGCAGCCCCCGTTCCGACGGCCCAAACCAAACGCAACCCTACAATGCATCCGGGATGGCATCCATTCTGATTTCACAAGCTATCGATGTGAGCCAAGTCGGACAGCCCCTCCCGTTCTAGCCAGACAATGTAAAAGGTGCTAACGTTTCGGTCATGGCGCCAAATTCTGCAAAGCCTCTGCGCGCTGCCGCATCTGCGGTGGAGAGCACGAGAAGCAGAACTGCGACAGACCGGATCAAGCGAACTGCGCAAATTGTGGAGGCTCCCACCGCGCCAACCACTGCAAGTGCCCTGTCGCTGCCCAATGCCATAGGGAAGCGAACGAGCGAGCAGCGGCGGCGCGGACTGCGGAGGCGGCACGAGCAGCTGCTGCTGCAGATGACGCACCGCGGCAATGCCAGCGGCAACGCAGGCAGCAACAGCGGCAACGTTACCAAATCAGCCGGTAGCATCACCAGCTCCAGCCCCACCTTCACGAACGACTCTAAACCGGCCGCCGCCCATCGTCCGCCTAGTAGAAGAAACCGGGCCGATAACGGTTGACCAAACTACTGACGTTGACTCCACCTGGCTCACGGCCGGCTCGCGAGGGCGAAAACGCGTAGCCCATGAAGCCACTCGTCACGAGCAGCAGGCCAATGCTGCCCAGATTGCAAACCGAGGTGAGATGGCTCAGACCGCTGCTCCTGAAATGCCAAACGTTGATTATGCTAATATTAGTAGTCAAATTGTTAGAGGTCTAATCCCTATCCTGGTCCAAGCACTCACAGAGGTGCTTACGAACCTCTGGCCCAACACAGCCGAACGGCCGCCTGCGACTGAAGGCACTGGTCAAACAATGCACGATGTGACAGGTAGGGTTCTGGCCGGCGTCGTGCTAGAAGGGTCGGAAAGTCACCAAGGCCTTGGTCAGCTGCCAGGCGCCTCCCAGCGTCAGGCGGGTGACCAGACCTAGGAAAATTATAATATATATATTCTGTAATAGTGAGCAGGACAGCTCCAACCCCACTGCCTTGGGGCTTAGGATCGCCCATCTAAATTGCAGGGGAATAATACCGAAACTAAAAGAACTCAAGCTCTGAGTCTCGAACTAAAAATTAGATATCGCATTGTTCTCTGAGACCATCCTAAAAAATACCCAAGTATGCACATTCCCGGGCTATGCTGCCGTGCGGTTCGACCTTCCAAAAACGAAGCGTGGACTCCTCCTCGTACACATCCCACGGGTAAAGGTAGCCGATGTTCAGCTCTCGTACGACAACATCAATCATGAAGTTCTTACCTGCAAAGTCACTCCTCTCGACGGCGCATGCCCAGCTTTAAAACTGGCCTTGGTCTATCGGTCTCCATCGCCGGACAACCTCGACGTTGGTTTGATGACTCGGCTGTCCTCGGCCAAGTACTCTCTTATAATGGGAGACCTTAATGCCAGGCACAACTTCTTGGGGGGCGAAAGTCGCAACAACAGGGCTGGTCAGCAACTTCAAGATTGGCTCTGTGGCGACCCCATAAATCGTCCCACCGTTCTTAACCAACCAGGTCAATTTACAAGGATAGCCCAAAGACAAGGTACGGTCTCTCGGAATGTGCTGGACCTGGGTCTGGCCTCCAGTGACCTAGTCCCTTACATCCAGAACTTAAAAGTGGGCTCTGACCTGAATAGCAATCATCTTCCGATTATTCTGACCCTGGCAAGCAACTCTCCGGATTGGCAAGGGCCAAAAAAGGCTCCTAACTTTGCAAAAGCCAACTGGGAGGAGTTTCACACTGCCTGATGGAGAAACTGATCGCTGCCTGGCCCCCAGACCTTAGAACAAGGCAGCAAATTGATGCGGAGGTTGATTTCATCACGGGCGCGATCCAAGCAACAATAGAAGAAAATTATCCGGTCAGAAAAGGCCCTAGAGCCCTCCCACAGAGGATCATTGCTATGATCAAAGAAAGGAGGAAGCTCCGGCGTCTGTACCATAGCACCAGAGACAACAACTTCAGGCTCCTTGTGAATAGGAAGGCAAAGGAAATTTAAAGCGCCATACATTCGTTTAAGCAGGGCCAATTTACCCAACTATGCAAGAAAATACTTGAAAAAAGTCAATGCCGGAACGTCAAGGACTTCTGGCAGGAGAAAAAAATTAATGGGGCGCAAAAAGGGCACTAGCTCGTACTATCCCGTCCCTAAACGATGGCGCCACCCTCGCACACAGACTCTGACAAAGCTGATATGCTTTCGAGAGCCCTAGATGCTAAAATGCGCCCGATTCCATCTACGGACCTATTTCTGTCACAGACACTCTCTGGGAGCTGGACCCTCTTTAAGTAGACAGTGCTCCGGGCCTGGACAATGTACCTAACTGCGTCCTGAAAAATGGCCTGGAGCCCATTGCGATTACACGTATTACCAAGCTCTTCAATGATTGCTAGAAAACAGGGATTTTCTCATAGCAGTGGAAAAAGGCGGTGGTAACTATGATTCCCAAACCAGACAAACCGCCTGAATCCCCGGGATCCTATCGGTCCATCAGCCTAACCTCCTGCCTCGGCAAGGTGTTCGAGAAGCTGTTGGTGAGGAGGCTGATGAAACATCTTGAGGGCCAAGGTATCCTCGGTGAGAATCAGTGCGCGTACAGAAAGCTCCATTCGACTTACGACAACCTTGTCCATCTTGACCAAGACGTCCAGGTTGGCAAAGCCAAACTCAAAAGATTATTAGCCATTCTCTTTGATGTTCAAGCGGCGTTCGATTCGGTTTGGTACGACTTCCTGTGGTACAGGATGCACGAATTCGACACACCGGACGCCCTGATCAGGATATGCTATGACTACCTAGCAGACAGGCTTATGCAGGTCAAGGTAAATGGGGCGCTAAGCCAGCCGTACGAGCTGCAGGCGGGCGTCCCCCAAGGAGGCATCCTCAGCCCCTTCCTGTACCAGCTTTTTATCAGCACTATGCCCCGGCCGCAACATCCAAATCTTAAGCGTAGCCAATTTGCCGACGACATGGCTATCTGGGCCTCGGCGGACTCTTTTGCTGGCCTCAAAACGCTCCTGCAACCCTACCTCGACCAGGTGTGGAACTGGTGTGGGGGGCAGGGGATCAAGATCAACTCTGGCAAGAGTCAGGCTATCGCCTTTAACTATAAACCTACTAGCAGGCTCGATCTTCGCCCCAAATTGAAACTTGGCGGCATGAGCCTGGAATACCAAGACGAAGTCCGGTTCCTCGGAATGAACCTGGACTACGGGCTGACCCTAAATTCTCACAACGAAAGAGTAGTCAGCCATGGTCGGGCGCTTGCCTTGTCGATAAACCGCATTGCAAAGCTAACCCGGCTAAGCAGCAGTACCCTAAAGATGTTGTATAGGGCATATGTAAAGAGCGCTCTGACGTACGGCGCCCCAGTCCTAAACATCATTGCGCCCAGCAACCTGAAAAAGTTGCAGAAAATCCATAACCTGGCCCTCAGGATATGCTATGGTGCCCCGAGCTATACACAAGTGGCCTATCGGCATGAATTGGCGGCTATGCCCATGCTGGCTGATAGGATCCGTGCCCTTGGCGTAGGCTGGCTGTCCAAGACAAAGGCCGCAGGGCATTGCGGCTTTCACATCGAGCCGGAGCTTTCTAGGGCGGCTCGTAATCGGCCTCCAGTGCTGAACCTCCTATGGGACAGCCTAAAAAGGAGGAATAGTAAATTCAGTTTTTGTTTTTTCAGGCCCTTAGCCTTACTATCAATTTACTTATTACTTGAATTAGCTAGAGCTAGGTATTCTCTCTCTTGTAAGGTATTACTTGGCTCTGAGCTTTATTTACTTTTTCTAAAATAATTTAATTTAATTTTATACTATTTAGATAAGAAAAATTAAAATTATTTTTTCTTAGCCTTTAAACTAATTCTAAAATTCTAATTCTATTTTCATAATCTGCAGCTCTGTAAGTTCTCTCTTATGAAACCAAGTTCAGCTTTAAATTCCAAAAATTAGCCTAGCTATTTAAGTTAAAAATTACACTAATTACATAGGAAATTTACTAAAACTCCAATTTTGCAGCAGACTTCTGCTCAAATTTTATAAAATTCTCAAACCTTCCCTAGGCCACCTAAGCTCACTTTTTAAGTAGTTTAGTGGTCCTAGTTCTAACTCTAAACTACTAAAATAAATACACAAAAAGCTAAAAAACAAAAACAATAAACTGTAAACTTGCAATACATTACTACATATTGTAATCAATATATATACTTATAAACTACTGCACTACATCGATATTATTTACCAATTGTTGCTGAGCAGCCTTCCAGCTCTTCCTCTTAAAATTAAACTTGCATAGTCAGGTATTAAGCTTTTTTCTTCCTTCATCCGAGACGCTTTTACAAAAATTCCCTTTTCAGCAAGAGCTACCAATAATGTTCGCAATTAGCTACCCAAATACTTTTAATTTAACATCCCTAAATATTCAAAAATATTGTGTACCTGCTCTTTGTGTTGTACAGAGTAAAAATATTAAATTTTAGTTCTATATATTTTAGTCATTAAATAAGGTAGCAATGTCGAAATTGCCTACCTATAAGAAGGCACTTGCGAATACGGCTGAACCAACAGCCAAGAAACCCAACAATCGCGAGTCTACGGAGATGCGTGGTCGCGCCGAGACTGAAACGGTCACGCCGCAACTGAGGCAGGGCCCAGGCCACACGTCGGTGCCTCCGGCGGAACGGCGGCGAGCCTCCTATGGTGCCAAGGCGAAGACCACGCCCCCACTTGAGCCGAATGTCCTCGAGTCTGGCTCGGACAAATCTTTAGCTACGGCGACGTCAACAAATCCTAATTCACCGGTGCTCTCCAATCCATATGAGCAGCAGAAGTCCCCGATTAGCACCATCTCAATATCTTCGGCGAGTGGCTCGGCGACCGTGCTGGAAGGCGATGGCCAAGCCGGCGCCGAAGACCCTAGCGCCGACGCTCCTGCTGAAGGTTCGGACACCGCATCTGAAATTGACCAAGAAAATAAAGACAACAGCGAAAAGGAGGTCGGAACTGAGTACAGAGTACGACCGATTGGCTTCCCCATGCTACCGGACAAAACTGGCGTCAACATCCAGCATCACCAAGATGTAGTCTTAGAATACTACCCAACTACCCACAAATGATCAGCTCTGTAGCGCAAGAACTTTATGACCAACTAATTACTGACCTGTTGCCGAAGGCTATCCGTCATCCATTTCATAAGCAACGTCGAGTGTTTTGGTTTGGTCCGCGCTATTCCTACTCTGGAGCTCCACTTGAAGCGAACAATAGCTGGCACCCGGCTGTCGAGGATCTGTGAGACTTCCTCGAGTTTAATGCAGATCGCGGCATGCCGCGGTTCAACAGCTGTCTCGTGAACTTCTATGAGTCAGCGGACGATCGCATTCTGTTCCATGCCGACAACGAACCGGAACTGGGCACTGACCCGTACATCGCGACGGTATCCCTCGGGGCAGTACGCCAGTTCCTAGTCCGCAGGAAAACAGACCAACGCATTATAGCCCGCTTTGATACGACGCCAGGCTCCGTCATTGTAATGGCCGGCGCCTGTCAAAGAAAATGTGAACACAGTGTACCGGCTGTCGGCACTCAGGATGGGATTCGCATTTCACTCACTTTTAGGGTGACCAATCTACCTGTTGCCGATGTGCCGGGGCGCGGAGGCCTAACAAGATCGGCAGCAGCTCACAACGGTCAAGGGCCTGGCAGTGGCGGAACGGGCACCAGTTCTGCCGCGCCGGGCCCCCGGTTGGGTATGGCAGCTGGACAGCCAGGCAGTAGCGGGGCGGTCGGCGCATCCGGCCCCGCTGCGCCAGGCGGCCCCCAAGGTCAGCGCGGTCACGGCGGCTAAGCAGGTTTGGGACGGGGTGGGCCTAGTCTGGGCCGAGGAGACCACGACCGGTCCTACGCTGCAGCTGCAACAGCCAACTCCACCAGCAACGCAAACCGCTCAAATGTAGTGCCAGTCGTCTTCAGTGTCGAAGAACCAGACAGCGACAATCAGATAGAATTCCTAAAATGGTTAGGGACAAATTTTTAGGGGTCGGCACGTGCCACCTTTACAAAGAAAATGTACCAGGCCAAAGGCTACCTGGTATTTCCGGCCACTCCCAGAGACCACCGAGTCTTTTTACGTGGGCCTCTGAGAGAACCCAACTTCAGAGGAGCGCCGGTGACCAGACGTCTGCCAAGTACGAGGCCTGAGCAAAGACCTGCAGAACGTCGTCAGCCAGTACAGACAGTACACTCATTTGTAGTACGCGGAGTGCCGGTTGACATTGAGGCCAAGAGCTTCCTGCGTCATCTCAAGGAGGACATCGGACTCAAGGCGATTTCTGCTAGCCGAATAATAGCCAAGACCAGCAACAAGCCCACTCAGCTAATCGGAGTATTTGTTGCCAATAAACAAACTGCTGACGCTTGTATAACGACCGGATTTATATCGGACTTCACTAGCTATGCCTGCGAACCCAGCAAAACGGCGGATCCTGCTCTGGCAGTCCAGTGCTAAAACTGCCAGCGATTCGGACACGTCGCAAACAGGTGTCGAGAGACCACCAGATGCCGTATCTGCGCTGGCCAACATCGCTGGAAGGACTGCACGAGTCAGGACAACGCCCTGTGCGCCAACTGTGGTGAACAGCACCGCGCAAACAACCGGACCTGCTCGGTGGCAGTTGAAGCCAACAGTAAAGTGGCTAAGCAAGCTGCTACATACGCGGCAGGCGCCAAAGAAGCCAGAGAAGTCCAGGCTGTGGTGAGAGCACCCCTGGTACCAGCAGCAGTGCCAATCCCAGCAGCAGATACAGCAGCGCCACCCGCCCCTGCACCAAGACCAGCACCGGCGACAGCGTCCCAATTGGTCGAGACCGCTGCACGGGCGGCTACGGCTGGCGATGACGACTCGTCCTGGCTCACCGGCCCCGGCCTCCCTAGCCGAAAGCGCCCTGTGCGCCACTCGACTAACTCCGAGACCCAGACGCAGCTACAGAGTACTCCACCAAGTACTGACATGCCGTTAAATGCAACTACTGACATACTAGGACCGGTGAGCGGGTTGCTTCCCCGGCTGGTCCAAGCACTCGTAGAGGTGCTTACGACCCTCTGACTGAGCCCAGCTGAACGGCCGCCTACTACTGAAAGCACCCATCAAACGGTGCAAGACGTAGTAGGTAGGGTTCTGACCCGGGTACTCAAAGGCGGGTCGGAAAGCCATTAATGCCTTGGTCAGCTGCCTGGCGCCTCCCAGCGTCGGGCGGGTGGCCAGACCTAGAATGTGAGTGAATAAATACGTTCGGTAATATCGGGCACGATAGCTCTAACCCCACTGCCCCATGGCTTAGGATCGCCCACCTGAATTGCAGGGGGATAATACCGAAATTAAAGGAACTCAGGCTCTGAGTCTCAGACCAAAAGTTGGATGTTGCTTTGTTTTCTGAGACCATCCTGAAGAATATCCAAGTTTGCACGTTCCCGGGCTATGCTGCAGTGCGGTTTGACCTTCCAAATACGAAGCTCGGACTCCTCCTCGTACACACCCCACGGGTTAAGGTAGCTGACGTCCAGCTCTCGTACGAAAACGTCAACCACGAGGTACTTACCTGCACAGTCACCTCTCTTGACGGCGCTTGTCCTGCTTTCCAATTGGCCTTGATCTCTTGAGGTCTTTTGACTCGGCTGTCCTCGGCCAAGTACTCTCTTATAATGGGAGATCCCAACGCCAGGCACAACTTTTGGGGGGGGGACGAGAGTCGCAACAACAGGGCTGGTCAGCAGCTTCATGTTTGGGTCTGCGGCGACCTTGTGAATCGTCCCACCGTTTTGAACCAACCAGGTCAATTCACTAAGGTAGCCCACCGGCAAGAAACGGTCTCTCGGAAGGTGCTGGACCTGGGTCTGGCCTCAAGTGACCTTGTTCCGTTCATCCAGGACTTCAAAATGGGCGATAACCTGAACAGCGATCATCTCCCAATCATTCTCACGCTGGCAAGCAACTCCCCAGACTGGCAAGGGCCAGAGAAGGCTCGTAACTTCGCGAAAGCCAACTGGGAGGAGTTTCAAAACTGCCTGATGGAGAAATTGATCGTCAAATGGCCTCCAGACCATAGAACAAGGCAGCAAATTTATGCGGAGTGTTGTGTTGCGACACAGAAGTCTAATGTTTCCAGATGCTTGTATGGATATAGAGCAGCTGTGTAGTTATAAGTGCTCTTTAACACTCGTTTATTAGTCGTGTCCATAGACATAAATCAAACACACAGAGAATGAGTCTATGAGTCTATCATAACATAACATCTCCCTTCTTCAGAGGGATTCCTATGTGTAAGTAAAATAAATCCTCTTTCCGGAAGTTCTGTTCTACACTGACACCTTTTTATTAGACAATGTGCCTGAAATCGCACGACTGGCTTCACCACACGTCCACTCCGTGTTGTATAGCCATTTGTCGTCCTAGGTGACTGACATTGTTGTGCATTAGGTGCTTGTGCTGATGGTTTGCTGCCTATATTTTCCTCCACTGCTTCGTGCTTATCCGGTTGACTTTGAGAAGCTTTCAGTGGTGCGGTAGTTTCCTTTCCGAATGCATCTTCAAGGGTTTCTCTTTGTGGAACAGCGATTTCTTCTGCTGCTCCAGTCCGTTGAGTCAAAAACGATTTGTTCCGACGTAGTAGCTTTCCTTGTTCATCGCGAACTATATAAGAACGGTCATTCACTCTCATGTGCACTTCTGCTGGCTGCCATCGTCGTGTTGATTCTTGCATCCAAACCTTTTCTCCACAACCAAATTCTCTCCTTTCCTTAGATCCACGGTTGTAATATTCTTCGACCTTGTTCTGCTGGTCCTTCAGCTTCTGCAGTACTTTCCTGGACATGACCTGTCTAGGAATTAGATCTGCTTTTGGGATTGGCAAATCATAGCGCAGTTTGTGTCCAAAGACTAGCTCAGCGGGTGATGGCATTCCATGCTCGATAGGAGTGTTCTTGTAATGCAGCAGTGCCATGTGCTCGCCTTCATTGCTCTTCAGAACCTTCTTTAAAATATTCTTGATCGTTTGAACGCCTCTTTCCGCTAATCCGTTGGACTGGCTGTACTTCGGCGATGATGTAGCATGCTTGAAGCCGTACTTTTTCGCGAAACGACCAAATTCTCTTCCCGAGAATGGAGGTCCATTGTCAGATCTTAAAATCTCGCAAACTCCATAGGTCTGGAAATACTTCTTTAGTTGGGGAATCACAGAGGCAGCTGAAGTATTGTTGATCCTAGCGTATTCGATCATCCGACTGTATTTATCAACATATATCAGGAAATTCTTCCCGTCAATATGGAAAATATCCGTGCCACATTCCTGAAATGGGTAGTCCGGTAGGCACTGAGCCACCATCGGTTCCTTCTGTGGCTTTCTTTGGCTTTACTGGCAGGCAATGCACGCTGAAGTCATTTCTTGAATATCACATCTAATTCCAGGCCAGTAGACGCTCTCTGACGCCTTTAAGCTTGCCTTCACAATTCCAGGGTGTCCAGTATGCAGCTTCTGTAGCACTTCCATTCTCATTGAGTTTGGAACGACTATTCGGTTCTTCATCCAGATCAGATTGCCATGCGCAGTCAGATCATGTCTGACGTTCCAGAAACAACGAAGCTCAGTCACGAGCTGGCTTCTGTGGTGAGGCCAACCAACACCGATGATCTTAGCGAGTTGTTGCAGTGTTGAGTCTTTTGCCGTTTCATTTTCCAGTTTCTGCATCAGTTCTGGGAATCCAACCGACATTCTAACACGGAGCACGTGACCTTCGATGTCATCTTTGAGTTGTTTAGAGGCATGTACGTTCTTTAAGAAAGCGCGGCTTAGAGTGTCTGGAATGTGCAAGTCTTTACCGGGAACGTATATAATGTGCAGGTCGTACTTCTGAACTAGTAGCATCAGTCTCTGCAATCTTGCTGTAAGAGTTGAAATTGGCTTCCGGAAGATGTTCTCTAGCGGCTTGTGGTCGCTCTCGACCGTTACCTTGTGTCCCCAGACGTACTGGTGGAATCGCTTGCAGCCAAACACAATAGCCAAAAGTTCCTTTTCGATCTGAGCATACTTCCGTTGGGATGGCGTCAGTGATGACGAAGCGTATTCCAGCGGGTGTCCATCTTGCAGGATAGTTGCTCCGAGACCGTGTTGACTAGCATCGACTGACAGAGTAAGTGGTGCATTCGGGTTATAGCGAGCTAAGACTGGTGCGTCGCAAAGACTCTGCAAAATTGATTCGTACGCTTTTTCGTGTTCATTTGTCCAGTTCCACTGAGCATTCTTCGTCAGCAATGTGCGTAGCGGTGCTGCCTTAGATGACAGATCCGAAATGAATTTGGACAAAAAATTTGCACATCCTAGAAATCGCATAAGTTGCTGCTTTCTCTCATTGCCGGATAGAGTATCTGGTCGGAGCATATCGCGCATTGCTTTTACTTTGTCTGGGTCGACTTTAATTCCGGTGTGCGAAAGTATGTTGCCGAGGAATTTCAACTCCTTCAATCCGACTTTCCGCTTTTTATAATTCAGGCGCAAATTCTTCGCACGGCACATTTCCATGAGCTGCTTCACGGCTTCATCGTGTTCTTCAACAGTCTTGCCCCAAACAATGAAGTCGTCAAAAAAATTGTTGCAGTTTCTGATCTTGTCCGAGATCTCCTCCCGAACTCGCTTCTGGTAGACTTCCGATGCGGAACAATTTCCATAGGGCATTCTCAGCCAACGATATCGTCCAAAAGGTGTGTGAAAGCACGTCATCAACGAACTTTCATAATCCAATGCAATCTGGTGAAAACTCGCAGTCGCATCAAAAGTTGAGAACAGAGCAGCGTTTCCGATTTCTGCAATAATTTCGTCATAAGACGGTATCTGATACTGCTCTCTCATTATGTTGGCATTCAGATGCTGAGGGTCTAGGCAAAGACAAATAGTCTTGTCTGCCTTCCAGACGACGACCACATTTGAAACGTGCTTCGTGGGCTCATCACACTTGGTGATGAGTCCATCCGAAACCAGGCGATCTAATTCAGCCTTCAAAGGTTGCATTGCTGCAAACGGGATTCTTCGAGGGCGATCCGTCCAAGATTCTTTGTCATCGCGCAGGCTGATGTGATAACTCCCAGGTAAGCAACCTGTTCCTTCAAAGACATCGGGATACTCTCGAAGAAATCTTTTATCTGTCCACGTGGACTTAAACCCTTCAGGTTGAACAGAAACTCCGAAGTTGAATTTCACCAGGCCTATCTCTTCTGCAGTTTTCCATCCGATGAGTGGAATGAGCCTCTCTTTAATCACAATAAATTCATTTTCATGCTTGACTCCTTCATATTCCAGTTTCAATTGTACCTTCCCTGCGACTGTTAGGCGCGACCTTTTATAGCAAAAGAGTCTGCAAGACGTTGCTTGTATCGACGTGTTTGGTGCGATCCGCCTAAGCAGATGTTCAGGGAGTACATTTGCGTCCGCTCCTGTGTCGCATTTGCAATTCACCAGCTGACCTTCGATTTTGATACCAACAGTTGTTCTACTGTCTCTGTCGTTGCCACCCGGTCGCAGAGATGCTGACATGACCCACGAATCTTGACGATCAGATTCTGAGCTTTCATTTGTATTTCGATCCAAGGCTCTTACGTCTTATTCCGACAAACGTTGCTGAAGTGGTTTTGCTTTCCGCAAGATTTGCACGTCTTGCCATATGCAGGGCATGAACCTTTCTTGTGTTTCTTACCACAGAATGAGCAACCCTCCGACTTTCCTACCATCGGCTTTCCATTGGACCCAAACCTTTTGTTCGGTCGTCTCTCCTTGTACTTGAGATCTGGTCTGCCTGTTGAGCGAGGCTTCACAACAGAATTGACTTCTCTCTGGATGTATTTCGAAATCTCTCCGGAGGTGTTTCCCGTCATGATCCGCACTTGGGTCTTTGATGATTCACTTGCATGGCAGATAGATATAGCCTTATCTAGCGTCAACTCCTGCTCACGTAGAAGCCGTTCTCGCAACTCTGTGTCTCTGATTCCGAGGACAATCTGATCTCTGATTATTGATTCGTTCACCGTCAATTCGTAGGCTGGCTTCTCGAATGAGCATGTCTTGATAAGTTGTTTCAGGCCGCTGACGAATGAGTCAATGCATTCATGCTCGTTCTGCCTGCGTTGCCGAAATTTGTAGCGCTCGAAAGTTTCGTTCGCACTCGGCTTGCAATATTCTTCGAACAGTTTCGTCACTTTCGACAGCTCTTCGTCTCCTTCCGATTTCTCGAAAGTTGAATAAATCTCACGACCTTCTTCTCCGATGGCTGTTAGCAGTGTCGCTATTTGCACTTTAGCCGGTGATTCGTCACGCTTGGTTGCAGTCATATAGAGCTCGAACGCAGAAATCCATTTACTCCAGTTTTCCGCCTTGTGCTCATCAAAGCAGAATGGCTTTGGGGGTTTGAGCCCGCCATCCATTTGAATCCAGATCCAGTTGAGCACAGTACTGCGTTTGACAATTCAAATCCAGAGCTCTTCACAAGTGCACCTCTGACACCATGTTGTGTTGCGACACAGAAGTCTAATGTTTCCAGGTGCTTGTATGGATATAGAGCAGCTGTGTAGTTATAAGTGCTCTTTAACACTCGTTTATTAGTCGTGTCCATAGACATAAATCAAACACACAGAGAATGAGTCTATGAGTCTATTATAACATAACACGGAGGTTGATTTCATCACCGGTGCGATCCAAGCAACAATAGAAGAAAATTATCCGGTCAGAAAAGGCCCTAGAGCCCTCCCACAGAGGATCATTGCTATGATCAAAGAAAGGAGGAAGCTCCGGCGTCTGTACCATAGCACCAGAGACAACAACTTCAGGCTCCTTGTGAATAGGAAGGCAAAGGAAATTTAAAGCGCCATACATTCGTTTGAGCAGGGCCAATTTACCCAACTGTGCGAGAAAATACTTGAAAAGTCAATGCCGGAACGTCAAGGACTTCTGGCAGGAGAAAAAAATTAATGGGGCGCAAAAAGGGCACTAGCTCGTACTATCCCGTCCCTAAACGATGGCGCCACCCTCGCACACAGACTCTGACAAAGCTGATATGCTTGCGAGAGCCCTAGATGCTAAAATGCGCCCGATTCCATCTACGGACGACGGTCTGAAGAGAAAGGTTGAGCAGACCATGAAGCTTCCACTTTTCAGACCTGTCCCACCGAGCGCGGAACCGCACATGGGCCACCCCTGGAGGCTCCTATTTCTGTCACAGACACTCTCTGGGAGCTGGACCATCTTAAGGTAGACAGTGCTCCGGGCCTGGACAAAGTTCCCAACTGCGTCCTGAAGAAGACCTGGAGCCCATTGCAGTCACCGGAATCACTAAGCTCTTTAATGACTGTTATCGTACGAGGATCTTCCCATCGCGGTGAAAAAAATGCGGTGGTAACTATGATTCCCAAACCAGACAAACCGCCTGAATCCTCGGGATTCTATCGGCCCATCAGCCTAACCTCCTGCCTCGGCAAGGTGTTCGAGAAGCTACTGGTGAGGAGGCTGATGAAACATCTTGAGGGCCAAGGTATCCTCGGTGAGGATCAGTGCGCGTACAGGAAGGTTCATTCTACCTACGAAAACCTTGTCCGCCTTGTCTATGACGTCCAGGTTGGCAAAGCAAAACTCAAAAGATTGTTGGCCATTCCCCTTGATGTTTAAGCCTCGGCTGCAACATCCAAATCTGAAGCGAAGCCAATTCGCCGACGACATGGCCATCTGGGCCTCGGTAGACTCATTTGCTGGCCTCAAAACGCTCCTGCAACCCTACGCTCCTGCCCCGAGCTACACACAAGTGGCCTACCTTCATGAGTTAGCGGCTATGCCCATGCTGGCCGATAGGATCCGGGCCCGTGGTGTAGGCTGGCTGACCAAGGTAAAGGTCGCAGGGCACGACGACTTCCACATTGAGCCGGAGCTTCCTAGGGCTGCCCGTAACCGCCCCCAGTGCTGAAACTGCTTTGGGACAGCCTGAAGAGGAGGCACGCCAACAGAGAAGCAGCTGCAAAGCGGCGCCCCGAGCGGCCCAAAACCCGCCCTAGGCTGACTAGGTTTGCTGCCTCAAACCCTGATGCCCCTAGGATAGGGAGTAAGCCGTCTATCAACGCACAATAGTATATCAAAAAAGCAATAGGCGTAGAACAAAACAGCGAGTGCTGGACCAGGTGGGGGGCCTATAACCCAGTTAAATGTAAATGTAGCAGTAATCAGCGAATTTGCCTACCTGTAGCAGTAATCAGTGAATGTGCCTACCTTTAATGCTGCTGACCTGTGATCCGCCATCTTTTTGCCTCCGCCTTTTAATCCCTAATTTTTTACAATCCAATAGGTTTTTACGCAACTGCTTTTTACATATGGCTTTTCCTCGTTTTATTCAAATACTGCTAAATAATACCCTTTTATTTAATATGCCAATAATGCTTTTATATACCATCTTTTGCCCAAATGGGTTACTCTATCCACTCCAAATTATTGTGTAAGAACTGTTACCTGTAGTAGCTCTTATTGCATTTTTATTCTTCTTTTACTGCCAAATTTAATTTTTCACTCCAATACTGCGCTGATCCCTGTACAGGTCCGTAAATCTTTGTGAGGACCACCCTGTTTATATTGATTTCCCCTCAATTATAAGCTGCGAATTTTTTACATCCAAATGTACATACCAATATTAAGCTCGAATCTACTCTTTTTAAATTGTTAGTGTAACAAACTATTTCGCTGTTTTATAATTAACAATATATCGGCATAGCCTCTTTCGGGCTGACCCGGGGTCGAACACTTTCCGACCAATCGTTTAACAACAACAAACAATCTGTTCCGCTCTCTATTCAATTCGATCCCGCCCTTCAATTCAATTAATTATTCGCAAATGGCCAACGAAGCAGAAGACCTGAAGCGACTACATGATGAGCTTAGCTTGAGCGCTAGTGAAGGAGAACTATTTAGTGACGAGAACGAACTGCCTTGCCCCTAATCGACAACCGACTAGACCCCAACCCCCTGGACCAAAGCCTCGCCAATCCTTGGTGGTGGTGCGCCCGAAGAAATCGCCCAGCACGACCCCTAAGGATCGAGCTGATCTCCTGAAACGCCAGGCAGACGCCCCAGTCCGAACGCCCCCAGCCACGTTGAGACGCCAGCCCAAGGACAGCAAGTCATCGATCGTGTTGCCCCAGAGCGAGGCCCCCAGCACCAGTGTTATGCACCGCCTGGGACCCCGTCCCCCGCCATCTACAGTCTCATCACCCCGGTCACGATCAAGATCGCCAGCCAGGCAGCCGCCCGTCAGACAGCCGCTGGCCAGTCAGTCGCCGTTAACAGCTTTACCGCCCCGATCGAGATCGTCAGCTAAGCAGCCGCCGTCAACAGCTTCACCGCCCCGATCGAGATTGTCAGCTAGGAAGCCGCCGTCAACAGCCTCGCCGCCCCGTGACCCTAGGCCGCAATCTAGATCGCCCGCCAGGCAGCCGCCGGCCAGACAGCCGCTGTTGGTAACGCCGCCAGTACGGTCTGCGGCCTCGAAACCAGCCTGTCGTAAAGCCACCCGTTTTGCAAATCCCTCCTCTGATGGCAGACAACGCTGAGCCTGACCCGCTGCATGAGATTGGAGGCGATTTCAGTATCGTCATCGCTCATCTGCCGGAGCATCGACGAGATGAATACCGGCGAATCGCCAATAAAGTCAAAGATCCTATCATAAGCATCGGACGGCTTCGCATGGACGGACGACCTCTGCCGACGCGAGAAACGCTGCTGCCCACTCTGCAGGCTCTACGACAGATGCAGCCCTATCAGTCTGTCGCCGCATGGAAGCGTGCCGTCGCGTACGCCTTACATGACCTCAACAACGGCTGGGTCAACCGTGTCAAAGTCTGAACCGAAGTATTGTGGACCGGCCTAGAATGCGGCTGGCCCTACCAGGACCAGTTGCTAACTGCAATGGTGCAGTATATGTAATGAACATTAGTCGCGCATAATTTTACTACTATTACTAGTGTATGAAAATTTTTATTTTCTTTTTATTTTTTGCGATAAAATTTTCACGCGCAATACTCATTCAAATTTTCTCTCAAAGAAAGCCAGTTGAGGTAGCCAATTTTATTTATCATTCATTAGTACTCGTATTCTTATACTTGCCTTATTCACTACGTAAATTACGCATGCGACTTGACTTATTTCTATTAGTAACATTACTTATAAGTCAATTAAACCAATTTATGCGCTTGATAAATACAATTTGTCTTTTTTGTCTGCCTTAATAGAGAATATAAAAAATTTTCCTTCCTTTCCCGAGGGAGACTGTACAGTAGAAGCGCTCAGTCACCCTCCCCTCTCTTCCCCACAAGCGCTCTCCCTAGAAGAACTGTGTATGCCCCCAACCCCTCCGAACGTACGGCCGACCCACAGAGCCTATCCCGCTCTTCCTCAAACATTCAGGTTGCCCAGTCACCCCGACCCTATATATAGTAATATTTACTATCAATAGTCATATTTACTAGGTTAATCTGATCTCGCTTATCTCTTTTCAGCTTTGCTGCATTACTCCATGGCTTCAGGCCAGCAAGATCCAGGTGAGATTCCTGCGCGCAATAGGGCGCGAGGAGTAATAGATGTAGAGGGAGCCCCCATTGCCGAGGTGACCCTCCCAGCCAGGCCGGAGCAGCCTTCGACAACTTCAATGACTTAAACAACGAGGCTGAATTTCGCCTGCTTACCTTGTCGTCGGTGTGCCACACCTTCGACGATGTGTTTGTCGACACGATGACCGTCCGTGAGGGTGGCGACGGGCTGACTGCAGGCCGAGGGCGGAGGATGCTGGCCTACTCAATGGTCTCACTCATGGTGGCTGTCAAGGAAGCTACCCCGGATAATGTGAGTTACTTAGAGCGTCGCTGATCAGCTCTTGCCGCCTCTACCAATAAGGGCCACCCCACCAGCCTTGCCGAGGCTCTTGGTCTGGATGTGGGCATGCGCCTGGTGGACCAGGCCATAGCCATTAAGCGCCTAACGGAGCGTTACATTGACCATCGGCGTGTCGTCGCCTTCTTGCTCGAGGAGGTGCGGGGTCTCCCGCCATCTACTCTGGCTCTGCGGACGCAAGTGGCCATGATCTATGCCTACCACGGCATGTCCATGGTGCGCCTAATGTGCGACTTCGTGGCCAACCCTGTCCAGCTGCCATTCTGCGTTAAGGCAGTTGCCAGGGAGGCAGTTGCCTTCCGGGAGGCCTACTAAGGCGTGGTCCATGGAGTGCGGCAGGACACGGTGCCGTACCTCTACATCCTGAGAGGCAGCTGTCAAGCGTGGCATGTTAAATGCCAACTTCGCTTCCAAGCGTCATGCCGGGATGACGCTTGATTTGAGGGACATTGACCCCCTCACGGACGTGGGCGAGGGCAAGTGCGGTGTAGCTACCCGGGATTCTGCCCGCATGCTAGAGCAGCTTGGCGTCACCCAAGACCAGTTCCGCAGGATGGCGGCTGCCTACGCTGAGGCTTTCACTGAGGAGCCCAGGAAGAAGACACGTCGGCTCTAAGGAGCTCCCCTTATTCGTTGACCGGTGCCATCCTCCATGTTTGCAAAATGAATGGCCTCCCTGCTTCAATTGACATGAATTTTGCAACAACTTCTTTCAACAACTATAAAATGTCGTGAAACATAAGGCGTCGCAGGAAAAGCATTCTTCAAGATATACTGCAGGAAATCGAATTTGATAGCAGTGCAAGACCAAGTAACGCTGAAGCCGAAGAGGTTGCTGTTCGCCAGGAGGATGCACTTGACGCTGCTAACTGTCATACTGCTAGTGAGCAGTCGGGAGATGAAGCGAAGAGTAATACAGAAGAAGGTCCAACCGAAGAAAAAATTCTGATGTTTGGGACGATGAACTATACAACCAAGATGAGGAGAACGAGAACTTTTTGATCCTGTTGCAGTTAATGAAATTGATTCTAGCAGCGAAAGTGGAAGCGATAATGAAGACACGGCTCGGGTACCACCGATGGACCAGAGAGAACTCGAAAAGCAACTAAACGATCTACTATTCAGCTTTTTCATTATTTAAAATGTGCCTCATAGTGGAGTCAGCTTTCTTCTTACTGGCATGCGTCGTCTTGGCCTCCCTGCTGCAAAATCGCGGTTTCGCTTATGGAAGGACCTAGCTATTGAACAAGCTATTGAAGGCTGAAAAGACTTCTACTATGGGTACTGGGCATTTTGCTTTTGTTTCTATCGTCAAGAATCTGTCTCATATAATTCGCGAAGGGTTTTTACAGCTCAAAGACAGGTACAAGACACCCAGTGGAGAAGAAGTGTGTAATTTAGAAGTATCATGCAATGTTGATGGTCTTCCGGTTTATAAAAGCAGTAATTTTTCGTTGTGGCCGATTTTATTATAAGTAATTGGGAGTGGCACCAAACCATTTCATGTCGCCATATATGCAGGAATCAGCAGTGTTGGGCACAGGTCCGATACTCCGATACTCCGATAGTATCGCCGATACCATTTGAGTATCGGAGTGTCGGACCTCGTTACTTTTTTCTCAGTATCGGACCTTGGTATCGCCGATACATTTTCTTAAGTCCGATAATCCGATGATGGCCCCCGTTGCCGCAGCGCTGGACATCCTGCAAGGTGAACAGCAGGCCTACCTATAGGCCTAATACTTCTTACAATCACCGTGACACTTAAACTCGCCCAAGCTAGAAATGGGCTTGAGTACTGTGCCGCATTTGCGGACTCTGATTGCAGGGGTTCAACGACAATTTTCGAACATATTCGAAGATTTGGAATGCCAGCTGTCATCTGCGTTCCACCCGATGTTCCGACTGACAGGGCTCGCAAAGCACGATCCGTCGAAGGTGGCAGCGATGCGAAAGAAAATGGAGGACACGGTTGAGCGGGAAATCGTAACTGCTGCCACTGACCGTGCTAGTGGTGCTACAGTAGTGGTACCACCGACACTGAAAGCGACGAGATCGACAGTTTTTTGCCGACATGACGCACAGCAGTCTGTCAACATCTTCAGCAGCAGCAGGCCGAGACTCCCGAACATCGAAGTCGAAGGCTGTCGGGCGATCGTAAAAGATTTTCTGGAGGGGAAGTGGAATCTGGAGGACGAGTATCGAGACGTCGCATTCCACAATACACGCCCATTCCGTCTAGGCTGCCGCCAAACGACTTTTCTCAAGAAGACGTTCTCCGTGCTAAGCGCGCTGCACAGGCCCATTCGACCCTCATGAGGCTGGTACTTCTCCGGGGCAACCAGCATATCCCTCTCGAGCCGCTCTAAATTGGATTCTGAAATGATATTAGCTATTAGTCGAGTAGGTTATTCCTGTTAAATTGTTCATAAATTTAATTTAGTGAAAGTGCTGTAACCTCTAATTTCTAATTAATGAGTTGAGTTGATTTTTTACAAATCATGCGCATTATTTTTTTGTATCACCTATCATTTAATCTATTCATCTTAATTTACTTGGTAGGTGCGAATTCTAATATAAGTATAATGAAAATTTATAACAATAATTCGCCCATTTAATATTCTTCTCTGGTCAGCTACGTCTCACTAAGTCTTTAGTGTCTAAAAAAGTAGATAACAGCTTTTTTTCATTTTTGGCTTAACAGATGCAGACAAAAAAGAAAACACGAAAAAATTATGTATCGGACCCGGACCAAGTATCGGAATAAAGTATCGCGCGATACTCAAATTTTGGTATCGGACCAGCAAATATCGCCGATACATTTTAGAGTATCGGTATCGGAGTATCGCTTTAAAACGATACTTTTTCACTGGGAATCATTAAGCCGCCGCTGAATGCTTAATTGGAAGACTTTTGCGCTGAATTGCGTCTTTTCTTAACCGATGGCGTTGTCGTCTGTGACGTGCGTATTTTTTGTCATCCGTGCGTTTTAAGTAGGATCTAAAGTAGGATGTGGTTACTGCCGACAGGTAGGAAAATGAAAGAGCCATCGAATGATTTATTCCAAAAGTGCAGCGAGTTCAAGAACACCAGATGCTTATTTCATCACTGTTAAGACTACCTAATATTCACTGTCCTAGAGACTTTCCTTTGGATTTCCAGCATGCTACTTGCCTTGGTGTGGTTCGAAGCTTTTCTATTGCTACTTTTTCAGCGATGAAGGACGCAGGTGCAAACAGAAACCTGCTGTCATTAAGCGCTTGTCTGATAAAGTACAAAGCATAGCATGTTTTACACAAAGTTGCTTACAGAGGCGTCCAAGAAGAGTAGACTCCGATTTACGGAATTTTAAAGCCACTGAGTACCGCCTATTCGTCCTGTATTTGGCAAAATTGACACCAATATTGTTTCGCGAATTTTTACCCGATAATCTCCACAGGCATTTTCAGCTTCTTCATTCTGCTACTTATGTTTATAGCTGTAATAATTGCAAGCTTCACGAATTCAAGAATACTGCTCAATTGCAACTCTTTGTAAGAAAAGCAATATCGCTTTACGGACAAGCCTGTATGACTTACAATATGCACTCTCTGCTTCATCTGCATCAGTTTGTATAACAATTTGGGTGTTTATCTAACTTCAGCACGTTTCCATTTGAGAACTTTTTGTCTGCAATTAAACGACGGCTTAAAGTAACACGATTTGCATCGACCCACAGTTTCAATTAAGTTTTGATTACTGCAGCTTTAGTCTGCCGCGAAAGACAAGAGCCACATCATCATTCGAAAAAGCATGGCGATAACTGCTGCCTTATCGGTTCGAAGGTGGTTTATATACGATCAGCACGCAAAAATCTAGTCTCAGGGCAGCTTATGATTCTAACAAGACCATTATACAACTATCCTATTGATTCGAAAAAAACTTAGAATTGGGATCTAAGTAATTTCTCGAACTGCTGTGCAAGGCACTCCAACAGGAAAGTGCTTTATGATTTCCCACGATGAAGAGTTTGCGGTCATTCCATTGTGTGTAAATGATTACTAAATACTAACGGTGAGTGATTTTCAAAGCATTTAGTTATTAATTTTCCTGTCGTTCCCTTAGTTCAAATTTGAAACATTCCCTGTCCAAGGAATCCTCTATACCTGTATACCTGTATAGAGGATTCCTTGCGCTGTCTAACCCTATATTGCTTTGCGCTTTGTACTTCATACTCATACTGGAGGTGGCGGTGGGAACAGAAACTCGTTCGGTTTAAACTACTATGTTTTCATATAAGCCACGAGGCTCAGCGCAAATAGGCTATAAAATACCACGGCCTCGCTAAGTCTGGGAAATAGACTCGTAAATATAGCTTTGCTCGCTGGTACACGTTTTGAAACAAAGAGCAGAGACTGCACAAAAGAAATCAGAGAGATCTGAATACAGAACGAGTGTTACCACTATTTTCATATTTTTCAGATAGTAGGCCCCCTTATAAATACATAAACATGCCTTGTCTCAATGATATAATAAAAGCCGGTACCATTTTTAAATCATGCATGTGGGATCACAGTTTTCAATATAAAAGCAATTTCCTATAAAAGTGGAGCCACCTGGATTCACCCCTACCCTAAAATTTTTTGCTTCAAGGCCCAGAGTCCAGACAAAGTGATCGGTAAACTTTTTACTTCAAGGGCCAGAAAAAGAATCTAGATCATTGCTGCGGACCAGATGAGAGTGGAAAGGAGAGGGAATGGGGAGAGAAGAAAGAGGAGACGATAGATTGATAGAAAAGATAAGAGATGGAATGAGAGGAGGGGAGATGAAAGAGAGTTGATGAGAGATGAGAGAAAAAAGAAAGCTGAGATAAGATGAGATGAGAAGAGATAAGAGAAGCTGAGGAGAACACCATATTCTATGTTGTTTCATTGGCTGGGGGCGATTGCGATTAGGTGAGATTAAGAGATTTAGCATTGCTTCAGTTTAGGACTGTTTTCATTTAAATAAATTCGCCATTAATAATATCATATCATCATTTTTAATCATTGCAGCTAGCTACTGCTGTCTATTGCCTGTCGGATTCATGCCTGACTGTCACCTCGACCACTGCCGCCTCTGAAGCTGTCCGAATTGATGGATACTAAAGGTAACAAAATAACATTCAATTGTTATTTGTTAAGCATATGTTGGACTTGGGCTAGGCCCATTCAAGGCCTAATATTAAGCTGCTGAATGTGTCAATTATATTCTTTTTAGAGATACTCTAGAGCTTACTGATAGTTTAATCAAACTCTTCCTTCCCAGATAAAACTGAATCGGCTGCCTGGGAACTTCTTTTCGATGCTTAATCTCCAATGGTTCCGACGCAGAAACACTGACTGGAGACTATCGTCAATGCAAAACATTACAGTCTACACAAACTGCTTTTCTTTTTCTTTGTCATTTCTTTCGTATTTACACAAAAAAATCAGCTAAAAATGTTCCTATTGCTAAACAGAAAAAAGACACTTTCAAAACGAGAGCTCTTATCTTAACAAAATTAATAATTTATAGCCTATTCAACCGTGTGATACAATCAACAGAAATCATAGAATAGATTCAATGCTGGGTTAATATGTGGTAGTATATTTATTATATGTATAAATATACAATTTACATACTGCGACTTCTGCTCCCTGCCAAAAAACCAAACAAAGAGGCTCCCATAGCCTGTCTTTGGGATCAGAGCTTCATAGGGGCAATAAAAAACGGAGGCTTTGGAAGGCTTTTACGGACAGGTGTTTCTCTCCATATTCAAAATTTTCGGCTCCAGGGAAATTTACAAGGAACAAGGAAGTTTAGATCTAGTAGCTGGTATATAATGGTCCTAGCTCGAGCTTTAGATTTCTAATGCTCCACATCAATGTACAACATCATGAACATTGTTTATTGAAATTTCTGCTCAACCACTTGTTTGCCTGTCTTTGTAAAAACCGATTTAGTGGAGGGTGGGTGCTGGGCTTTGGGCGCTGGGCCAGGGTAGAACTAGGAACTAGGATACTCTTCCTGCAGAGTATTTCCTGGGTGCAGGATCCATTTTTCCTACTGGCAAAAAGGCGAAGGCACTCAAGCCAACAGACTGTCAGGTAACTACAAACCCAGGCAAGAAATTTGGAATCTAAGTTAAACTTGTTTTACTTTTTATGTGGACTAAATCCATGGGACAGAAAAATTGACGTGTACACACCTTACACTGCTCCCTGTCCCCAAGCAAACGTGCTAAAAAACGGATTTGTCAGAGAAAAGTGTAAAGTTTTAATATGCATTCGCGATTCGGGATCTGAAGAGTGGAACAGAAAAAAAGGAAAGTTACACACAAAGGCATATGCTGTACAGTTGGAAATCGTTGGAAAAGCATTGGAATGTAGGTCAGGCGAAATTTTTTAAAAATTAATATTTCTAATCGTTTAACTATTTCAACGAAAAATCCCTATTTGCACAGAGTTCAATATGATATCCATCAGGCACTACTTTTTTTCCGCTGGGTTTCCACTAATTGTCTATGTAAATTGTATAATCTTTATTACTTCCTAAAATATCGATCTTGTAATGAGAAAGTCTACTTTACTTCTATGCTCTCCATTTTATGCTGCTTAAATCATAACTTCCTTAAATCATATATTTAATAGTTTGCATCTTTTTGTATCTATCAACTCTATAATGTGTACTTATGTATAGCTTGCATCCGGCATGAAAAACCGCCGAATTAAGCAAGTAAGAATAAGTTTAACTAACTGAGTTTAACTAACTGAGTTTAGCTAACTCAGATAAACTAGCTGAGTTTAACTAACAGTTTAACTCAGCACTATCTATCTATCTCACGATTGCTGCCCCCCCCAATCAGCATTTTCTAGAGGTTTGGCCCCCCTGGCCCCTTTACAGCAAGCTTCCCCCCCTTCCTTTTTAAGCAGGCTATTCATAGTCTGTGAACCCCGGCCTGGACCATGCCTGGATCAAACAGAGGCTCGAAAAAACCATTTTCTTATCGGGAGGGGGTGTGACGATACGGAGGCAGCTGTGGCCATAAAAGTCGGAAGGAGAGGCTCGAGAGGCTTGGAGGAGAGATGCTTTTCCACACTCTATCCCCCACAATGCGGTTCGAAATATTATAAAATATTAGAAACTTCTAAATATAGCAGCTGTTATTTCCAGAGCTCTCTGTCCCCCACCAACATACTTCCGATTGTTTGCTCTAAATGTCTCAATGCCACTATTAATCAGGCCTTTGAAATGCTACTTTTTCTGCTCCAATTTAGTCTTCCATACAGTAAACAACCATATAACTTTTAAGCTAGATTGTAGTTCAGTTCTAGTTCTAGCTGCTTCCACCTATGGCTTCGAAAAGGAACACATTTGACGCAGCCAGAAATTTGAATTCCTTTGGGAGTGGATGATAGAAGAGATAAGTGAGAAGAAGGGAGATAAGAGGAGAGAAGAGAGGAGAGAAGAGGAGAGCGAAGAGGAGAAAGGAGAGGAGAGGTAGGGGAGAGAAGAAGAGAGGAGAGGAGGAAGGAGAGGGGAGAGGAAATTAGATTAGAGAGTAGAGTAGAGGAGCCGAGATGTGAGGAGAAAGGAGACGAGAGGGGAGAGGAGAGGAGATGAGAGGAGGGGAGAGGATAAGAGAGGAGAGAGGAGAGAAGAGAGGAGAAAGGAGAGGAAAGGAGAGGAGATCTCGAACTTTTCCTATCTAAATACACAATAATGGGCGGAAAGTTTCACCTTAAATAGCTCCAATAGCTCCAAATACAGGGACATGATTCTTTCTGCAGACAGAGTAGGACTGTAAAGGTCTCCTACGAAGCATTCCCGCTGTTATCTTAAAAGGTCCTAAATTTTGGTGTAAACAAAAAATAATTGTGTATCGTTCGTTGTGTTGCATTTACACCCTGAAGTGCAAGAAAACTGTTCCAATCAAAAATTTACACTGAATCGCTATTTACACTGAAAGTAGAGTGTGATACACGACGTATAGATGTCATTTTTGTGAAAGCAGAATGAAATATTTTAGGCTAATAAAGAATTTATCATTAAACAGAGTTAAAAATTAATATAATTGATTTCTGAATTTGGGCTATAGTTGAGCGCCATACGCCCCACTGTGCACGCTGTATAACCCTCTCCACTGGAGCACATTGTTTCGAGCACATTGCGAATGTCCAAGATCTGATCCTATACCATGCAGACACTGCCATCAGCGAATCCGGACACAGATTTTTGACCGACTGAACACCGGATGGCTAACGCTTGTCCTACAAGAACCGGACGGGAATTTTTCACTGGGACTTGTTAAATTTTCTAACGTAAAAATGGAGCAAACAATTCGAAAAATTCTACTGAAACCGAGTCTCGACGTCTACGATGGATTCGTCGCAGAAAAACGCGTCCTGGCTTTGCTTAAGCAGTATCTTACTGCAAAAAAAGTCAGTCATGGCAACACAATGAGCATTTGAAGCCAAGACGACCGAGAACCTTAGCCTAGTTGACCTCACAGTAACAGAAGAAACATATGAAGAACCACCACAATATAGACCTAAAACAGTGAGTGAGTACTCTAAATCTCGACTCGGCACAAAACGAACCACAAGTCTCCGACCAGGTGCACCCTATGGAGTCCGATTATTGATTAACTCAACAAATTATACGACAATTTTGGATTACATTGAGTTAGAAAAATAAGATTTCTCTTTGAATAACAGAAAGCTTCAATTGTGCTCAGCTGAGTCAGCCTTCTTTTGTGCCTGACACTCTTTCGTTATTCTAAGCTTACTCATTTTTTCTAGCCCATAAAAATAGAAGCTGAAGATGAATATAACAAAGCAACAATATGACAGAGTTGGGTATAGATATGAAAATGAATACGCACAAGGAGACGGCTTTGCATTTTTGCTAGGCTCAGAAGGAAATATACCGGTTGTCCCATAAGTAACTTTACAACTTGTTTCGTGAATAACTTCGTGATTAATGCTTGGATCCCCATCAGATTTTAGCGTAGGAAAATATATAGAAAAGGGATTTTTCGACACCAAAAGCATGTTCATTTTTTCACTTTCACTTTCAGCTCATTGTCACACAATGACAACTCGCTACTCAGCCACACAAAGATTTAAGATTGCTGCCTGGTACGAATGCACGAAGTCATCTATCATCGTCCTGCGAAGATATCGGGCTGAATTCGGCAAAAATGAGGCGGTTCCATCAAGGCCTACAATCAGTGCCATTCATGCTAACGCTATCGATGGCGACTTGGGCGACATTAAAAGGCCAGGACGACCTCGAACTTCACGTTCAGATGAGAACGTCGAGGCAGTGGTGTCCGCCTTTGACGTTTCACCGGGGAACTCGGTTAGAAGAGCCAGTGCCGTGCTGGACTTATTAAAGACCTCAGTCCATAGCATTCTTAAAGACAAAATGATGCACCCATACCGCCTTCAAATCCTGAATGAACTGTTTGAGGAAGACCTAGCCGCCCGCCGTGCCTTCGCAGAGGAGATGCTGGAGGTGATCTCAGACGACGACAGCTTTCTCAATCAGCTCCTCTTCTCAGACGAAGCTGTGTTTCACCTGAGCGGTCATGTAAACCGCCACAACTGCGTCTACTGGTCAACCGACAACCCATCGCAAACCGCCACGAAGCCGCTGCAATCGCCAAAGATTGTCGTATGGATGGGAGTTTGGTCCGGTGGACTGATCGGACCATACGTCTTCGAAGACACAGTCACGGGCGACAGTTACCTGGAGATGTTGCGCCAATGACTTCTGCCTCAACTGCAGCGGATCGAGAAATTCAACACGGGGAACATTTTCTTCCAGCAGGACGGTGCTCCCACTCACTGGTCGCGGGCCGTGCGGCATTGGCTGGACTTCATCTTTCCCAACCAATGGATCGGGCGAGGTGGTCCGATTAGCTGGCCTGCTCGTTCTCCTGACCTAACGCCCTTGGATTACTGGTTGTGGGGCGATCTGAAGCAGAGTCTACGCAACGCAGCCGCGCACAATCGATGAGCTCCGACAGAGGATCTCAGACGAAGTGGCCCAGATTTCGCCTATGACGCTTACCAAAGCCCTGCTGGACTTTCCGCGGCGGCTGGAGGCCTGCCTTACAAACGGCGGTGGCCACATCGAAGGACCCTGAACGGACTGTATTTTTTAACGTATGAACATGCTTTTGGTGTCAAAAAATCCCTTTTCTATATATTTTCTTATGCTAAACTCTGGTGGGGATCCAAGCATTAATCACAAAGTTATTCACGAAACGAGTTGTAAATTTACTTATGGGACACCCTGTATTTTATTCAGAAGATCCACCTTATCTTTTACTAAATTGCCTACTCTGCCAAAGACCAACTCTGAGTCATAATGTAAAGAAAAAGGTCATGCAAGTTTCAAACAATTTAAAAAAAGTTTATGACCTTAAAATGAAAACTACATAGCCAAAATTTTCTTAGAAAAATTGGAAGCTAATAACCCAAATGTACGAAATGTTCTACCACAAAAGTACTATGATTCTATTATATCAGTTTCTCAAAATAAAACCCATTCTCGAAAGTCCAAAGTAATTGTAGACATTGATAAAGCTTACGATGAATATAGAGCAGAAATGTTAAAACACACCGATTGTAAATGCCCCCCATATTTGTATTTATTCAGAGTATATCTTGCACATGTTGATAAATGGGCATTGATTTCGAGACAGCACATAAGGAATGATGAATTTTTCGTCATGCTGAAATTGAACATTTTTAAACTCCCAATAACCTGTCAGAAGTACATTGAAACCGATAAATTATATTGTTACATTTATTTTTAATCTAATGGAAAAAAATCAAAACGATTCAAGTGTCTCTCCTGTGATCGTACATCGATGCAACATGTGTGGCCTAAGAGAGGTTTGCACAAACTGCATGATCTACCAGCACAGGCACAATCCTCTGCATGTAGTCGAGCAATGGAATGTAGGTTTATAAGGGTTAAATAACGCTAAATAAAATTTAATGTAAACTATGCAATGCTTCATTTTATTTATAGGTAAAATATTTTCAACGTACCTCTGATACTCTGATGTGTCACATTGAGTGTTCACGATGGTTGAGGAACATTGAGGAACACGATGGTTCATATTTGATTGATGCTGTATTCTTTACTGAAGACGGTAAGATCGACATCTCATAAACAAGCCTATTGTTTGACTTGTTTTACTTTGAAAGCAATATAAAATATGACTGTGAAGTTTATTTTACCCTGAACACTGTGTTTTTAGGCTATTTATTGTATTGACTGTAAAATGTTGACTGTAAAAGTTGTAACTCGTAAAACCTGTACGGCGATCCTTAATTCCATTTTTCAATCCTAATTGGGTTAAAGCCTCTAAATTGATAGAAGGTCTCTGCAATAATGCTAGCAAGTAAATATAGTTATAGTTATGTAACATACGACAGCCTCCCTAAGAATATAATCAAGGGAAAAGCCGCCTTTTCTGCAAAATCGGAGTTAAAATTTACCTATTTTTTATACGATTCCTTTTGCAGCTGAAGAACTAAACGTCAAGCTACATATGTGCAGATGCACAACAATCTCTCAGGCTATGTTACACCTCGGCTACTGGCCATTGCAAGCAGTCCGTGAGCGTGCCCACGTGCCTAAGGCTGCTTCTATTCGTCTCTTACTCCTCATGGAATCGCTAAGACAATGTACTAGCGCGTCTTTGTTCTCTATATGTAAAGCACTCGAGCTGCATAAAAATCCTATGTGGAATTTCGGACCTGTAAGTAGAGTAGCCGGGGTCTAGTTCCAACAAGTTAAAGTTACTTTCCTGAAGTCAAATTTCCATTCTAGGGTTTGTTGAGTAAAAATTGGAATGCTTTTCAGATCAAACTTTACCGACATCTTAACACATTCGGTGCATTCAGAGCGTTCGAGCACTTGGTCGATGACATACGTTGGTCAGCAAAGGTGGACTGCCCTGCATGCTATGTGCCAAATGACTTATATAAGCGTATTTCATTTCATATACACGAGAGCAGTTGCCTTAGTCATCCCTTATTTACTTTTTTAATAAACCCTTTGTAGCAGCCTGCTTGCAACGAAAGTCAACCATGTTTTCTTCTACTCGACGGTTGCTTTGGAATTCCTCATCGAAAAACCGCAGGCGGCAAGGACCTTTCTTCGGCTCCAAAAACAGACATCTTTTTAGATGTTGATTTTCATAAAAATACTGAGCCCACAGAAAAACACTGCTCCAACTGGACTGCTGGTGGTCGAGGCCAGGCGCTCAGTTCTTCATCGGACATCCAGCGTCTCGATGTCTTCGGTTATTTCTGTAGTTCGTGCCGCCACGGTTGCATTCGATACCTCGCTGATATGACGACGCCAGGAGAGAAGTATTTCAGTTGATGCAAATTTAATCCAATGTGTACTTGTATGTGTAGGGATTTTAGGATAGTGAATTTTGGGCAAATGAACGGATTTGATAATATTCTGGAAGATAAGTTAGTCGAGAAAAGGTTCTGAGTATTACCCCAAATCACTTGACATATCCCGTTTAGGTACTACTTAGGGTTAAGAACAATGATTTTAATTGTTTATTACGAGTTCACTAATATTTTGTCTTTTATATAAACAAATACAGGCTGAACTATGCATGCACTATGGTGGCTCAAGCTCTTGAAGATGTCCCATCGTCGGTTCCTCTAATCGTGTCATACGATGTGGCCTGTAAGCTCAAGGGTCATTTCGCCGTAGATCGACTGCAGTTTGCCGTGCCGGCTTTTCATGCCTACGGCCATGTCTACCGGTGCCAAATAAAGCAGGGAATTCGCTATACCAACGGCGCTGGTCTGACGGACAGAGAATCGTGCGAATCTCTGTGGTCTATAATTCGACGGTATGGACCACAGGTCAAAGAGATGACACATTACAACCGTCGCCAGTTTTTGTCTCACATGGCTAACTCAATAAACTTCCAGAAGCTACTTGAAATCTGTAAGCGACAGTTTATTTTATTATCGCAGATAATACATTTAAGTTAGAACTAGGATTTCAGTGGGAACTAATTAATGCTTCTGACTCCAGGGCCAGACAAGTACGATTATTTTAGGAAAAATTTAATCCTACTCTCCTAGATTGTTCTCTTCGCAGCAACGTGGCTGAAGAAACGCTTTTTAATACATCACAGAATGACTGTTACTGTGAAGAAGGATATTGTCGATTTCCTGCAGGAACATGGCTACACAAGTCTCCGCCTTGGGCGCGCTGCGCCGTCTTTGCCTTGGCGCGCTGCGCCGTTTTCTGCCTTGGCGCGCCGCGCCGCGTCTCCTGCCTTGGGCGCTCCTGCGCCGTCTCCTGCCTTGGCGCGCTGCGCCGCGTCTTCCGCCTTGGGCGCTCCTGCGCCGGTTTCCTCCCGCCTTGGCGCGCCGCGCCGTGTCCCGCCGCCCTTGACGCTTGTCGTCGTTGCCCGCAGTTGTCCGGACTGTGTCTCTGTGCCGTGCCTCTGCTCTGCATCCTTTGCCTCATCCATCTGTCACCATTGTTCTGTGTTTGCCTCATCCATCGTATCACTTCTGCGCGTCCTTTGTCGTTTTTGTGTTCGCGCGCGCCGCGCGCCCCGTCGTGCACTACTTCCCGTAACCACTGTCATATTTTGTTCTGTTTTTGTAACACCACCATGTTGTATTGCTCGTGCTCACCGCGTTCTACTGCCCTGTAATATTCTGCTCCCGTAATAGTCTGTAGCCTTTGGAACTTTGTAATTTTGTCCGGTAATCATATACTCCTACATACTACTCAAGCTCCCTGTAGCTCGCTCTGCTATAATTTCATACGCTGCGGTCACGTTGTGTTTTTCTTGCCGTCACCCCGCGTGTTGGTTTTCTTTTTGCGCGACCCTATCTTTTTTCGGAAGGGAGGCGGGTGTGACGTTGTCAGTTTAAGGTGGTCCCGAAAAGGGCCGTTGGACTGCTGTTCTCCATAGTCATTCAACCCTTCAGTTTCACCGTTTCAACTAAACTTTTCCATTCGTTTATTGCGACGTTTACTTGTAGTAATGCCCAACGATTTTGTGGCAATTTCTAACTCACTGTGTATTTTGCTACCCTCTCTCGCGACCGTATAAAATTGGCACGATCGATAATTTTAAGTTCTCTCGCCAGCCAATGAAAACCACTCGTGCTTCGCGCTACCCCTCCTCTGCGCTCCTTTATTAAACCCCCGCCTGGCGGCGGGCACTCCTCACTCCCGTCCTTATCTGTGCTTCTCTCTTCCTCCCGGCCTGTCCTTGGCCTTGTGTGTGTTTTTCTGTTCTTGTCTGGCTGCCTCGAGCCTCCTTATTTCTCACCACGGCCCCTCTGCCTGGGCCAGCCTGCTCACACACTTACTTGACTGTCTCACGCCACGACCGACGCCAAACTCGCCACTACGTTTCACTGCCTTCACGGTGCTCATAGCCACTGCTCACGTCACATCGCCATTGAGTCATTCGCCTGCCACTTGACTTCATATCCAAATTATATTCAACCCATTGTTGCAGCCGCCAGTGCCCAGAAAGCTATAGTCTGTTTATTGCCAGTAACAACCAAACTTAATACTGATATTAACAATAAAGACAACTACGGCAGTTCCTGCCTTTATCGCCAAGTGCTCCGCTACACCATCCACTTCGCCTACGTTGACTTCAACTTATTTTGGGACTAAAACGGCCCTTTTAAGGGTCACGGCCAACATCAAATAACGTGACATAATTTTGGAGGTCCCACCGAGACTCCTGCTCAGCACTGCCGGCTCGCAACTAAATCAGTGCCACCGAGACCAAGCTCAGCACTGCCGGTTCGCAACTAAGCGCCACTGAGATTCTGCTCAACATCAACACGTTCGAAACTAAGCACCACCAAGACTAAGCTCAGCACTGCCGGTTCGCAACTAAGCGCCACTGAGATTCTGCTCAACATCAACACGTTCGAAACTAAGCACCACCGAGACGCCTACTCAGCCCTGCCAGCTCGTAATCAGCGCCATCAAGACTTCGTCTCAGTCCTGCCAGTTTGCAACCAAGCACAAGCCACCAGCGAGACTTCTGCTCAGCTCTGCCGGCTCGTGACTGAGCACCTGCCTGCCTGTGCCACGCCTGAGGTTCGGTCCGCAAGGCTGCGAGAGCCTGTGCCACGCCTGAGGTTCGGTCCGCAAGGCTGCAAGAGCCTGTGCCACGTCAGGCCCAGGGGTCCTGACTGCCCGGCTGGTCTTTGCTCGTCGCCGCGGGTCGTCGCTGGTCGTCGCCCTGAGCAACGCGCGCTGTCAACTGCGTTGAGCTCGAGCTTACGCTCTGCCAAGATAGCTCCGCTGTATGTGTGTGCCAAGCCACGCCAGGTTACGCTGTGCGCTGATTGTTTGTAGGGACTATTGCCTGACAGTTAGTCTGGGTGGTTTGCGTGATAGGACTCTCCCCTATACTAGGCTTTTTGTGGTTTGCCCCTGTCAGGCACGTATTTTTGTTAGTAGGACGCAATCTCTCTCGTCTCTCTCGCGTCATCAACCCCAATTCGTTCTTTCTGGAACCTTACTCTCACTCGTGGTTGCCCCGTTCGCCTCACTCGGGCTCCTGCCTGAGCTTCATCTCGCACAATGTCCGGCAACGGGGAAGACTTCGGCATGGCGCCTCCCGAGCCTGTGGCGGACCCAGTCGCCGCACAGGCAGTTAATCCACCAGCCCCAGCCACTGAACCCAGACCCAGCTATGGGCGCCCCATCTGCCCACCCGTTAGGTACCGGGCGTGCCAGGTGTCCGGCCTGCTCCAGCTGTAGGGTGGCAAGCATTAGTTTGCCCACGCCCCGGGCAAGGCGTAAAACTACCTCCTGTGGCACCTGCCGGCCACAGGTCACCGCGGCACCTGTAGACCGCAAGCTCACGCCCCGGGCAAGGCGTAAAACTACCTCCTGTGGCACCTGCCGGCCACAGGTCACCGCGGCACCTGTAGACCGCAAGCTCACGCCCCGGGCAAGGCGTAAAACTACCTCCTGTGGCACCTGCCGGCCACAGGTCACCGCGGCACCTGTAGACCGCAAGCTCACGCCCCGGGCAAGGCGTAAAACTACCTCCTGTGGCACCTGCCGGCCACAGGTCACTGCGGCATTTGCCAGCCACAGACCACAAACACAAGCCAAAAGCCAAACTAGTTAATTCAAAAGTAAAGTAAACTAAAAATTAATTCATAAAGCACTTTATGGTCGAAATATAATTATGACATGAATATTATAAATATAAAAGTTGTCAAAAATATATTGCAGTAGTTCTCCGCCTGCATCGTCATTGCCGTAGTCTATACAATACACTAGGGCGCGTATGCCCCTGTAAGCCTAAGTAAATAGTAATAGCATGATATAGCAGTAATAGTATAGCATAGCAAGGACAAAAATGATTAAAATAATTGATAGCAATGGCACCCGTTCGGTGTTGCCAAAGTCGATGAAATGAATAAGTGCGTCATCTCTGACGTTAATACCCTAAAGCCATGGAATGTACAATAGACGGTTGGTAATTAAAGCATAACTACTGGCGACGAATAAAGCTCATAAATAACTCAAAAAGAAAATAAAAATTGAAAAAACAACCATTGAAAACTACTGGAAAAAATGTATATAGGGATATAGCTAGCTTAGTTCGCTGCTCAGCCCATTGACGAGTGCAGCGTAACGCTGCGCAGCTGGCTGATCAGGTCAGCGTCGTTTACTTCAAAAATCAGCTGCAGTTTATCATTAAATTTCGCAAATTTCATGGTATAACTATTAGAGATAATATTTGTGGGGTAAAAGTAAGCACTACACACACACACACACCGCACGCACGCTCTCTCTGCCTTTGGCGCGTAGCGCCATCCTCTGCCTTTGGCGCGTGGCGCCATCCTCTGCCTTTGGCGCGTAGCGCCATCCTCTGCCTTTGGCGCGTAGCGCCATCCTCTGCCTTTGGCGCGTGGCGCCATCCTCTGCCTTGGCGCGTGGCGCCGTCTTCTGCCTGGCGCGCCGCGCCGTTCTCTGCCTTGGCGCGCTGCGCCGTTCTCCGCCTGGCGCGCTGCGCCGTTCTCCGCCTGGCGCGCTGCGCCGTCTCCCGCCTTGGCGCGCTGCGCCGTCTCCGCCTTGGGCGCGCTGCGCCGTCTTTGCCTTGGCGCGCTGCGCCGTTTTCTGCCTTGGCGCGCCGCGCCGCGTCTCCTGCCTTGGGCGCTCCTGCGCCGTCTCCTGCCTTGGCGCGCTGCGCCGCGTCTTCCGCCTTGGGCGCTCCTGCGCCGGTTTCCTCCCGCCTTGGCGCGCCGCGCCGTGTCCCGCCGCCCTTGACGCTTGTCGTCGTTGCCCGCAGTTGTCCGGACTGTGTCTCTGTGCCGTGCCTCTGCTCTGCATCCTTTGCCTCATCCATCTGTCACCATTGTTCTGTGTTTGCCTCATCCATCGTATCACTTCTGCGCGTCCTTTGTCGTTTTTGTGTTCGCGCGCGCCGCGCGCCCCGTCGTGCACTACTTCCCGTAACCACTGTCATATTTTGTTCTGTTTTTGTAACACCACCATGTTGTATTGCTCGTGCTCACCGCGTTCTACTGCCCTGTAATATTCTGCTCTCGTAATAGTCTGTAGCCTTTGGAACTTTGTAATTTTGTCCGGTAATCATATACTCCTACATACTACTCAAGCTCCCTGTAGCTCGCTCTGCTATAATTTCATACGCTGCGGTCACGTTGTGTTTTTCTTGCCGTCACCCCGCGTGTTGGTTTTCTTTTTGCGCGACCCTATCCTTTTTCGGAAGGGAGGCGGGTGTGACGTTGTCAGTTTAAGGTGGTCCCGAAAAGGGCCGTTGGACTGCTGTTCTCCATAGTCATTCAACCCTTCAGTTTCACCGTTTCAACTAAACTTTTCCATTCGTTTATTGCGACGTTTACTTGTAGTAATGCCCAACGATTTTGTGGCAATTTCTAACTCACTGTGTATTTTGCTACCCTCTCTCGCGACCGTATAAAATTGGCACGATCGATAATTTTAAGTTCTCTCGCCAGCCAATGAAAACCACTCGCGCTTCGCGCTACCCCTCCTCTGCGCTCCTTTATTAAACCCCCGCCTGGCGGCGGGCACTCCTCACTCCCGTCCTTATCTGTGCTTCTCTCTTCCTCCCGGCCTGTCCTTGGCCTTGTGTGTGTTTTTCTGTTCTTGTCTGGCTGCCTCGAGCCTCCTTATTTCTCACCACGGCCCCTCTGCCTGGGCCAGCCTGCTCACACGCTTACTTGACTGTCTCACGCCACGACCGACGCCAAACTCGCCACTACGTTTCACTGCCTTCACGGTGCTCATAGCCACTGCTCACGTCACATCGCCATTGTGTCATTCGCCTGCCACTTGACTTCATATCCAAATTATATTCAACCCATTGTTGCAGCCGCCAGTGCCCAGAAAGCTATAGTCTGTTTATTGCCAGTAACAACCAAACTTAATACTGATATTAACAATAAAGACAACTACGGCAGTTCCTGCCTTTATCGCCAAGTGCTCCGCTACACCATCCACTTCGCCTACGTTGACTTCAACTTATTTTGGGACTAAAACGGCCCTTTTAAGGGTCACGGCCAACATCAAATAACGTGACACTGCCTACCAGCGACGCTGCTTCGCCAGTGGCTCCTTGACTAGTTTTATTATTTTGTAGTTCCTTTTTCAATTCCGATCGGTAATCGATATGCCAGACACGAACATGTTACCGGTATGTCAAAATCTATACGGAGAAACAGACTACTTCGGCACTGCACTGCGTATAGGAAAGGACGCGAACCCCGGAACGCACAAGTGAAATATCTTAGTCTACAGTGTATTCTAATCCCGTAACACTAGATCTACCTTGTTAATACTTCTCAGGATACACACCCAAGAACGCGTCCGGTCTGCTCAATAACAACAGTGCATGCCTAGCACAATAGAAGGCTAACATACTTGACTCAAATAAATGAGCGTAGCTCGTATTAGGTAGCTTACCGCAGATTCCTCTTCTGCTAGGATTATTTTCCTTAGGAATCGTACCTTGATTGGCTCAACCCCTCAAATAGGGCCTTGTGAAGGATCGATGTCTTAAACACGATTTTTATATTTTTCGCGAGAACCGTTTACAAAACTTCTATTGCATTCCCGTGTGAATTCTGCTTGTATATGAACAGTTCACGCTATCTTAAGTACCAACGCGCCATATCTACGTAAAGTATACAAGGCGCCGATTTGGTAAAACTGGCACACGAAGTATATTTATTGATAATTGACTGATTTGCACCTTTTATTAGCTTAGACGAGAAGGACAATTGTTTTTATTTCATTTTCGCATTTTTGTACGCTCTCACTATATTGTTATTGGGACTTTCGTTAAGTCCCAAAAAGTAGGAAATTCATTAATTTGCTTTGGATTCATTCAAGTAATAGCATTTAAAAAGCTAATTTAACTTTCTATTGTATTTCTATTCTTTTATCGTATCCACCTTTCTAGAAGTTTCTGTGGCGCGTAAACATTTAACAACATTCTAAATTAGGCAATTTAAACTCCTGCGAACACGCTTCCCGAATATTCCCGAAATTGGGTATAAATAAAAGCACCCGGCATTGCATTTCTTCAAGCCTGACTTTTCTATACAAAACTTTTAAACAAAACTGAACACAAAGAACCACCGCCTTACGCGTCATTTATTTAAATCGCTACACTTAATTTTCCCACTACAATACAAAGCACTACAATAACCCCACCCATATCCAGCTCCCGCCCCAAACCAAACCCTACCACATATTTAGCTCCCTCCCTATTCTGCACCCTAAAATATTGATTCTTATTTAAAAAGTTATTTTAAAGTTACTTTTTTATCGCACAGGCCGCTTGCACTAAGTGTCGATGCATAGTACACGTTGACTGACGGACAGCAACCAAAGTCGCACCATGTAGAATACTACATGGCTTACTACAGTTACGCACTTTATGTCCTAGTACGGTGTACATGTATATGACTTTTCAAAAATAGCGGAGAATTTTTTTTCAAAAACCAGGTTTTAAATTGAACAAGTATACATTATCATTATATTCATTCATTATAGTATTTGCTACTTTTGGTTTCATACTGTACAGCTCGTATGTAAATCATTGCTCAACCCTAGGCGTTTCTGGTAGTCACCTGCGCCTCACTCAGTGTTAGAGCTGGCGCCAGATGGTCTGGGAGAATGCTGGTGGGTAGCTTTTTTCTACCATCTATAGTTTCTACATTTAGTCTATTATCAGCGCTGCGAGAGGCTTGTTAAGCATGTTGAAGGCGAGAATAACAATCTTATTTAGCAATGTAACAGTACATGTAGCTACCTCATAGGCTCGTCAGCGTAAGAACCCCCTGCACTATAGTCCCCTCTGTCTCTGCATGGCCAATGCGATGCACATGCAATTAATTAGTAAAGTAATTTAGTCCAAGTTGGACACAGATGTGAGAAACAGAAGTCGGACTGTTCAGGTCAGGTGACTATAGAGGGAAGAAGGGTTTTAAGCATAAATTGCAGTATGACAACTTCGGCAAGTACATGTAATTTAGTTGCGGGGTATTGCATATGAAGCGCATACATGTAAGGGGGGATTCGGCCTGACGAAGCCGATGCAATTAATGTACAGCGTCCCGCGGGCTCCTGAGACAGTGCTACAGAAGCCATGTATGTACGAGCGTACATGTAGATAACCGCTGTAACTAATTTCCGTCAACCCTTGAGAGAACTCAAGAGCAGACTCTGAAGGTGGCTTGTGATTTCATAAGAACTACTCCATATTGAAAAGTAAGAGCCAATGTGTGTCTTACGTGCATGTAATGTAGCTAATAAATACTTTTATCACTAAACGTATGCTCCTGGAACGTACAATACTGTATACGACTGCACAGTCAATCTTACAACTCGATTTGCTCCCACGACATGGATTCGCCATGACACTGTCGATTCGACGTCGAAACAGTGGATACCTTACCAGTGGGCAATTGCTAAGATTGCTAAGACAGGAGAGATAAAAGACATAATAAAAATGGTTCCTGTGTTCAATGGAGGTGTAGAAATGAATTTAGAGACATTTTTGTAATTTTAAGTGCAGTAGTTTGAGCTCGGTATCAGGATATTTATGTGGTTAAATTAATAGAAAAATGTTCATGAGGATTGAATATCGTTTGCTATTGTGTTTGCGCGAGTCATTTGACTATTTGTTTAGTTTAACATTTATCATTTTGGGAGATCTGAACAATATAAACTGTGGAAAAACAAATTAAAAAATTATCCCTTTATCGACATTCTAGATAGCTACATGGTGCCCTGTTAGTCCTAAAGAGGCAAAGAGCTATTCATTAATTTTTCTATTGCCTTGTTATTGCCACTAGAAGATAAATCGTATTGTTATTGTATACTTCCTGATCTTAGAATAGGTAGAATAGAATAAATTGTTTATTTGTATATATATTATAATAAAGTGTTATATTCTAGATAGATTCATTACTGTATGTCAACTTATCAAGTCACTTCTATGAGATCCATGAATACTAGCAATGCTTAGAATACTGATGGTTTTTAAACATGGTCAAGTGAAGCATGCTCAGTTTGGATTGAAAACCACATCTGATAACCTTAATAAATAGGCTAGGCCTAATATAATAGCTAATCTGCTTACTGGATAGAAAGAATAGCAATTATATAATAGGGCCTATGGGCTATGGTATTGGTTGTGCATGTTCATTGCATTGGACCTGACACTGGCAGCCTCACATAATTATTTAATTCTTTGTATCTGTCTTTGTATTCTTTGTATTTGTTATTGTTAAGATAACTAATTGGTCTAGCATTTGTAGGCCTAAATATAATATGCAAATAACACAATTTTTGTGTTTGTTGAGTTTCTCAAATGACCTGCTTTAGTAAAATGAGTGTCTTCCAGCGCATCCTCATTGTGGTTCACTATCAAGTGATACCCTTGGAATTTGGAAGCTTTTGACTTGTGTTCACTCTTTTTTGACCATACAGTACAGTAAGTAATTAGTTTTATTATTAATCAACTTCCTCCACTTGCCAAGTCCCATAGCGTTATACCTAAAGTTGTGTATGGGTAGGAGTTTAGCTACATTTTTGGTGGCATTAATTCATTGATAATTGCTATTGTACTTCAACAGTTAGTCTCATTTAACGGTCTTGTAAAAGTGATTCATATCTGATTGTTTTATCTGATTTATTACAGCTACTGACCTTGTGACGATGGCGTCTGCACAGAAGACAAACCGGATGGCTCGCCGCACCATGATGCAGCTACTTCGTGATTCTGAAGGCCTGCAAGAGGTCACAGGGCAGGAGTCCATTGAGCACGTGGCGCCAGCTGAAGAAGATTCTGATGATGCTGATGACGATTGGCAGGAACGTGATTGGGAGCAAGGAAATTCCCAAAGCGAGTCTCCTCCTGAAAGTGACGATGACTCTGGGAGCGAGGAAGAAGTGTCCCCAAGCGACGCATCAAGTGATACTACGGAACTAATTTTCGAGTTACTGTTTTTCATGATCCACTTTTCGATCAACAAGAGGGCCATGGAGTTCTGTCTGGCAATGTGGGCAAAGCGTGGATATGCGGTGCCCCGTTCTGTCCAGACACTGAGGAAACATTGCAGACACAGGGCTGTCTTTAATACTAGCTCGTACGACTGTAAGCAACGGCCAATTTGCGTATTGTGGTATATTTGAGAACATCTTTTTTTGTGTGCAGCAAGGTATGCTGGCCCTGAAGGATTCGTATAATAATTTACAAATAACTGTCAATGTTGATGGTGTTCCACTTTTTAACGCGTCTAAGCTTGGACTTTGGCCCATTTTGCTCACTATTACCGGCTGCCAATACTAAATTCCTCTCCCTATCGCAGTATTTTGTGGCACAGGAAAGCCGTCTCTCGATGCGTTTCTATCCTCCTTCGTCCAGGAGCTGAGCGACCTGTCAAGCGGTTTTGTTGCCATAGGCGATAAGTTTTTTTAAAGTGACACGCTGCGTGATTGTTGCCGATGCTCCTGCAAGATCGTTTTTGCAGTGCAAATGCAGTGCAGTGCTTTCTCATTCTGCCAAGCTTGCTTGTGCGTACTGTAAAATTGAAGCGAGATTTTTATCCGGAAGGATGTGTTTCCCGTTTCAGAGATGTGAGCCACGGACTGACATTGCATATAAGGCATGTAGAGAAAACAATCAGGTTTCTCGTTCTCCTCTCCTGGGGCTTGTCAACTTTGAATGCGACATTCCGCCTGATTACATGCACTCTGTTTGTCTTGGCGTTGTTAAGCGTATGTGTACATATTTCTTTTCGCATGTAAAGGGCGTACGTTTGCCGTGCCATATTCCTCCTGCCCAACGAATGCAAGTCTCATCGCTTATTAAAGCTGTAGCGAAGTTCCTTCCTCGCGAATTTCATCGTAAGCTTCGCCCACTGGACGAATTTGAAAACTACAAGGCCTCTGAATTTAGTACCTTGATTGTATATCTCTCTCCAATAATATTTCGTACATGCCTTTCAAATGCGTTTTTTGACCATCTGATGGAACTGCACTTTTCCATTTACTGTTACTCTTCGTGTGACTATTGTACTACTTACTTTGACCACGCAACCAGCTGCTTGGACCTTTTTTTCAGCGTGCCGAAGTACTGTATGAAAACAAGTTTCAATCCTATAATACACATCTTCTGCAGCATATTGCGTATTTTGTCAAAGTTCATGGGCCCTTGGATGAATGGTCTGCATTTGCAATGGTAAACTACAATGGTATTCTAAAGCGTCGTCTTCGCTCCACCCAAAAAGTTTTTCAACATACTCTGAATACCATGTCAATCATTCGCGACGTTTTCTGTCATTCCTCTATCGCTGTGCTTCCTTTTTACTCCCCAAAGTCTCCCGATAACTGCTGTGTGACGAAGGACGGTCGTGTTGTTTTAATAAGCTCGGTTTCTTTTGCTGATGGATTCATCCTTGGTTGTGGGAAAATTCTACACTTCTGCAAAGATCTCTATGAGCACCCATACAAATCTGGTGTTTTGGGCATTGGTACCTACAAACTTGCATTGCACACAGTGAGCTCTGTTGAGCCTGAGCGAAAGTGTATATTAATACCTCGTGGTGCCAGCGATTACTATGTGGTTCTATTTGCGAATTCCGTTTTGCAATAATTTGTAATCTCCATCTCGAGTTTAATTCGCTCATCATGTTATTGTCAGTCAGCTGCATGGGCAGTAGCATAGCGTGTATCTGGCAGTGAATGAATCGCAAACACATCTGTAGATTCTGTACATAGCCTGTTGTGTGTAATCACAGTTGCGCCGAAATTGATAAGGCAATGATATTTTCTTTACTTTCTTAATTTCTTTCTGACTTTCTTAAAACAATGTAATTGTCTTCAAATTGTCAATTTGTTGCGTGAGCAGTCTGTTGGTGTTTGTGGACTCGCTGATCCTTTACATGCCTATTCAATTTTATACTCGTAAAGTATTATTACTATATTTTAGTTGATTTTTACATGTCACCTGAGCAAATTAATACAATGCGTGATCGTGTGAGTGTCAAATACATGTACATATAATGTACATATGCTCATATATTTGTTTCGTCACGGTCCTAGCAATTATACTTGTGGTCAATGATTTCCTTAAACTGTTGCCGTGCATGTTGCACACGCATATGAACTCTGTCTGGGACTTTCTGTCTTGCATTCGTTATTTTCCTTGTAGGTGCAATGATACTATTCAAATCGATTGTACATGTGTGTACATATACGTGTAATGAATAATTTAAAGCAACGTCGAATCGACGTCGCAGAACGAAGGCAAAACGACGCAGCATCCACGTCGAAATTAAGGTGTACCACCCACCTCGAAACAACGTCGTTGCACCGCGACATTTGCATCCGTCGAATCGACGTGGAAATCTGACATCGTTTCGACAGCTTGCTTCCCAGTGGGTGATCTTCGGCCACCTTTTCGCAGTCTTCGGCTCTTCGACTGCAGAAGCTATAGAAAATAAGAATCGTAACGCGCTATGACTCAAAAGGCGGTTGCGTTTTATAACTCGGACTAATACTATTAAAGTAAGTTTATGTGTAAGAATGATAAATTAACCTTTCGAATATATTTACTATCTACTTGTACTACTACTACATGTATGTGAGAACGATTGCAGCAGTACGAGTACGAGCGTACCAGGACGGACCAAAACAAGGCAAATAACAAAATTACTTTGAGAGTAATTCCTGAGTTTGAGAGAGTGTAAGATAATCATTTCGCAACTATTGTGAGTTACACCAGCTGATTTAAACTGTGTAATAAAAGGAGTCGGGAGTGACTGGAAATTAAAGCCAGTGTTGGGCGCGATACTTTGAAAAAGTATCGTTTTAAAGCGATACTCCGATACCGATACTCTAAAAGGTATCGGCGATATTTGTTGGTCCGATACCAAAATTAGATTATCGCGCGATACTTTATTCCGATACTAGGTCCGATACATCATTTTTTGCGTTTTCTCACTTTTCTGCATCTTTCAAGCCAAAAATGAAGAAAAAGTTCTTAGCTACTAAATTTTTAGACACTAAGTGAGACGTGGCTGACCAGAGAAGAAGTGGGCAAAATAGTGTTATAAATTTTCATTATATTTATATTAGCATTTGCTAATATAAACTCGCTACATAGCTAATATCATTTCAGAATTCAATTCAGAGCGGCTCGAGTGGGATATGCTGGTTGCCCCGGAGAAGTACCAGCCTCATGAGGGTCGAATCGGCCAGTGGAGCGCGCTTTGCACGGAGAACGTCCTTTCTTTACTTCCTTTTACTTTCTTTACTACTTTCTAGGCTTTTTAGTCAAATTTATTACTATTAGTTTGATTAAATGTATTGGATTATCGGACTTAAGAAAATGTATCGGCGATACCAAGGTCCGATACTGAGAAAAAAGTAATGAGGTCCGATACTCCGATACTCAAATGGTATCGGTGATACTATCGGAGTATCGGAGTATCGGACCTGTGCCCAACACTGATTAAAGCTAGCTGCAACTCCGCAATTTCATGCGCGCATCGTTTAATCTCGTATTTCAGATTAGTCCGCCAGATGACATGCAGTCGCTAAGCGATGGCGGGCTGTAGGCATGATCGAAGCCGGGATGCATCTTATCAGAGCAGAAGTGTAGCTCGCTAATTCAGCCAAATATAAGGATTCAATTTCATATGCATGTAGGCCTTAGGGACTATTTAGGGACTATTTTAGGAAGTAGTATTAGGGGGTAAATTAGGCAATAATTAGGGAATTGCATTGTTATTAGAGCGTGGTGGAGTGTAGCAGTTGTGGACAGCTGCACTCTTACAAAAAGCCACAAGTGCTTGATGACGGCATTGCAAAGGGCGAGTGCAGGCCGCCCTAAAAGTCTGCTTCCACTTTAGAGGGGTTGTATGCCTTTATGTGGGGCGGGGTTCAATTACATTTTAACAGAGACATTTCAGAAATCGCACGAGAAAGGGGAACCGTGAGAATCGGCCGGAATTGCGCGGTGGCTGGAAGACGTGGGAAATGATAACGCAGACAGTTTCACAGGGACTTCATCGGGGAAGTTTACTATAAATAAGCGAGGGGTTAAATGCTAAAAACTTTACCCTTTTTCACTCTCTTTTCACTCTCTTTTACACGCTTTGTATTAACTTTTGGATTGCTTAATAGTTTGCAAATCACGACGACCGCTTCTGCAGACACCTGTGACCTGAGGGTAAGACTGAGCACTGCCATGACTATAGATTTATGAATAGTAGCGTATCGGTCTCAGACCAGGTAGATAGGCGTAATTTATATATATATAAAATAGATTAATAGGAGTATTTGAGTAGCTTAGTTATACCGTAGTGTCTCAGACTTATTCTCCCTGCTTGTAGCTCGCTTATTTGCTTATTTACTTATTAATACAAACGTTGAAAATGCAGTAGTAAATATAATTATATGGTTGATCGGTAAATAACATCCAAGCATATTCTACCTCGTTTGAGTTACTATTAATCATATGTAAGGTTCTTAGTTTGCGGCCAACTAGGAAACTTATATTTGGCGACCACGCTAAAAGGTTATTTAGAGGGACTTTGCCAGGATAGTCTTGATAGCTGCCCAATTATTATTTCTGGCGCATAATTCAGCAAAAGCTGACACAGCACCTAGGTTTATTATTGAATTATTGAATTATTTATAATTTGGACATGCATACAGTGATTAATTTAGTGGGACAGTAACCAGTTGACTTTTGAAGTCACATTAGCTTGATTAATATTGAGGGCATTGATATCAACGCTGGGCCAATATTTTCTCATGTACTCGCTGCATTCAAGTTTGCATCGGTACTTACTCTTGTAAGTAGGCTCGTGCGCTTTGTAATAAGAACCTGGAGAGACAACTGGAAACATTTTTTATTAAGAATTTAATTTTTTTAAAGGGTAAGGACCCTCGGTTTGGGGATTTAAGGTCTTAGGGATCTGGTAGCACATTGCGGATTGAATGTGGGAAGAATGCAGATTATTTTCTTATTGTTTCGAAGATGCTATGGGTGGATGTCAGTGGATTATGTCAGTGTCAGTGAGTTATGCTCTGATTCTGTCAGGGATAATATAGATGGATTTAGGTGGATTGCGGATGTTTTGTGAGCGAGTGCGGCCCTTTTTTCTGATTCAGGGATAATATGGATGGATTTAATGGGATTATGGAGGACGTTTTGTGAGCGAGTGCGACCCCCTTTTTTTCTGATTCCGTCGGGGATAATATGGATGGATTTAATGGGATAATGGAGGACGTTAAAAAATTGTCCCAGCATTCTACTACTCTGAATGAATACAAATATGGGGGGGGCATTTACAATCGGTGTGCTTTAATATTTCTGCTTTATATTCATCGTAAGCTTTATCAATTTCTTTAATTAGTCGAGCCTTTTAAGTGGGTGTTTTTATTTTAGAAAAAGATATAACAGTATCAGTATTTTTGTGGTAGAGCATTTCGAACATTTGGGTTATTAATTAGCTTCCATTTTTTTCTAGGAAGATTTTAGCCATGTAGTTTTCATTTTTAAGTCACAAACTTTTTTAAATTGTTTGAAACTTGCATGACCTCTTTGCTTATATTATGACTCAGAGTTGTTCTTTGGCAGAGTAGGCAAACTTCACTCAATTGCCCCGAAGGGTTGGTCGCAGACAGTCTAATGACTAACACGGGAATTCGGGGTTTTCTATTATACGCATCATATAACAAAGCGTCAACCTCAGATTAAAACTGGCTACAACAGGAAGGTGAGTTGCTTACTCATGAAAAGCGCTTTTATTATTTTCAGCACTCCACCCTAAGTTCTAATTGTGAGTATAAGAACGACGAAATCTAAAAAAAGTCACATTAAAGTCTCTTATTTAGGCACAACTCCTAATATCTGTCTTTTACAAGAACTAAGAAACGAATTACTGGTATCATGGCATCATTGAAAGAAGCAAAGATATCATCTACTGTCGAGATTGCTACGAATTTGTCAAGGAAGGATGAGTCGCTAATTGGTTGCCGCCTTAAAGACTTCTCGGAGAAGGAATTAGAGGCCTTACATGATAGTTTAGAAAAGTTGGATGGAGTGAGTGAAAAGAAGGCGACCGCCCAAAGGAGGAAAGAGAATAGTTATGTGGAGAATGTGCTAGAGACGATCTATCGGAAGTTAGAGGAGAACGAAAATAGAGGAGTTAGTGTGTGCGTGGAAGCGATTACACAAGGCCTATCCCACGTTGGCCTCAAGCTTGAAGGTACGCCCAAACACGATTTGATTGAAAGATTTAGGAAACTAAAGACATCTATTGAAGCTCTATCGATTGCTAAGGCAATGATGCAATTCGAGCAAGGGAGACTTATCTACTATTTAAGCGCCAAGTATCAAATGCCAGAGCGAGAGCTGGCCGACGCATTCAACATCACCATCCGGAAGGTTGAGGACTACAACAAATACTATCAACTCTGCCTTGAATACCCAGGTTTAATTTTTTCTACGTATTCAATGGGCATAGTCATGAATTATAGTGCTGCGATTTGCAAGAAGGCAAACATTGATGCTAGGTTTAAGGAACTTCTCAAGATGCAACATGAGAGAGTAGCCTTGGTTTGGAAAGAAGGCCATCCTGAAGAAAAGCAAATTCACCAGTGGTATGAAGACAGTAAGTGATTGCTTTACTATTGTGGTAATGTAAGTTTATTTTTCTTAAAGCTTGCTTTTATATTGTAGCTTTCAACGAAGATCCTGACGTGGAAGACAGAGCTGAGAGCGCCGCCGAAGTCCGAGAGGTGTTCGAGGGTGGAAAATGGATTAAGAAGTAAAAAATTTGCGTGCTATTTCCATAACTATTAAACTGACTATATTTTTAGTGTATACATGATATTTACATGATACATGAATACATGTATACATGAACAACAACCGGCGGAGGAGCCATTCGAACCGCAAGCGAACCCTAGTGAACGGGAAAAGAAGTTTCGACGATGCCGCCGGGCACTAAAGAAGTATATCCTGAGGACGGGCAGAACCGAGTTGTTCAAACCCGAGTTACAGGAGGCATACGCTTGTTTCCTAGCGACAGCAACAAAAGGAGGCAATCAAAAGCTATGAGATAGCATGCACGTACTGCCTCCAGTACGCAGAGAGCAACGTGCGCGGACCCCGCAGCATGAGCGCCACTATGAGTCAGCTGGAATTCTTTGCGGAGAAGTTTGATCCGGAGCACCAAATGGTACGTGTCAACTGCCTATTATATGCATCGGCGCAGAATACGTACAACCTACAGCCTGTACACGACATTTAATGAGAATGACTTAATAGTTAAGCGGCATTTCACTATATATATATTATGACTATTTTACCATCTTTTGGAACGAAGCATCAATCGCTGCCTTGCTTAAGTAATACACAGTCTTTTCTTTTTTGACATAAAGACCTACTCACTTTGTACTGTTGCGTGCAATTTTTTAAATTTCTACACATTATTCTTTTCAGTTATTGGTGCTAAACATTTAACCAACCGCTGGCAATAATATACACCATTATTATATTCATATTTTGTTGTTGTAGTGTGCTGCATTATTCATACTTTATATCAACTATTTTAGCAATTAATATGCGACTTGCTATAATATCAACCATTCATTCTATATTCTGACATCGTATTCCAACATTATATTCTAATATCCAGGAATTTCATATGCATGCATTAACATTTTCCTTATTCAAAATAATTTGCTTACTTAATCTCTATATCCAGTACATCGCATTAATACTCCTTACGTAACTATATTTTTGTTTCGCTTGTTCTCAAATAAATACGATTATCAATGTACAAAAGGGGGTTTTGCACATTTTTGTAGCGAGGGGGGGTGTAGTAGGGCATTATTTTAGGAACAGGAATTAGTCACGGGACAAATACGCTTTTACCCTACTATCAGTAGTTTTAACCAAGGGAAGTAATTCGAGCGGGGGTAAATTGCTAATTTGGTGGTTTCTTTTTGTATTTAATTTGTATTTAATTCCTTTGCTAATCTTCTGCCAATCAAGGAACCCAATGAGGGGTGCGCGGAGGAATGCCCAATTACCAGGACGTCCTGACTGTAGGGCCTCTATCGGGCGATCGCGTCCTTCGTACACACGAAGAAATGGAAAATTGCCCAGACCGCCCAACAGTAATGTGGGTAGAGTTAGAGAGGCACGAGAGGAGAGTGCTCTCTCGCCTCTGCCCCTGCCTGAACAACGGGCAGGTTCGATCACAAAAAGGGCTAAAAGCCCTATCGACTGAGATTCCCCAGTCAATGAAGTACAAAGGAGGTCAAGCCGTAAGTTTCATGTTTTATAAACTTATAAAAAGTATTTATTGGAGTCCGTAGAATCGCGTAGATAGATAGCTTAAAAACCTACTCAAAGTACTACTACTACTGATATGGGATCTGCACAAATGTCTTTATAAAATTTATAGTTGAGACTTTAGGCTTCAAAACAGTGTTGAACCCCGGCGATTCTGGGGGCAAGAACCGTCTGATTCTAGGGAGATTCTGGGAAGAGGTTTTGGGAACAGGAATTACCTGTGTTCCTTCAGAAGATTTCTCAACTGAAGTGGTACTTGAGGCTGTTGTTGACGTACCAGAGGTACTCGAACTTCGTTCGAACGGAGTTCCCGCAACTTGAAGGTGTCGCCAATCACCAAGCACTTGCTTAATATTGGATATAATGTTTTTGTATTGATCACCATAAAGAAATTTCAATGCAAATTCTCCTGTTATAAGAGTGATTCCATTGTCTAGTAAAATATTCTTAGGTTCCTTTGTCGTTTTATTGATGCATACATAATACAACTGGTAGGTGGGATAAGAATTTTTATAGTCTAATAGTCTCTGATAATTCCTTTCACGACTTGATGAATTGTCCGTGTTATCAGAAGATTATCAGAACAATTTCTTTTATTTTCTATTCATTTGTGTTAACCAAAACTTCATTGGTGTTCTGACTCACTTCTTTAAATCTAAGTGCTAGAATAAGGGAAAGCAGGAACCTGGTGGCAGCGAAATCTACCAAAGCTCAAACCAGTTGATCCACTAGAAAATTCAAACTATAAAACCAGTAGCCTAAGCCGCAGGTATCACGCCCATTCCATAGGGATTAATTTAGAAACCAGCAAGAGAGCATCATGCTCCAGATAGATTAACTATCAGGCCGAGCCAGAAAAGTTATGTGCAGAGGATAACGGAGTTGCTAAACCCATTTAACCTCTTGCAGCCCAAATTGAACTAAAATGGCCGAAGCGCCCTTGCGCGCACATCCCGCAAAGAAAATATATGGCATGAAACAATCGCGCGAAGACGAGGGAAATCAGGCGCCGCAGCCAAAAGTATCCCAAATTAAGGAGGAACCTACAACCCCGCCAAGGAACCTAAGCGAACTGGCAGAGCACCCGGACGAAGGGGCAGTGCATAGGGACCTGGTGCTCGATATAGACTTCGCCGCCCTAGAAAGAGCCATAAGTGAAGAGAATTTGCGGCGTGAATTAGATTTGTTCATGCATGATCTAGTTCAGCATGTGGAGGACACCATTGAGAGCAGAAGTCCAGAACTGGAGAAAAGTCTGACAGACCTGGCCCAGCCAACTGAAGAAAGCACGGAAGACCAAACTGGCCAAGGCCAACCGGCAGCGGCTGTTCCGAGCGCGGAGCCACGACAGCTCCAGCTGTTGCCAAACCCTTTCGGCCCACCACGATGGCCAAAAGCAACACCGCCGGAACCTGAACCACCAAGACGGGACAAAGGAGCCTTCAAGCGGCTGTTCACGGCTAGCGCCAAGGCATTGAAGAGGGCCATCCTGGCCAGCGGAAGAGCGGCCAATGGGACCACCAGCTACCGGCAGCCTGCCAGGAATTCTTAGAACTGGCCTCAGAGGAAGAGGCAACCACAAACTATGAGGTGGCCAGCACCTATGTCCTACAAGAAGCGGAGAGACGCGCGGGAGTTCCCTGGAGGGAAAGAGCCATGTTTGAAACTCTCGACGACATTCGTCACAGGTTCAGGGCGGCGCACATCCCGATTAACGGACTTATGTACCTGTTGGTACCCTGAGGTACAGACGCCAAGAGGATGAATAAAGAGACGGCAATGACACAATTACATTAGCAGGGATTTAGTGCAATTAATTAGTTAGCAGGAATATTAAGAGATAGTTATAATTACTGCATTTGGCGCATAATAGTACAATTATATTAGCCTAATTGCCTTTCTGTGTGCCTAATAAATATTTACCACATTAACATTTCTTCTTTTACACTTGTAGTATAATCGTTTAATACTTATTCACATGATTGTGCTAATAATATTACTATTACTGTTTCTAGCTCTTTCATTATTCTGACATTTCTGTTTCTAGCAATTTGCACTATTCTGTTACTAATATGACATTACTGTTTCTATCTATTTCGTTGTCGCGTTTGCCATTATATATTCAGCTATCACTCTGTTCACCACTGCATCGGTACCTATTGACTGAATTGATTGTTGTAGCTACACATTTCATTTTGCATGCGCCAACAAATAATAATATTCAAATATATAATTTAATAAGAAGGCTAAGTATGCAATGGGGATTGCAAACTTTTAAAAGTCGGGGTGTAGTAGGGAATTAATTAAGGGGGAGAATTAGTAACAGTACAGATTTGCTTTTTGACTACTGTCAGTAGTTTTACTTAGGGGAAGTAATTAGAGCCTGGGATAAATCGCTAATTTTGGGGATTCTCTATATCTACAGAGCAGTTGGGCTCTTGGTAAAGCATCCGTTTGTGATCCCATTTGTGAAATTGCTAACTCAGAACATTTAATCAAGAAATTGGTAAGAGGCAGGGAAATTTTAAGGAAGTAAAATAAACTGTTAAGGTAGTCAATGCCGGGACAGTGCACAAGGTAGTCCATGCCTAAATTTCTCGCACAATTAACTAAGTAAAGTAACAGTAATCATTGCATGCTTAATTTTTTTCTCTTTTTTGAAGTAATAAATTTTGTTAATAACTGGTTTTCCTGTGTCACTTCTTTACCTCTAACTACTAGGATTAGGGAAACAGGAAGCCTCGTGGCAGCGAATCTACCAATCTCAAACCAGTAAATCCACTAAAAATCCATAATACAAACTATAAAACCAGTGTGACTAAACCGCAGGTACACGCCCGATTCCAGAACAAACCATAATTCAATGCTAACCCTAACTCGACGATAATCATAAGTTAACACTAACCCTAGCTTTATCCGAACCCTAATTCTTGTTTTTCCACTAACACCGAAATGACCAAGCTAGCTGGCACAAGAAACGCAAAATACTGCAGTCAATATAAACGTACGAAAGCGCGGTCTGACCATAGACTATTAAATGGATGCATTATTGAATTGATAGTTTGCCTCTGCTTGGTGCGCATTTTTAAATCAGTTCATGTGGTTTACCCATGCGCGACTATTTCTGCATCAGGGAGCAGTTGACAGAAAGTGGCATAAAAAAGCGTATTGGCTGCGGGGCTAAGACTCGAAAACTATTAACTTTTTCTAGACTGTGTTTAACAGACTGTAGCCCTAGAGTGCCCAAAAGACTACTACGCCATCTGGGTCTTTGTCAATTCATAGAGTTATATTGTGAAGCGCCTTTGCAAGTGTTTTTACTTGTATGCGAACAAACAATTCACCATTAAAATGTGGAGCTTGCTAAAACTATACACTATGACTGCGGGTCAAGCTGAATTTGTTTAAGAAATTATCAAAATGCGATGGGCTCTTTATTCACGGCGCAGAGAGCCGCAAGGCTAATGTCCTACTTTCGAGCATCATTTGGCAATGCACACCCAGCATGTTGACAAAGCAGCCAAACTTTAAATTTTGATTTGAATTTTCTAACCCGCCGAGTCATTCTAGCCAAAAGCTAGCCAAGAATGGTGCCATCTTGTAGTTTATCCCTATAACTGGGGTGTGGGAAGCCCTGCTAAAACTTGGACTTCAAGACAAGGTGGAATTGGACAATAAAAACGTGAAAGCAGTAAAGTAGAAGACGAAGGCTATGGCATGGAAAAAAATAAATTAGCATTGGCTGCAGAATCTGCAGAGCCCAACTTGTATGCCTCTCGTATGGCAGCAGCAGTTGCGGCAGCAGCAAATACTGTAGCTGCAGGAGCTGCAGCAACTGCTGCTACGCCTTTGAGAACCACACAGCCATGGACGCCAAGGATTCAATCCAACTCAGCATTGCTGGCGTTAACGACAAGTTCCGGCCAATCTAAGTCTGTGTCTGGCCCTGCACGGTCTCCGCTGGACCCCACAAGGGCAGGCCGACCATGCGCCGAAGAGTGTTATTTTCTAATTGGTGAATAGCTACATGGCACTTTTCACTTTGATACTCTAATCAGCCCGCATTGTAATGCCTCAGGCAGCAGCAAGCATTACAATTTTAAGGCCACCCTGGGTGACACAATGATAATGCTTCATTAGCAGTATGCTGATGTGAGTCAAGAGTGTGCCGACATGCATAACATTTTGCTGAAAATGCAATGTTGCTTGAGCTACACAAGTTTCAAAGCAACTTTTGGTAGCTTGACCAGGCAGTGCCATTTTTTTCTCTTGCACGCCGCACTTAACAGCCTTGACATTCACAACCTACTTGTCCTATTGTTTACTTATGCAAGTGCCTCACATGGCCACTTTGCAAATGTAGTCGACCTTGTTATCCAATATGCAGACGCTGGAAGTAACGCCAATATTTTTGGTGCCAACACCATCCCCAGCGCGGTTCCATATCAATAGACGAAGGCAAATGTTTTAGATTTATGAACCACATCTGAAAGCCAGCCATGTGCACCAATGACTTCAGGTGAGTGCCATTTTGACTTTTAGGGTGGTTTTAGATTAGTAAACTTAGGAGAATGTAGTCCAAAAAGTTAAGTGTACAATGCAGTTGAGATAATTAGTGCCAGCCAGCAAGCAGATTAGTGCCAACCGCCAAGCAGATCAAGCAGATTAACACATTCTCACTGCCACAGTGTGTAGTCACAGTTCAGACTCTACAGTTCATAGTTCAGTAGAGTCAAGTTCAATAGAGCAAGTACAGTAGAGGGAACTTAGAAGAGTCAAGTACAGTGAAGTGAACTTAGGAGAGTCAAGTTTTGTAAAGTCAAATAAAGTTTTGGCCCTGGGACAGCTTGGGCCTGGGAATGCTCAGCCCTAGGAACACTTGCCTAGGAATTATTCGCAAACGCATTTCAAGATGTTGGCATTTATCGGTATTATTAACTATGCATTTTTTAGATCCCGATATTGGAAGCTTATATTATTGTTCACATTTTCACATTGTTCTACTAGCTGAATCAGCCTGTGGATAACAGTATGTCAAGCAACGAGGTCGAAACTTCGTCACTTCCCAGAAACTCTGAATTAGCCACCTGGGCCGCCACAATGGTTGCCACCCTAGTCGCCACAACAGTTGCCACGCAGGTTGTTTTGATGCCACTGTCTGTGCCACCCCTTGACAGTTTAATAGTTCCTAAATTCCCTGTTGACAGTCAAATGCAGGTAAATGCATTGTTCACTTTAAAGAACATATGTATGTGGAGTACCCATAAACTGCATACCTTATCTTCTTCTCTTCTGAACCTACACAAGTCTTACATTATGACATTATGTAGTATTGTCAACTTATTGTATTTGACTCAAAGATGTGCACTCCACTGCTATAAACTATAAAATAACTTTGAAATTAACTTTAAAATAAACTTTTACTTGAAATTTTATTTCACCAAAACTTTAGTTTGAGCGTGGCCCAACTTTTAGCAGCAGAAATTGACAAATGTGGCTGTCTTTGGATTCAGTGCCTGTTGCCACACCATGCTCCTTTGTTGTCGCAGGCAGCCAATAAAGTGATATACAAAACAGCGGCGGACTATCATGAGGCACTAGTGTTGTAGCTTGCTTTAGGCAATGCAGGCTCATCGGAGGTGGCCAATAAAACTGGGCATGAAACTTCAGACCACCTAGAGGCACCAGCATTATTGTCGCAGCCAGCCAATAAAGCAACAGATGAAGCAGCGGCAGACCACTCTGAGGCACCTGTGTCGCAGCTTGCTTCAGCAATGTGGGCTTATCGAAGACAGCAAATAAAGCTTGGCATGAAGCCGCGAACTGCCGAAAGACACTAGCATTGCTGGCGCAGCAGCTTGCTTTATCTGATGGGAGCCCCTTAAAGAAAAATATCTCACATAGGGGTCAAAAGCCATCCCCTCCCCCAAGCGTTACCTAAACCAAAACATTGGCAAAGACCCAAAGTCTGATCTAGAAATAGCTGATAAATCAAGGGACAAAGCATTGCCAAACAGCGGATACCAGGGGCCTGTGCTATAAAACAAGGAGTAAGGAGTGAGGAGTGTCCTAAGTCAAGGAGTAATCGTGAATTGCGTTCAATAAACACAAGGAGCAAAGAGTTCATTTAGGAGTTGCGTTAGGAGTGCAAGCTAGGAGTGGAGTCCAAGGAGAATGGAATTTTACGTAATTTTTCTAGGAGTGCTAGGTGTGAGTGTGCTATACAACACTCCTAAAAAATGCACACCTTAAGGAGTTCTCCGAAGGAGTAGCTCTTCAGTGTAGTTAGCCATCAATGCAGCCATCACAGAAAGTTTTATTTGTTAGGGAAGTCTTCGCGCGCAAAGACGTCTTGTTTGGTTCGTTTTCAAGCATATTAACGAAACAAGTGAAAATTGAGGCATGGAAGGCTGCGATTGAAGCATGCCGACAGCAACACGGCTTTGATCCGACGCCTCCGAAGAAGGACTGGAAGTATGTCCGAGACAAGGTGTGGGGAAATCTGAAGAGCAATGTCTTGGTGAATCTGTTAGTACACAATGCTTATTGTTGACGAATATAAATTGTTATGAAAATTAGTTACGCACTATCTAAAGCCATAACTGTAGATTTAATTAAATAACTTAGAAGCGCAGACTATGGAGGAAATATTGGCGTGGCTCTCCATGCCTCATACCTACTCGTCACGGTGGTTCAGAATAATTAAATACTAATACTGTTTTTCATTTCTAGGTGAGGCAGGCTCATTATTATATGTACTCATTAATACTTGTATGCTTATTTTTTGTATGCCTTACTAATAGTCTAGTGGCCTCAATACATTAGTTTTACGTTTTTAACGCAAATTCACTATCTTTATCACTCTTACTCGTAGCCTTATTAGAAGTAAATATACGTGAGTAAATGGTTAGTTTTATACTGTAAATCTGTTGCTAAATAATTCTTTTGTAACATTTGTTAAAAATTGTCCGCCATATTTAGTGAAAATACTATATATACTCGAAATATACAGCAAGAGAAAACTAACCTTGTCTGCCTCCGTGCTAAGTCTGGAGTATGAACAGTTTGTTCTAAAAATAGCTTGACTCACTGTTCCTCATTTAGGCGTTCAGCCTTCCCTTTCCCCTCAGGCTTGCTCAGAAACGTACAGCCATTCCCTTTCCCTCGAACGCTCCCCAGAGCGATCCAAGCCCACGCAAACCCCCCCCCTTCTTTCCGGACGTACAATAGTCCCAAGAAGCCCTTCCCGCGCTTCCCCAGACATAGTGATTGCCAAGCCCGCCCAGACTAATTGCCCCTTAATATTAGACTCTTGATTTCGCTACGTAATTCCCAATGAAGCAACCTGCCCTCCCCGCCAGCATTCCCTATTAATCATTAGAATTCCCCACTAGCGCGCCAGGCAACTCTAATCCACCGCGAAGCCCTTACCTCCCCCATCCATATCCCCCGGACTGAATAGAAACTGTGTCTTGCCGCTCGGACACACTCACGCCGCCAGGAGCAACCTAGAGCTTACTCCTATCAGAAGTAGAAATTGTGTTTTCTTTAAAATCCCAAGAGACCCTCGAAATTCCCTGCAATAATTTGATAAAACAAAGTTAATACTCCCCGACCCCTACAACAAATTGGTAGCAGCGTTGTGATAGGAACGCAGACAAAAGGCACCCTGACAAATTTGGTGTCAGCAATAGGATAACTTCCCTCCCCCAAGACCCCTGTAACATAGGCAAAAAGGGACATATTCCAACAAACTGGCGCCGAGGGTACATCAGCAGCCAAGTGGACGGAGTTGGAAGCCGTTGTACTAGACACTATTGGCCGCGATTCGCCAACCGTTGAAGGTCTGGATGTGCCGGAGAGTGTCGAGGAACAGACTAGGCAGAAGCAACAGCTCAGCGGTAAGGCCGTCTCAACGGAAATGACTGCTAATGCGTCGCAAAGTGAAATTTCCGAGCGACCAACTGCGAAGACAGTTACGAGTACATCTCGGATTGGTTGTAAGCGACAGCAGACTTCCCGAGATGACTACGACGAGGAGTTTCGCCAGCTAAAAGTTACAAGACTGCGCTTGGACATTCGTGAAGCGGAGCTGCGCTGCCAGAACTTGGAGCTGAAAAACGAAAAACTGAGAAGAAAATTGCAATCTGCAGTGCAATTGCCGACTCCCAACGATGACCCCGAACAGCTAGCAGCCAGTTTGTTTGCATATGACAGTTGGAACATGCAATCGAAGTAGTAGACTTTTTAGTCTACTATGAAATGAAACAGAATGAAAATCTAAACAGGCATTGCTGAGAACAGTTTGATATGTACTGTGTGTGTCGAAGGATACAAGCGCATCTCATCCTACAAACGCATGTTTAACATTTACGTTTAGCTGGTGTTCCTTGCATACTTTTTTCTCTTTACCGAGTAAATACATGGTATTGTTTCAATTGTTTATGGAATCAATTATAGCCTTATCCTGTGAGTTAGCCTGCCCATCGGCCAAGCAGTCAATGAAGATGGAATAGGTTTGTTGGTGCTCAAAAATATATTTCAGGGATGAATACATTCGAATATGCTTCTGTAGAAAGGCTTTGTTGCATGCTTGTCTAATGTCAAACGAACTAAATTTGTCTAATTTAGAGGAATTTAGTTTTCATCGTTGAAGTTTGAAGTACGCTCGTATAAGAAAATGTTCTACATCTAAAACAGCAAACACGTCTAGAAAAGTTGCACGATTTGGTTTCGTCGGTTATTGTTGTCAACCACAATGCCATCCTGGTCGTCGTCCATTGTGTCCAGCAGTTGTGCAGGAGCTTCGAGTTCGAGGTACGGCTGCCTATTTTGAAGCGCCAGGTTGTGCAGCACGACACAGCACCGAAAAATATTTGCAGCGAAAATTGGTTGAACCTGCAGTGGACGCAGTAGACAACGCAATCGCTGCTTAAGAATGCCGATAGTGCATTCTACGATGCTTCTTGTGGCCTTGTGGGCCTCATTGAAACGGCGCTCCTGATCACTTTGTGGATTCAACAGCGGTGTAATGAGGTAGTCGTCGTTCCAGTAGCCGGAGTCTGCCAAAAGAAGGCCGCCAGGAACAGGACGCCATCCGCTTCTTAGACGCTGGGCGACGTGCGAATTGCGAAAAACTTTGGCATCGCTTACCGCACCCGGCCATCTAGAAGTCGCGAAGTAGATTTTGTAATCAGGGCCACAGACAAGCATGGCGTTGATGGAATGGCGACCATGGCGGTTGACATATTGCTCTTAATTTATCGCTGGTCGAAAAATCTCAATGTGCGTTCCGTCCACACAGCCGATCACGCACGGGAAGTTGGCTGTCAAGTTTTTGTTACAGACAACTGAATAGAACGACAATAAATCAAGACTCACGTATAGCCGTACAAAATACTACAATGAGCGTACTTTAAAGTATTCCTATTTATAGACATCATTTTACACTCACCTCTGGCTTGAAATCCCTCAACAACTGCTTGAAAGTCGGTAGGAAATTGAACGACATCAAAGTATATAGTGTCATTTACCGCCGTGCCAAATCGATGAACTGTATTAAACACAGTACTCTTTGAGACGCCATGAGCATCACCAACTACTTTGTAGTCCGCTCCAGTAGCTAGGAAACGAACTGATAGCCTGACTTGCTGCTCGGGTGTCAATGCATGGTTCCGACGAGAAGGATGTTCAATAAGATGCCGAATTCTTTCAGTGAGATGAGAAAGCTGCTTCTCTGTTAGCCTAAAGCGAGATTGCGCGTTTCCAAATCGCCCTCAAAGAAGTTTATTCGTTCCTTGAAGCGTCTGGGTCGACGAACTTTGCGTTCGAAGTCAGAATCTGAGTCAGAAAGCATTATACTCCTAGGAACTCTGTGCATCAAATTCGGCCCTTGAACTCTTGACTAGGAGTAAGGAGGGCGGAACAATTTCTTACTTGTTTATTGAACGTGCACGCCTAGAAATGGCTCCTAGCTGTTCTAAAAACACTCCTTACTCCTTGCAAAAACTCCTAGGTTTATTGAACACTTTATTGAACACTTGAACACTTATGAACACTTTATTGAACACTTTATGAACACTTATTGAATACTTTAATTAACATTCCTAAGTTCATTTAGGAGACTCCTTGGCTGATTAAGTGTCTCCTTACTCCTAGCTAGGACTCTTAGTGTTTATTGAACAGAAAAACTGACTAGGAGCAAGGAGCTAGGATGCTCTTGAAGAATTAGGAGTCAAGAGTGTTTTATAGCCGAGCCGATGTGCCGAGCCCTTTTGGCAAATTTTGCGTTATTAACAGCATCAAATTTTTGACAATAGTAACACTTTTACATTTACGAATTAATTGCAATCAACAACATCAACACTTTTCAATCTATTTCAAAATTTTTCATCACTTCAAAAATAATCAAAATAATCTTTTTTTCATCACTTCAAAAATAATCAAAATAATCTTTATGCAAAATAATCATCTTTAATACGCATTTTGCTCCCTTTAACTTTTCAAAATAAGCAATCAATCATTAGTAGGTATAATTCAACGCTGCCTTACTCAAGTACACCATCTCTTTGTAGGCGCTTCATTTTACGGTCAGCTTTATTTGTAATAAATACTCATTATCCAGTGGCCTTGTTAGAGCCGTTTTGTTTTTCAAATAAAATTGTATCATCGTTCCGCTGCTGCAATTTAATTTGGACGGGGAGAGTGTAGTGACTGGCTGCTATCTGGCTATTCAGCAGCATTCACTAGCTTCCCTTAAGAGTGCTGTGATCCGCTGCACAGTATCTCAGTCCACCTGAGCTAGAGAGAGAGTTACCCTGTGCTGGGCCTAAGTGTTTACTGCCCGATGACTCATCGCCTGAGCGGGCGCGGGCAGCCACACTCAATGTCTTCCCACTCGCGCTGAGGAGGCGTAGCAGGATGACTCATCACCTGCGCGGAGTGTAAGGGCTGTCTAGAGGGAGTAAACAGGATGACTCATCCGCCCACGGTTCTATTTTTAGCACAGACTAAGCACGTGACTGTGCACGCACACTGTGCGTGGCCACTGACATTGAGTCACGCCACTGCTGCGTGACAGGCTTGCCTTATTTGGAAGTTGGCCTTGGATCACGCGTCGTTCGCATGATTCCAATGCCCAAATAAGGAAGTTTCACGCGCTCACCGCATGAAACTCACGTGACTTTTGGGGGTCCGCTCGTCTATACATACGGAGCATCTGCGAGCCAATTTTCTCCAGACTGTGTTCGTAGACTGCGTCGTCTCGCGGAGCACTGTGGCTAACTCGTGAAGCCTCTGCCTCCGAGCTCTCCTCTCTCATTTCAGGTTTTACAGGTTACAGGTTCGAGCAGCATTCAACTAAGACGATCGACTGTCGAGACATTTTTCAGATTTGCCTTTGCTCTGAGCGACTTTGTTAATTTTCTTTCAGGTGACGGATAGACAACTCTGCCGACAAGTCGAGTCCGCACACCAAGGTGGCAGCAACCCTACCAAGTAACGGCACGTTTTAGGTTCATTTTCAGGCAAATCGTTAGGACCGAAGCAAAGGGTAGATCGTTACAATATTAAATAAAAAATTGTTTTTTAATCTTGGTAAGTAAATTGAATAATAAAATTCAAAAGGGAACTGATCAGAAAGGCGACAGATCAAAAGGGCAACAGTCAAAAGGGCAACAGTTAAAGAGGCAACAGTCAAAAGGATGACAGGACAGCATAATAACAATTACAAGTTTACAAGTATAGTGGTATTAGATTTAAATGGCCAAAGTATACATTTGTTGTTGAAATTAATTTGTTAAAATGTACAATTGGTTAAAATAAACTGGCTTACTGTGACGTTGTCAGTTTGAGGTGGTCCCGAAAAGGGCCGTTGGACTGCTGTTTCTCTATAGTTTCAACCCTTCAGTTTCACCGTTTCAACTAAACTTTTCCATTTGTTTATTGCGACGTTTACTTGTAGTAATGCCCAACGATTTTGTGGCAATTTCTTATTCACTGTATATTTTGCTATCCTCTCTCGCGACCGTATAAAATTGGCACGATCGATAATTTTAAGTTCTCTCGCCAGCCAATGAAAACCACTCGTGCTTCACGCTACCCCCCTCTGCGCTCCTTTATTAAACCCCCCGCCTGGCGGCGGGCACTCTCCTCTCCTCTCTCTCTCTCGCTCTCTCTCCGTCTATCCTTGGCCTTGTGTGTGTTTTTGCGGCCTTGTTTTCCTTCTCTCTGTCTGGCTGCCTCGAGCCTCCTTACCTCACGCCACGGCTGACGCCAACCTCGCCACTGCTCATCTGCCTGCCTACTACGTCTCACTGCCTTCACTGTACTCATTGCCATTGATCATCCCGTTACGTCGCCATTACATCACTCGTCTTCGCTTGAACTCACATCCAATTTATCTTAAAAGAAACCATTGTTGCAGCCGCCAGTGCCCAGAAAGCAATAGTTTGTTATTTGCCAGTAACAACCAAACTTACTATTTATATTGATAATAAAAACGACTACGGCAGTTTCCTGCCCTTATTGCCAAGTGCTCCGCTACACCATCCACTTCGCCTAAGTTGACTTCAACTTATTTTGGGACTAAAACGGCCCTTTTAAGGGTCACGGCCAACATCAAATAACGTGACACTTACATTGTTGGGATCACCCGTGTTTTTAAAATAAAGTGGGTCTATACCCGCAAAAAACTTGTTGTTAATCAGACTAAATATATGCACTGGTGTACTAATACATATGGCGAAATCCAAAAACGTGGGATAAAGCGGTAAAACAAATCTGTGGACTTTGAATGGAAGGTAATGTATCCGAAAAAGCATTTTAAAGGACAGGTAAGTCTTTAAAAAAAAGTTCAGGACACAAAATTCATTTTTATACCACTGCATTGCTGAATAAACGAGCAAAACCACTAAAAAGCATATTGACACCTTCACGATTATTTTTTTCACTTTTTTTGCAAATAAACAATTAATTATAAGACTTTTTAGTCTCAAAAAAGGCTATTTTTTTCTTTTGCCTACAAAGGAGAAAGAATTCTGTGTTTTACTTTTTATTTTTTTAAAAAGAACAAGCAGTTCAAAAGATTTTGAACTTTTTCTAAAACCACCTAAACTCTCAAAAACTCGATACTAACTCAAAGCGCAAACTTTGCTAGCAAACCTTTTTCTCCCGAAGTAAGTATACCACTTATTTCTTGTTGCAAAATAATCTTTAAGATGTCTTCTTTGATTTAAGTATTGACTTGTATCATGGTATTGTTCATAATAGGCCATATTCAGGCTTTAAAAATTTCAGTGAAAAATTTTGGACCACAAAATTTAAATCCGGAAATCAAATCAAATGCATCCTGTAGACAAAGTAAGCAATGAAATATCATAAACTTACACTTAAATATGCATCATCGCAGCATACATGCAGGAAAAAAAGAATTTTCTCAATAGGTGTTGTAGAAGCTGAGAAAAACGCGATTTTCCAATCCTTATGGGAATTCTAATGTGTTACCCGGCTTCCAAAGTAAGCGCTTACTGTAAGCTTATTAAGCAACCAGGTATCGTGAAACTTCACTTAAATGTGTATCATCGTGGCGTGTATGCAGGAAAAAAAGAATTTTCTTGATAGGTATTGTAGAAGCTGAGAAAAACGCGATTTTCCAATCCTTATGGGAATTCTAATGTGTTACCCGGCTTCCAAAGTAAGCGCTTACTGTAAGCTTATTAAGCAACCAGGTATCGTGAAACTTCACTTAAATGTGTATCATCGTGGCGTGTATGCAGGAAAAAAAGAATTTTCTTGATAGGGTATTGTAGAAGCTAAGAAAAACGCGATTTTCCAATCCTTATGGGAATTCTAATGTGTTACCCGGCTTCCAAAGTAAGCGCTTACTGTAAGCTTATTAAGCAACCAGGTATCGTGAAACTTCACTTAAATGTGTATCATCGTGGCGTGTATGCAGGAAAAAAATTTTCTCAATAGGTGTTGTAGAAGCTAAGAAAAACGCGATTTTCCAATCCTTATGGGAATTCTAATGTGTTACCCGGCTTCCAAATAAGGTGTTGAAGAAGTGTACTTTTATAATTTCTATGTATAATACACTTCAAACAACTAGTAAGGCAGTTTTGGTATTTGTCATTTTGTTATAAACTAGTTTAGCATCTTAGGACAGCTAACTGAATCCCTTGATACACTTGCAGATCATGGCCAATTCTATTCACCAATGTTGAATTGATTAATGATTAAATTATTAAAACACTATTTGCAGACTGGCAATATACCCAAAAGATGTGACTGATAATTGACAAAGCTTCTTTTCATTTATTAGATCAATAACCCAGGTTAAAAATAAGGCAACAATTGTTACATAACTAGATATAAAAGATAAAGACAATGGTGAGTGGAAAGCACAGTATATATGCTATATAATAGCAACCCCCAACCCTGCTTTAGTGACTGGTCCATACAAATATATCACTAAAAGCACTGGAAACCTCAAGAAGAGAAATACTTGAACCTTCAATATATCACTAAAAGCACTGGAAACCTCAAGAAGAGAAATACTTGAACCTTCAATATATCACTAAAAGCACTGGAAACCTCAAGAAGAGAAATACTTGAACCTTCAATTTTCTATTTTTCGAAGCAGACAAAAACATTCTGGTTTGGAGTCTTGCAAATTTATAGCAACAATTGTATTGTGCATGATGAGGTATAGCACAATGAAAACAAAATGATTTTATTATTTAACTATTAAAAATTTTGTAAGTTCCAATGGATTTGTTAGCAGTGTAAATCCTTGCACTTTGCACCTTGCACATGGCAAAAGTAAAGCACTCAAGTTTACTCACAATTCTATGTTGTACAAGTGTTGAGAAAAAGCAAGAATTACAGTAGTACATAGTATAGTTTATGTACTATGTGCTACTGTAATTTTTGCTAATTCACAGTTTCAGATATGACGAAGACCAAGTGCTCCAAGAGGAAGCTCAGCTCTGTTCAACAATATCAGGAACAGAAAGCCATGGACCCCACCTTCAAGGAGCGCCGACGTGAGTCTGACCGCAATCGCTACCAGAAGCAGCTTGCCACGGCAACAGATGAAGAGCTGAGTGTTCGTCGTGAGCAAAAGCGGAAGGCCATGGCCAAGTCAAGAGCCAAGAAGAAGCAGGAACTCCGTGATTCAGCAGCAGCCACCATCACCGCTGAGGACGCAGGTACTGTGGATTCAAAGGCTAACAGTACTGTGACAACTGAGACCCACGTCCAGACTGACAGTACTGTGATGACCGAGGCCGACGTCCAGACTGCTGACAGTACTGTGACAACCGAGGCCAACGTCCAGACTGAAAGTACTGTGATGACCGAGGCCGACGTCCAGACTGCTGACAGTACTGTGACAACCGAGGCCGACGTCCAGACTGCTGACAGTACTGTGACAACCGAGGCCGACGTCCAGACTGACAGTACTGTGATGACCGAGGCCGACGTCCAGACTGCTGACAGTACTGTTGTGACCAAGTCCAACCTGAAGTCTGCCGCTGCAACTCAGAGAGAGCGAGCAAAGCTCACGAACCGGATGGTGGCTGCTGGAGCTGAATCAGAGAGGCTTCGCAAAAAGATTAGGGAGCTTAAATCTGCACAAAAATCATCCGCCTACCCCATTTTAGGTTTTCAGGTTTCATCTGCTGAGGATGTCGAAACGACCGACCACATCATCGATGCCCTGGTGTCCAACAAGAAGCTGACTGCCGTCCGACTCACCGTGTCCAAGATCTGCAAGTCTGCACCTGCCAACATTCGAGAGAAGGTCCTAAAGAAATTCCAATGCACCCACAAGGTTGTGAAGAAGGTACAAAAGCATCGGGTCGAGCGCCAACAAGAAGCCCTGGTCATCAAGTTCTACGAGCGAAATGACAACACACGCGCCAGTGCTTCCAAGAAGGAGACCATCTGCGTCAAGGGAGTCCATCACCAGAAGAGGTATCTCCTTCGCACTCGGAACGCCCTTTTCAAGAAGTTCAAGAAGGAGCATCCGAATTGCAAAGTGAGCAGAAGCAGTTTCTACAAGTGGAAACCGCGGTACATTGTCAAGCCACGGCTGGATGACCGGGACCAGTGTCTTTGCAAGCAATGCACCAACCTTGATGTATGTAAAATACTAATACTGTGTAATTTTACTAATTTTAGTAGTTTGTAATAACTAACACCATTTCACAAGTCTATAGCACACTGCACACTGCACACTGCACGACGCCCAAATTGCACTTGCACATTGATTTGCACTATTTTGTTTGTAGCTGCTCCTCGCTGCCATGCATGCGGTCAAGCTTGTCAGGTCTAAGGACAAGCATAAGCTGCTGAAAACAAGCATCTGTACCAACTCTGAACAGCATGCTTGCTTTAAAAGACAGTGCACAAGCTGCCAAAACAAGACTGCCATCAATCCAGAGGGACCAGCTTTAGAAACCGTGCACTACAAGGCCTGGGAAATTGTTCAGGAATCCAGGTTCCAATCTACGAAACTGATCGACAAAACAGCCACCAAGGAGGAGATCATCGCCAAGCTAGACAAGGACCTCTCTGACTATGCTGGCCACTACATGCGAATTCGTCATCAATATGTAGCAATTGAACAACTGAAGGCGTCTCTAAAGCCAGGTCACCTGCTCCTGCATGTGGACTTCTCCGAGAACTACAGACTCAAGTACGGAACTGAAGTTACAGCTGCACACTTTGGTGGCCACAGTGAGGTGACCATCCACCAAGGCGTCGCCTACTGGAGGGTACCAGGCAACCCCAAAGTGATCGCAAAGTCCTTCGCATCGCTGTCTGATGACAACCGCAAAGTAAGACATTTTTGTCTGAAAGAAGTGTTAGGGAAAACTTGTAGAAATAGACCCAACTTCCAATATTTTAACCGGAATGCATCTTTATCTGAATCTCCAGGTTGCTGGTGCCATAGCAGCACATCTTAGCCTTGTCCTAGACCACTTCGCAGCTTCCGGCATCAGGCGAGTCAGCATCATTTCGGACTCGCCCAGCAGCCAATATCGTAACAAGAAGAATATCTTTGGCTTTGATGAGCTTATGCGCAGGCGAAACATCAGCGACTGGCAATGGATCTACACGGAGGCTGGACATGGCAAAGGTGCCGCGGACGGAGTGGGCGGCAACATCAAGCGACAATGCGACGCAGCTGCAGCAGCAGGAACTGATGTTGCTTCACTAGACGACATGCTGCGAGTGCTCAATGCGGAGAAACAACTGAAGACCAAACTGTTCACAGTGACATCGGCGGAAATCGACACATGGATGGAATACATCAGCGCTGCCAATCTGCTCGACATGAAAGGTATTCGCTACACGCACCACGTGAGCCGGACGCAGGCAGGGATCATCTACAGGCAGCTAGTTTGCTGCTGCTCTGATCCCACCGAGACCTGCAGCTGCCATGGTGCTTTACTCTGGGTACCATTGGCACCGGCACAAACTAGGACCATCCAGCAAGCGGCCGACGGGACAGCACCAACAGGACGAGGACGAGGACGAGGACGAGGACGAGGACGCGGCCGCCGACAACAGGATGAAGGACGACATGGCGGCGACTGGAACAAGTGCAAGGCGCCAGACTGCATCATCCCAAGCCTGCCACCGGAGCGCCAAGAGATAGAAATGACTGCCTGTGATGGATGTGATGACTGGTTCCACCTTTACTGTATTGGTTTTGACTACAACGACCTACCTGACATGTACTTTTGCGAGGATTGTAGGAGGGATGACTGATGGATGCCTGCGTATAGACTTTTGACTTTAATACTTTTAGTTCTTTTTTACTTTTTTAGTACACTTCTACATGTATTAAAATATAGGTCTATGAAGTCATTGATTATGCTACGCAGTAATAATGCTAATAAAATATTTTAAACACCTAGGACGAGGATGGACTCAGCTGATAACACCAGGATGAAGGACTACACTATGGCGACTGGTGAATTACAAGCTGCACTACACGGACTACACTATGGCAAAGTACAAAGCTGCATCGTCTACAAGTGTGCATCAGCTCATCTAATGGCTATGCAACCCAAAATTTGACTATAAGTACTAGGGACTTAGGGACCCTTATTACTGCAATAGTAGTTGAGCTTAGTCAATTATTTAGGGTCAGCATTGTGTAGCTGACAGGAATAAATGTTTAGCTGACTTTGTCTTCTGTCTTATTCATTTCCTTTTGACACTTACAAAACATATACTTATTAGTTATTTGTTGTTGCATGGTGTAACCCACTTATTTAATGGTACTTACATAAGCCAAATATTACATGATTTATACTTTTTCTGAAGCTCAAGACTTAACTCCTCTCGTAGAGAATGTCTATTAAAAGTTTATGAAATTTAAAAGTCTATTAAATGTCATTCTGGCCTACATTAGATAAGCCATGCCACTATAGTGCATTTATTTACATTTTTTCTGCTTAAAGCCAATTCATTTTTTGGTTCCAACCTCCAACTAATTCAGTTCATTCTTGTGCTTACATTTCAGATAATGGACAAAACGTACACAGTCCAGGACTATATTGCTGCCAAAAAGAAGTGCCCAATGTTGGAAGTGCCACCAAAGGGGAAAGTAAATCAAACACCCAAAGAAAGAAAAAAAATGAAGACGAAGCAGTCACTGACTTAGTGGCATGTAGAAAGAAGGGAGACAAGTGCCAATTTGCAGTTATAAAAAATAAATGAAGGAAAATCAAGAAACACAAAATATGAAAGTCAAATTTAACTTCTTTGGAAAATTTGAAGAGGTTTAAATAACTCAGCAAATTGGCACCTTAATGTTTTTTAAATGCTACACCAATAAGTTTTGTAATAATTTTTTTTGCTTTTTTACTGCATTTTGTAAGAAGAATTATCACATTATTAATTAATATAATGTTATTTTTATTAAGTGTTACTTTTCATGTTCTGTATTTTTTTAATGTTAATACTGTTTTTAAGTTTTGTAATAACAATTCAAATATATAATTAACACTAGTAGTAGTTTCTTATTAACAGAACTTGATGCATGAGTTAAAGTGCTTAAATTTAAATAGATTAATGCCAGACCTTTTCTTTGATTAAAAATGTTTGACATTGAAAAATCTGAAAAATCTTTTACATTGTATATTTAATATCAAAAGTTAATCAATATGCCGAAATAATCGTTCTGGAAGACTTAAAATCTGAGACTTGGATTACTGATTGCATTCAGTATCATGGAGCACTCTGCAAAGGAAAAAGCATAATTGAATTTAAATCTCGAGAATTTTTAATTATTGTTAAATTAAAAAAAGATGTTGCAAATTAAATTCATAGTTATTGCAGGTAAAAATTGTACTTTAAACTTATAATGGCACTCTTCTAACTTGCTTTACAGTTGATACTCTAAAAAGAGAGGTTTACTAAGTATTAATAGGTAAATTTAATTTTCCCTAACACATAAATGACGCGTTCAATTTAGTAAATGACTCCAAGAAGTAACCACTTTTAATCGCAAATTATAAATGTTGTTAGGAGCAACAATGACATTAACAAAATACAACTAAATTATTTGCAAAATGTGACCATGCTAATAAAAACTGGATACAAATAACTTATTTAAGGTTATTTACTATAGTAAAAAAGCTTTATTAACTGTTTTATCAGCACTATTTTAATCGTTATTTAGTTCAAAGTTTTAACAAATCTTTTCTTTCAAGAACACTTTATATACAGTTTATTTGTGCTTTTATTATACTTTCTTGATTCTTTGGTAGATTTTCAATAATTCTTAGCCATTTACTTGTTTTTTACTTGCAAAAAATGAAATCTGAAAAAATATGTCCCACGTTTTTGGATTTCGCCATATATACTTGGCTTTATAAAATCACATAGTAAAACTATATAACAATTAGTAGTATGAGTATATTTCACACATACCCCATTTTTACATGTAAAAATTAATGGGTTCTCTATCCATAGTCTAATTGTATTACACCTCTGTCAGTTTGAGCTAAATGCTAAAACAAACAAAATGTGTTCAATAAGAAACAAATCTTACCCCTCTTTATATTATATGACATACTAACCAATACTAGCACTCTTCTAAAAGAAATATCAAATGCAAAGTCCAATTATTCTTTAGCCATGTCTATTTATTTTTGCAAAGTAAATTCACTTAGTTTGAATTCACTGTAACCCCATACACATTAAAAATAAGTAAGCAAATTACCTGCAATAAAAAGACTATTGCCCTTTTGACAATCACCTTTTTGATTGTCACCTTTTGGACCTATAACTATTCAAAATAGCATTTTACCAAAGTTAAAGCTAATTCTTTTAACAATTTTCTATGTGAGCTAAAATAAAGCACAAAGTTTTGAGTTGAAAAAAGCCTATAAAAGATACAAAAATGTACAAGGGGCACTATTAAAGTTCTGAGCCTGACCAAGATCTTATAGTGGCAAAGTGTTGAAACTTTAGGCTCTAAAAGCGCCACATGTTAATAGTCTATTGTCAACTTTTCAGAATTTTCTGCATTCCCTAAGTCCCACTGCACCATTTTATTTCCAGCACACCATGGCATTTTCTCAAGAATTGAAGCTTGAGCACAGGGCAGTGATTAAATTTCTGACTCTGGAGGGCTCAAAGCCTGCTGAAATTCAAAGCCGCATGGCTAGTGTGTACGCTGACGCTGCCCCCTCATACGCCACCATAAAGCGCTGGGCAGCCAAGTTCAAGCGTGGCCGCGACTCGCTCGAAGATGACCCCCGATGTGGATGACCCCGGACTGCTGTCACTGCCGACAACATCCAGCGCCTCCAGGCTCTGGTTGACAGTGACCAGCGGGTGAAAGTCAGGGAACTTGCGGCAGACACTGGACTCTCTGACCCGCAAGTCATTGAGATCCTGCACCAGCATCTTTATCTGTCCAAGGTTTCTGCCAGATGGATCCCACGAATCTTGACAAGGGACCAAAAGACCGCACGGGTGCAGTACTCAAAGCTTGTCCTGGACTCCTACGATCCGGACCCTGCCAACTTTCTGTCCTGCTGCGTGACCGGGGATGAGACGTGGATCCATTACCACGATCCCGAGTCCAAGCAGGAGTCCAAGCAGTGGCTGCCAGTTGGTTCACCTGCACCACTGAAGGCACGGACTGCATGCAGTGCGGGCAAGATTATGCTCACCGTCTTCTGGGATGCCAAGGGCCCGCTGCTGCTGGACTTTCTACCGCACAAGCAGACAGTCACAGGCGCCTACTACGCTGACCTGATCGCCCGTCTGCGCGAGGCAATCAAGGAAAATAGGCGAGGGATGCTAAGCCGAGGTGTTGTGCTGCTGCACGACAATGCACCGGCCCACACTAGCAGGATTGCCAAGGCTGCTGTCAGTGTCGCAGGGTTTCGAGAGCTGCCGCACCCAGCCTATTCACCAGACCTGGCCCCGAGCGACTTCCACCTGTTTCCACATCTCAAGCAGGCACTCCGTGGACAGCGATTTGACACTGATGATGCGCTGAAGGATGCTGCAACTGCTTGGTTTGAGGGCTGCTCGGTGCAATTCTTCCAGAGTGGCATTGAGGCGCTGCGATCAAGATGCCATAAGTGCATCTTGGTTGGGGGAGACTATGTTGAGAAAAGCTGATCTCACTTTGCCCATATCTCCTCTCTTTCATATTAAGGCTCAGAACTTTAATAGTGCCCCTCATATCCATTTATTTTACTTTTGTAACAGTTGCCTATTATTTTGCCTACTTTGCCTATTTTTGTCTATTTTGCCTACTGATTTCACGTATAATACGACTATTTTTCTAAAAACTACAAGAAATTATTGTGCCTACATAAATAAATATTTTTTATGTCATTAGTAGCAATTATTAGTTTTGATTAGTAGCCTACCATATAATCTAGTGTTTTATTAGTTTACATGCGTCCGCCATTTGTTAGCAAATCCTATATAAGCAAGAAAATAAATTGAGAAAAGAAAAGCTCGCTTCCTCCCTGCTGAACTGCTTTGTTCGCTGAGACCTCCGCTAGCCTAGTTATTCAGCGGTTGTAACTGAACACTGTTCTAAAAATAGCTGTCTTAGTCATTTAAAGGCATTCCACCTTTCCCCCTGCGAAGCTTGTACAGTTAGAAGTGTTTAAAACTTCTTCCCCCTTTCCCAGGGACGTTCAGTCCTGCCCCCCCCGAGTTTTGTCTCTTTCCCTTCTCCCAGCAGAACTGGCGCCCGCCGCTTCTGCCCCTCCCCCCTTTTAGTAGACAGTCTGTTTGCTCAGGTGTACAGCCTTATTCCCTTAGACATACAGTCTGCCCCCCCCCCCGGCATCCCTGCTCCTAATCCCAACCCTTCCTAGTCGAAATTTCCCACATTCATTAGGCAGATTGCCTTCTTATCTAATGCTGTCAGCATTCCCTATTAGTATTTAGAAATTCCCCATTAGTACACTTTCCCAGGCAACTCCGATCCATCGCGAAGCCCTTAATTCCCCTCTCCCATCTATATTTCCCAGACTGAGAATAGAAACTGTGTCTTGCCGCTCGGACACACCACGCCACCAGGAGCAACCTACAGCTTACTCCTGTTAGTAGTATAAATTGCGCAGTTCGCCCTGAATTCTAAGAAAACCCTGAAAATTCCCAATAACCCTCGACCTCACCCTACAACAGAATTGGTGTCAGCAATAGGATAACTTCCCTCCCCCAAGACCCCTGTAACAGAATTTGGTGGCAGCGGTAAAGGATTTGAATCTGGTGAAACGCGCACTCAAACCCCAGTATAATTCTCCATCCCCTATCCCTGAAGTATAATGGCTGCAGGAATTAACAAAGCCCTAGGACTCTTAGCTGAAGAGCTCCGCAACCGCTTAGAATTAGGTCCCCTCAGACATGTGAAGATCCAGAAGTACCTTCCCAGCCAAGATATTAGAATCTGGCTTACCGCATTTGACCAGAGATGTGAAAATGAAGGCATAGAAGAAGAAAACCGGAAGCAAGAACTGCTTACCAATTTAGACCTGAGTACTGCGTTTGCAGCAGTTTAACGCCTCAACTTCCCAGCTAATCTCCCCTATGAAGAGTTCAAAGAAAGACTAATCGAAAGATTTGGAAAAGTGGGTAGCTCCGCCGAATTCCGTGAAGAGTTTAGGAATCACTGCCAAGGCAGAAATGAATCCACTGACAGTTTTGCCAATGCCCTGATTGAATTAGCCTCCCGCGCATTCCTGAACATGGATGCTGAGCAAAGAGAGGAAGAACTGGTTGAACAGTTCATCAAAGGTGTGAGAACCCCTCCCGACACCCATGAAAAGCTCATTTTTGCCCAACCTGCTAGTCTCCAAGCCGCCCGTAGAATGCTGCGCAGAATTGAAGCTGCTTACCAGATGTCCCACAAAGGTGGAATCCGAGTGACTAAAGATAAGAAAGAGGAGAATAAGGTCAGAACTGATCAATTGATCATTGACCAGCAGACTAAGATTGACTGCCAAGAAAGGCTTATTCAGAACCTGCAGAAACAACTGGCCAAAACAGCGCAATGCGCCCCGCCATCTCAGGTGTTCCCCCAGCAACAGTATAGGCAGCCACCTCCTCAGCAGCACAGACAGCCAAACCTTCAGCTGTACAGACAGCCTCCCCAGCAGCAGTACAGACAGCCACCCTAGCAGCAGTACAGACCGCAACCTCAGCAGCAGTACAGGCCTCAGCTGATGAACCAGCCGCCAAGACGTGAACCCCCAAGAAGGAATGAGCATCAGCCCCCTAACCCAAGATATGAGCCGCTGAAGTTCCGCAACCCCTGTGACTCCCAGAAGTCGGGAAACTGAGAAGCCAGGGTCGAGTTAAGAGGCCACGCCCCTCAGGCCAAAATTCTGCTTACTCTCCGGCCTCTTCATCATTCAAAAATGCCCCCCAACCAAAATACTGGCAACCTCCCCAGTATGGTTTCCGCTATCCTCGCAAAACCTCCCATGTACAGCCAATGCCTGTAAATAATGTGATATCTGTCTCCCCCAATAATTTTTCACTTCTTGCCTTTGATGATGCCGACGATGTTATGCCAAATGCCCCCCATGACCCTCATGTGTACAATTCCCCCCATGCGACCGCCTCTCATGTAACCAATTCGACCAAAGCTTTTGTACATCATGTGTCCGCACCCTGTGTACCCACTGCACTTGCACCCCATGTATCCCATGCGATTAAAACCAATAATGCTTTATTCAGTGCTGAAACCCGCTCAAAGAAGCGACAAAAGCTAAAACCCAATTCCCCATCCCAAATCGACCTAACCAAGCTAGAAGGCTATGAAGCTGTAATAGTCAGCGATATCCAGAAAGAATCGATTGATTTCTTGCTAGACACAGGCGCCAGAAATAATTTCCTGAGCCGCTCAACCTGGTCTAAGCTAATCCTTTCTGATCAAATCCGAGACACTAGCAAAAGCATTAGTACATTTGACGGTACCCCAGTTCAATTAGGAGAAGTATCCGCCCAAGTGAAATTTGGCGATATCCAAATCGAAGTTGATTTCCTCCTATGCCGACATGATTGTGACAATATTCTAGGTATGGAATTTTTCCTATCCCAATGTGAAAGCATTCAGCTAGCCAAAGGAATGCTAGTGCTCAATGAAGGTACCTGTATACCCATGCAGTATACCCGCCTACCTGTGAAAGTTTGTTGAGTTTATACTCAAGAAAGAGTAATCATCCCAGCTAATAGTGCCTTCCGAATACCCGTGAAGCTAGCCAAGAATTGTGAATCGAATTATGGCACTCCCACGACCATTGAAGCCATTGACGATACTATCCAAACCTGTGATTTCTCATTAGAAATGGTTCCGACCTTAGTAACCATGAAAGAAGGCAAAGGAATTGTTGAAATTATTAACCGTCACCCAGTAGACGTGAATTTAACAAAAACCTCCCTAATTGGCCTAGCCAGACCCATGAAAGCTAAAGACCTGACCTATTGGCAAACCCCAACTCCCAACCCCAACCCCTGCAAAAGTCAACCAGACTCAATGTACTGAAGATTCCTGGATTGATGAAGTGAGCCTTGGCCCTGAACTGTCGGATGAACAGCGAAAAGCAGTCATCGACTTAATGAAAGAAAACCGTGAAGCCTTTTCCCAGAATGAATTAGACATGGGCCTGACACACTTAGTAACCCACCAAATCTCTATCAAAGACCCTACCCCAGTTAGAATCCCAGCTAGACGCATCCCCCCATACTTGCAAAAGCAAGTTGACGCCCAATTAGACGATATGTTAGCCAAAAACCTAATTAGACCCTGCTACTCAACCTACTCCACCCCCCTAGTAATTGTCCCCAAGAAAGACGGTTCTATTAGAATCGTGAGCGATTTCCGCGTGCTCAACTCAAGAGTTAATTATTACCCCTACCCCCTCCCCAATATCCAAGAGACCTTCTCCCACCTAACTGGTAGCCAATACTTTAGCAGCCTTGATTTAAACTCAGGATACTGGCAAGTCCCCATCAAAGAAGAAGACAAACATCGAACCACCTTCTCCACCCTAACTAGAGGCCAATTTGAATACCAAGTAATGGCCCAAGGACTTTCCAATGCCCCCAGAACCTTCCAACGCCTAATGAATTTAGTCCTATTAGGAATCCAACATAAGTTCGCCATGTCCTATATCGATGACATAATCGCCTACTCCCAAACTTTTGCCAAACATTTAGAACACCTAAGAGAAGTGTTTAAGCGACTAATTGCTGCAGGTCTGAAGTTGAGACCCAAAAAGTGCAATCTTTTCCATCACAAGTTGAAATATCTTGGACATGTGATTGGCCGACAAGGCATTCAAACAGACAAGATGAAGATTGAAGCAATCCAAACTTGGCCCCGTCCCAAAGATGTAAAAGAATTACGCAGTTTTCTTGGCCTATGCAATTATTATTGCCGATTTGTGAAGAATTATGCTGAAGTGGCTCACCCCCTATTCCAATTAACTCGAAAAGGAGTCCAGAATTTCCAATCTAAGTGGAGCAAAGTGCATGACGAAGCCTTTGAGTCCCTGAAGCAGCGAATGATGTCCACTGAAGTATTAGCCTACCCCGAATATGTCAAAGATGAGAATGTGAAGATGGTGCTCGACACAGATACCAGTGATGACAGGATTGGCGCATGCCTTGGCCAAATCCAGAGTGATGGCATAGAGCAACCAATAGCCTATTTTAGTAGAGCGATGAAGGAATCAGAGAAACGATACCCCATTACTCGGAAAGAATTGTTAGCTCTTGTCGACGCTATGAGGCATTTCAGATTTTATCTGATCGGCAAGAAATTCTTAGCCCAAACTGATCATAAAGCGATAATTTGGCTCATGAGACAAACTGAAGCAACCGGAATCCTAGGTAGATGGATAGAGCGTCTGAACGAATTCAGGTTCGACATTGAACACAGTAGCGGCGCTAAACATTCCAATGCTGACGGATTGTCGAGAAGACCAGCTGAGATAGCTGAAGCCCCTGAAGTATCCCCTGAAGCAGCCCCTGAACTTGCTGAAACAGCACCTGAAGTTTCTGAAGTCCCTGACGCAGCCAATGAGCCTGCTGAAGCGATCCCTGAACCTCCTGAAGCATCTGAAGAAAATTTTGAGAGAACTGAGCCAATCCCTGAGAAAGTTGAGAAATTGACCCCTGTTCCCCTGAGAGATGAGAGTGTTCCTGCTGAAACTAAGGACAACCCCATGTCCCAGTCACCTGAAGCCCTGACAGAAAGCGAGACCCAGCCTGAATGTCCCAACTCTAGGACAAAGCTAATTGTCTCAGGTAGAGAAGTAGATGAAAGAGAAGAAGAGACAGGAAAGTGTGAGAAACTATTAACTGACTACCTCCCCAGTCCCCTAAAGAAGGAACAGATTATAGAAGCCCAAGTTGCTGACCCCATCATTAAAGCTTTATTAGAAGCTAAGGCCCAGAAATTGAGCCAATTTCCCAAATCACCGGACATGCCAGAAAAGATTAGTAAGCATTATGCGCTGATGAAAATCAATAACGAATTATTAACAATTACTGAAGACGAAAAAACCAAAATTGTTTTGCCCCCATCCTTAGATAAAGCAGTCTTTACTGACCTTCACTGCAGCCCCCTCGCAGGACATCTAGGAAGAGATAAGACGCTCCAGAGGATCCGAGAAAGATTTTGGCAACCTGGACTGAGCACCTCAGTTGAGCAATTAATTGCTGAGTGCATCCCCTGCCTTGAGAGCAAGAAAGGACACTTTGTCCAGGCCCCAGTCCAGTCATTCCCCATTGGCGAAGCATTTAGCCGCCTGCACATAGATATTATCGGTCCAATTTCTAAAGAAAGCAAACGAGGTCATAAATATGTCCTGACAGTTGTTGACAGTACAACTAGATACCCCTTCGCTTTTCCCATTAGAAACCAAAAATCAGACACAGTTATTAAGATACTACTTGAACGGATAGTAGCAGAATATGGACAGCCCACCTGGATCCACACAGACAATGGAAAAACTTTCGTTAGTAAACAATTTAAAGCTTTTTGCGAACTTTATAATATTTGCCACACCTTCACTACCCCCTACCATGCCCAATCTAATGGACTAATTGAACGTTTCAATAAGCAAGTCAAGTCAATCATCACCTGTCTGATCAATAAGGATCATGGTGATTGGGATTTATTAATTCCCGCAGCCTTAGTACCAGTCCGCACCAGCCCCAATTCAACCATAGGTTTTTCCCCTCACTTCCTGTTATTTGGCAGAGAAGCCACCTTACCTTTAGACACCCAGATCAGAAGTACAGCAGAACACGCTGACTATCCCGCCTACATTACTAAGCATGCCGAAAGATTAGAGGAAGCTCATAAGATAGTCAAGAAGAAGTTGGAAAAAGTAGTAGAGAAAAGACAAGTCGCCGCTGAAACTAACAAACTACCCCTAGAATCCCTATAGGTTGCCTTGCACTGATTAATAACCCCTAGCTAGATAGCGAAGAATCCCACAAGTTCCACCGAAAGAAGAGATCCGCCTTTAGAGTTTTAGCCCAACTATCAGAAGTGGTTTTCAAAGTCCAGAAAGAAGAAGAAGGAGAATTAGTAGGAAAAGAAATGCTCATGCATCGAGACAATCTAACCCCAGTCCCAAATTCTACCGCAGAGCGAATCACTAAGGAAGACCAGCGAGATGCCCTTGATTCCGCCTCTAATCCCGCTCCCGTTCCCACTCCCGCTTCAATTCCCGTCTCTACTAAACCTAAGAGACAACCTGTAATTAAGGAAGGCCAACCCCTCCAAAATTCCCAAAAATTAATCCTGCCCGAACCAGTTGAATCTGAAGAAGAATCTGATGAGGAAGAAATTAATTGGAGATGCCAAATTAGAGAAGCAGAGAACGAAGAGTTAGAAGAAGAAGACAATGAAATCCAGCCAGAAGAATGGAGTGAAGCCCAAACAGAGGAAGAGAATGAAATGACCGATGAGTCAGAGAGTGAGGCCCCAAACGAAGAGATCCCTCAGCCCCGACCCCCCTCTCCTGTCCCGCGAGATCCCGAACCCCCACGTTGTCACCCCTACAATTTAAGGCCCCCACCCCAAAATAAACAGCGTTGCAACTGTCATCTAGACCGCCTACTATTAGCAGTAAGATTCTTGCGCAATCTAGAATATTAAGCCCGTCTACGCCTTTCTACCCCTCCCTCGCCGTCCCCCTTCGCCCGGCAGACCCAAATTTTGAACACAAGAAGCCCTCGCCCAGACCCTAGCTATGCACAAAGAACCCCTCAAATTATCGATCGACAAAGAAACTAGAGCCCAAAGAGCGTAGAAAATGAGGTGGGTCACGAAAAAAAGAGGACCTCCCTTGTCTGTGAACAATAGTCAGTAAATATAAGCATTTTTAGGCCATTGCACAATCAGATCCCAAGCCTTCTGCTCTCCAAAATTCCCACTTCTCGCTAATTAATACTGTCAAGCCCGACTTTTAAATTTTTACTATCTAAGTGATCTTTATACCCTGCGCTGATTAAGCAATCAGATTCCCAATGTATTCAGAAGAGAGTCTTAAGCAGCTGGAGGACAACCTTCGTCTCAGCGACTCTAATGACTGTGAATTCGACGAGGAATCAGACAGTGATTTGCCCATCCCTGAGCGCCAGCCCACAAGGCCAAGCAAGCCAGGTCCTAAGCCTCGCATCGCCTCAGTTGTGACTCGCCCGCCGCAGCCGTCCACCTCTGACGCGCACTCGTCGTCAGCTACCTCAGATGCCCACCCGCCATTGGTCGCCCCTGATCGTCAATCGCCGATCACCAATCGCCAATCGCCGGCCGATTCAGTCTCCCGTCGATCAGAAGAGCGAGTTAAATTGCTCCGACGCCATGCTGATGCCCCTGTCACCATCCCCCCAACCGCCATACAGCGCCAGCCCTCTGATGCCAGATCTGCTATCGTGTTAACGACTAGTGAAGCACCCCGGCCAGCCATCCGCCAGAGACTTGGGCCTCGCCCTTCGTCAACATCGCAGAAGCATCGATCCCGATCCAGGTCTCCGCCTAAGCAGCAGCCCGAGCAACCATTAGTCACCCCGCCATCGACTTATGGGGTTCGACTGATAAACCAACCGCGTCCCCGCCTAGTCCCGCCTATCAAGATGGAACTGTTGGACTCCAGCATACCACCTCTGATGGCTGGATTTGAGACAGGACCAACCCCTGCGGGAGATTGGCGGAAACTTTACGCAGGCTATCGAGAGTCTGGCAGAGGCCCAACGCGCCGATTATCGCCGTATGGTTATAGCGATCAAGCTGTATTTCATTCACGCTGGCCGATTCCGAGATGGCCGCGAATTCCCTCAACGCGAGACGCTGCGGCCAGTGCTGCATAATCTTCGCCGTCTGCAGCCAATGCACGCTGTTGCTGCCTGGTGGCGTGCGGCCCACTACGCACTGACAGATCTCCACCGCGGTCCGCGCCACTACAATGAGCAAAGCTTGCTGATCGAGATTTGCTGGCTAGGCCAAGAATGTGGCTGGCCCCATCAGCATCGGCTGCCGAGCAAACTCAATTTGAATTAGTTATATTGCTGATGAACATTTATTCTGCAATTTTATTAGCTTCCATTATTCTCGTTTTTTTGCAAATATACACATTATTCCATTTGTTCTATCATTGCTATTCTATGTATCATTTTTGAAAATTCTCACTATATTTAAATTTATCAAGCCAGGAAGGCCAGTTGTAACAGTTGCCTATTATTTTGCCTACTTTGCCTATTTTTGTCTATTTTGCCTACTGATTTCACGTATAATACGACTATTTTTCTAAAAACTACAAGAAATTATTGTGCCTATATAAATAAATATTTTTTATGTCATTAGTAGCAATTATTAGTTTCAATTAGTAGCCTACCGTATAATCTAGTGTTTTATTAGTTAAAATGCGTCCGCCATTTGTTAGCAAATCCTATATAAGCAAGAAAATAAATTGAGAAAAGAAAAGCTCGCTTCCTCTCTGCTGAACTGCTTTGTTCGCTGAGACCTCCACTAGCCTAGTTATTTAGCGGTTGTAACTGAACACTGTTCTAAAAATAGCTCCGTCTTAGTCATTTAAAGGCGTTCCGCCTTTCCCCCTGCGAAGCTTGTACAGTTAGAAGTGTTTAAAACTTCTTCCCCCTTTCCCAGGGACGTTCAGTCCTGCCCCCCCCCCGAGTTTTGTCTCTTTCCCTTCTCCCAGCAGAACTGGCGCCCGCCGCTTCTGCCCCTCCCCCCTTTTAGTGGACAGTCTGTCTGCTCAGGTGTACAGCCTTATTCTCTTAGACGTACAGTCTGCCCCCCCCCCCCGGCATCCCCGCTCCCAATCCCAACCCTTCCTAGTCGAAATTTCCCACATTCATTAGGCAGATTGCCTTCTTATCTAATGCTGTCAGCATTCCCTATTAGTATTTAGAAATTCCCCATTAGTACGCTTTCCCAGGCAACTCCGATCCATCGCGAAGCCTTTAATTCCCCTCTCCCATCTATATTTCCCGGACTGAGAATAGAAACTGTGTCTTGCCGCTTGGACACACCACGCCACTAGGAGCAACCTACGGCTTATTCTTGTTAGTAGTATAAATTGCGCAGTTCGCCCCAAATTCTAAGAAAACCCTGAAAATTCCCAATAACCCTCGACCTCACCCTACAACAGAATTGGTGTCAGCAATAGGATAACTTCCCTCCCCCAAGACCCCTGTAACACTTTTGTTTTAATTAGACTTTTAGTACTTTTACTAGATTTTTAGTGTTATAGTAGGCATTCTGGTGAGGGTCACGTGACCTGTGCGTGCCGAGCAAAATCTGCTAAAAAGAGCTAAATGATACCAACTTCATATGATAAAAAAACTAGAAAACCAAGAGAGTTAAGAAAAACGGAAATATATGTCCTGAAGAGAGAGATTTAAGCTTTAATTTGAGACTACTTGGAGGTTCCTACAATGTCAAATAGTGAAGCTACGGTAATTTGAAAAACAAACAAATTCACCATGCTTTGGAAACTGTGACAACACGGGAAAATTAAGTGACCGACAGAAATTTGAATTGCATCAAAACGAGTGCTTTTTTTGATAAGCGGTTTTCAGTAAAACAAAGATTAATAGTTACGGAATATATTTCTTCTGCAATGCAAAGAAAATTGAGATATTTTTCTTCTATAAATATTAGTCCAAAGTCTTCAACTAAAATTTTTGACTCGAAACAAGACTGGTGACAGGGTGGTGACACGATGTTTTTTACGTAGGATTTCATGGTGAATAAGATGCAAAAATAATTTTGGAGCTATCTTAACGCGCAACAACGCGCGACTGATTCAAAGTAAACCCTAGCCTAGTTGCATTTCAGACTAGGCCTACCCTTTTAGAAGCAAATGGACTTTCTTTTTCTTCTTTTTTCTTCTGTTTTATTCATCCAAAATGGCATACAAACACGAGGAAACAATGATCTCATTGCTAGATCTTACCACAACTCCAATAATAGTACCAATGTTTTGGGTAAACAGCAGGAGTAAATACCTCGTCATCTAATTAGTACTTGTTTCCTAATTTAAAGTACTAATTAGATGGGCATTTTTGCAACTTATCTTGGCTAGGCCCCTTGCCAGACAGCTAGATCTGCTGGGTATTGCACTTGGATGATCTATATAAGGATAAAAATGGAATAATTGTGGTCTGAGGATTAAAATTTCATTTACGTCACCTCATTATTTTGAGAATAGAAGAAAAACTATCAATTGTATTTTGCAAAGTATTAATTCAAAAAATCTACAAGAAAAATGCTAAAAAATGACATATTAGGCATAAAAATGCATTGGATAGTTCAAAAGCTATATTATCTATAACTCGGAAAATCAGACATTTTGAAGAAAAATGATCACAGTACCTTATGGGAAAAATGCATTACGGAAGTGTCAAAAATGTGATACTAAAAATGCTATAACTTTTTCATTACTTGACCAAAATTCAAAAGTGAGGTGTCTTTTTACTCATACTTGTATGCTCAATCAAAGAAAAGCAAAATATTTGCTAATCTTGAAACTTCAAAAACCTCACCAGAATGCCTAGTTATAGCACATTAGTGATCTAGCTAGGCGGCTAGGCCTAGATGTATTTGTCAATAAATGAATGTAGGCCTTGTTACATAAATTTGTTTTTTTATAAAATAAAATAAAATAAATAAAATGGCAATGTCTAACATAGAGACATGCCAGTTTAGTTCATGATATATAAGGCCTAGGCCTACTAAGAATACCAAGATACCTAGGCCCCTACCATACTAAGAATAGACAATGCTAACAGTAACAAATAGGGCCTACTATTTAGTTTTGCTTGATGAATTTTTATCATATTAGCCCTAGGCCTACTCAAAAGTTAAGACTTAGACCGTGCGCTAGGGTCCTAAAACTTAAAAGCTTAGGCCTACACAATGCAAGGCTAGGCCTATGCAATTCACTTATTTAGAAATAAGCCCTAGGCCTAGTATTTTAACTCGTTTAAAGCATAGGCCGTAACCATAATAGTAGACGAAGATAGATAAGATTAAGTGCCTCATCACAAAGACAAAAAATACAGCTTAGTTGTCAACTTACCTTATAGAAGTCTTGCTTGACCTCGGCTTCGTCAGAAACCATATTGAGAGGATGCTTTGAAGTAGTAGGGGCCGAGCAAGTCACCAAGACAATCGCCTCTTTCATGTTGTGAGTATTTATCCAATTTACAATATGGCGGAAGCAGGGTTTTTAACGGAGCGAAATAATTCCGGAATCGGTCAAGGATTGACATTTTTTTTTCAATGCAAATATCGAAATTTTCTAGAGTATGGGGGCTATAAAACTATACACATTTACGAGTGGGATTGTGATGATTTATCCGGCAGACTCGAAAATGATTAACGAAGACAACACGGCAGAGGCAAAATTTGTAGCGGTTGCACTTGATGATAGTACAACTGATGCGGGCAATGGCCGCAGTCTTGTTTATTGTAACAATATGAGAGGATAGTTAGGCTTGCTATTATCAGTTCCGTCTGGGCGGTCAACAGAGATAGGGCAGAGTGATTGCTGAATCCGTAGGGAATGCACTGGCGGCTACACAACAATAAGATAGATAATAGGCGATAGAGTGAGTCGATGAGCCTGAGGCAATGGTGACGGTGTGATGGCGGTGAACGTGTGGTGGTGGTGACGGTGTGATGGCGGTGAACGTGTGGTGGCGGTGCTCGCAGCGAGAGCTCGTACAGACAGTTGAGGTGGCGTGACTGAGGCTTGGCGGAGGCGTGGTTTAGACCCGTGGCGGAGTGAGGCGGAGAGAGGAGGCAAGCAAACACGGAGTGCCGGTGTGGCAAGGGTCTAAGGAGCATAAGGCTGGCTAACGAGTAAACAAGAAAAAAGCAAGAGGCAAAGAAAGGGGAGAAAGGGGAACACCCCGAGCGCCCCAGCCAGACAGGACTGATAAAGAGCGGGCTGGGGGTGGGTGCGCGCGGAGAACTTAATTTCAGGCTAACATAATTTTTGCCCGGCTTTTCGATTGGCCGGCGAGAAAAACAGAAATTATCGATCGCCTACTGTAATTAGGCTAACAAACGTACGCAAGTTATTTAAAATTCTTTGGTCACTACTTTAAGCAGACGTGAGAGTACGGGACCATTAAATTGACAATATTACAGATTGGTAACGTATTTTAAAACGGCCCCTGACGGGGCTACTAAAATTGACAACGTCACAGGGATCCCTATCTCCCCTTATCAATAGAGCTAGTAACACTAGCTCCGATGGCCAAAAATCGGTCTTTGGTGTAAGGACCACTGTACGTATACAGTTAATTTACAGTGGTCCTTTTTTTAATCTTTCGCATTTTGCCCCGAAAGTCTGCCTGCCGAAGTCTGCCCACTGAAGCTTGCCCGAGCAAAGTTTGCCAGCATGAATTTTGCCTGCTGAAGATTGTCCGCCGAAGATCCGCCAAATGAAGTTTGCTCGCATTGATCATGCATTTCACATTGGAATTAAGTTTAACCAATAGTCTTAGCAAGAGCTCTATTCAATATTATGATGAGGACGCACTTTTTTCCAAATTTCACGTTCGCACATGGGCTCCAAACTTGTTGGCCTACAATTACAGCAGGCTATGAGCATTTTTCTCCTCTTTACTTAATTTTCCTTGAATGCATAATTTTGCCATACTTGTAGTCATAATAACATAGGTGCGGTTTTCCCTACTTTTGGAGTCATAAATCATTGCTTGTGAGCCTGTTTTGACAGCCACCTGCGCCTCACTCAGTGCTGAGGCAGGCGCCAGATGGTCGACTGAGCAGATGCGGGCGGTAGCTTTTTTCTCATCATTTTTGACAGGCCATCAGATTTATGAGGTCAGGGCCTGTTTCTTGTGTTCACTCAAGCGTGTGACAGCTCTGACAGCTATGCGTTTTACCCCTAAAAGTATTAGCAATTTCTCTTCACCATCTTCACCTTCTACTTAATACAGTAAGATCTTTCTAATGCATTTTTTATTAATTTTTGTAATTCCTACGCGAAAGGTCATAAAATCATCAATGTAGCCATTTTGAGTGATTTATGACAGCGCCTGGAGTATTTTTATAGCTCCGAGGGAACTAATAGGATCGTTTGGTCACGTGAGTTTGGGTCGCAACAAGCTCAGCCAATTAGAAGAAACTTCGACGTCAGTTATAACAAATCGGCTCAACCAATCAGTGTCCAGGTGTTCCATTTTAACAAACTGCGGTCCAGTTGGCGGCTATTTAAACCGATGTTTTTGGCCCGCTCGGACTCAACCCTCGTCCCCGTCCTGACTTAACCTTTTTGGACTCCCGGACTCATACCTCCGGAGTCATGACCGTCTCTTGATCCCCGGATTGCGACAACCCCCCCCCCTCATCATCAAGGACGAATCCCCCGGTCAACGGCGTCGATCGACGAGTTTGAGACTATCACCTGCTATAGCTATCAGCAAAGAACTGTGACATCATCATCCCTAAGCCGATTCGCACTGTGGATTACCTGGTCTCCGGCTGTTAAGTTTCTGATTGGTTGGGTGAGAGGCTATACCTAGACTTGCTTGATTGCCAAGCTGCAGCGCCCGTCCATCATCCTGCGCCGGCGGCGACTTTAACTGGCGGGCCACGTGATCCGGACCGAGGGCTACTGCCCCAACCTGTTCAGGATGTCCTGCTGCTTACGTTGCAAGGGCCGTTCATGCGGTGTCAGGCCCAAACCCGTCGATGCGTGGACTGCCTCCTACGCGACGCCGGGGTGCCCGACACTGCCAACGGGGCGGACTTCGTCCGCTCTCAGGCTCTGCGGCGCGCCATCTGATGCACTCTGCTCTGTGACTTTGCTTGCGAAATTGTTTTTGTTGTTGTTTTTGTTGCAATGCAATGCAATGCCATCCCCGTATTGCTCCGTAGATAAAACTGGCAACTGCGCACTCCCCTAAGTACCACCAAAGGGACTAAACCTAACCAATGCTTGCGATTGCGCAACTGTTTGTCAACTATTCGGTCATGAAATGGAATTATTCGCTACATGTAAATGCTCCGATTAGTACTAAACATTGCAAGGCAGCTTTGCCTGTGGGCGCTGGTATAGAACATATCCGTCTATCCGTTTGCTGTAATGTCGATCGTTTTGAAACTCACCAGTGCTGATCGGCAAAGTGGGTCTCAGTTAATTAATTCAGCACTGGCCTCAGCGGCACATTTAAATAATGATAGATTGTGTATATGGTTTTGTCATAGACAATGATAAATTTTGTCACTCGTGGCTTCGCCACTCGTCAATGGCTTCGCAATGGCTTCGCCACTCGCCAAGCCAAGCAATTCTTCGCCAAGCAATGGCTTCGCCACTCGTGAAAAAATTATCATTGTCTATGACAAAACCATATACACAAACACATTGTCTCATGAATGTATTTTTAGAAGCCTAAAATAATGATTCCTAAGCGTGGAATAATGAGCGTACAGCATGACACAATGATGATAAAGTTGCTGTTTTATTCTGAGACAATCCGCAGCCGATGCAATATTTATTTTTACACAAAAATTATTTTGGCCAACATGCAAGTCAAAAGGCTGGTATATGCTATTTTAATTTAAATTGCAAATGTTAAAAAAATATTCCAACATCGCCAGGACAGACAGACAAACCTTGCAGACTACGAAAGTATCCCTTCTGACAAATACTGACATAATTGGACAATCAGATTTGATCTGCATGTTTTAAATACATTTTGCATGTACTGTACTGACCTCTGTTGACAATCTGACCCATATTTTTATGTACAAACTTAACAATAACGACTGACATATTTTAATGACGGAATTCAAACCTCCGTAGACAAAAATACAAACTCCATATTGTAACTTGAAGATAAATTCAAAGGGTCTTAATTATTGCATTAATTACCTTTTACCAAGGATTAGTTATGCGTGAAAACCGATTGGCAAACAATTCATCATGTTGACTTCTTAAGTGGAAGAATAGATAGTGCGATTTTTATTGGACGCTGGTTTTCCCAGAAAAGTGCATGGGCTAAATTTGGAGTTTTCAATAGAAATTGGTAACTGATGTCTGAAACCCTAAACTTACGAATTTTAAATACATCAGTTAATTTGATGCAATACTGCTTATTCCAGCAATGCAACAGCAATATATACTCAGCAACATTGAAAAGCCGCCACTCTATGCGCCAGTCAGCAATTTCTCTTGGACTGCTCTGAAGTAAAATATACGAGAAAACTGATCGGGTAGCTTTAATCCTTCCAACTCTCGCACACTACTCCCCAACTTCATTCCTCAACTCAAGTCTTCTTGATTGAGATATTGAGAGACTTTACCTGCACTCTCAAAAGTGACGACCACAGACGGAATGAGTATTTATTTACTCAATTTGCATTTGAGAAGTCCAGAAAGTAAGAAATTGGGTGCTCAGGTGCTAAAAGAACTGCAAACTTCCCATGTAAACTGGCCAATGCATTTTGCAGAGAAAACCTCGTTAAACGGACTGTTATCGTACTTCCGCACTGACAGGCTGTTCACTTCTTCAACGGTCTCTCCTCCTCCTGCAGAGCTCCGCAGTGGATGGTGTTGGTCAGCCTGGCGAATATGATGCTAGACGCTTGCAAAATGAATACGGTGCCCATGGCCAGGCTCAGGTAGCTGTAGATTCCTCCCATCAGGTGGGTGATGATTAGCACCGAGCTCATCAGGATGACGAATGCCAGGATAATGAAAATGCCGCGTATGATGGCGAACACCCGCGACACCCGGCAGGCTTCGATGCAGCATATCAGCATCTCCAGCACAATTGCGAGCAGGGTGCAGGCCAGCCCGATGAACACCATCACCTTGCTGGCGTAATAGCCTGCTTGGTTCTGGTCCGCCCAGCGACCGTTGCAGCCTGTTTGGTGGGAGGCATTGGGGTTTCCATTGAGAGGCATCGGGATTTCCATTGAGAGGCATTGGGGTTTCCATTGAGAGGCATTAGGGTTTCCATTGAGAGGCATTGGGGTTTCCATTGAGAGGCATTGAGGTTTCCATTGTGAGGAATCGGGATTTCCATTGAGAGGCATTGGGATTTCCATTGTGAGGCATTGGGATTTCCATTGAGATTCATTGGGATTTCCATTGAGAGGCATTGGGATTTCCATTTGAGAGGCATCGGGATTTTCATTTGAGGGGCATTGGGATTTCCATTGTGAGGCATTGGGATTTCCATTGAGATTCATTGGGATTTCCATTGAGAGGCATTGGGTTTCCATTGATAGGCATTGGGATTTCCATTTGAGAGGCATTGGGATTTCCATTGAGAGGCATTGGGTTTCCATTGAGAGGCATTGGGATTTCCATTGTGAGGCATTGGGATTTCCATTGGTAGGCATTGGGGTTTCCATTGAGAGGTATTGGGATTTCCATTGAGAAGCATTGGGGTTTCCATTGAGAGGCATTGGGATTTCAATTGTGAGGCATCGGGATTTCCATTGAGAGGCATTGGGGTTTCCATTGAGAGGCATTGGGATTTCAATTGTGAGGCATCGGGATTTCCATTGTGAGGCATTGGGATTTCCATTGATAGGCATTGGGATTTCCATTTGAGAGGCATTGGGATTTCCATTGTGAGGCATCGGGATTTTCATTTGAGGGGCATTGGGATTTCCATTGAGAGGCATTGGGATTTCCATTGAGAGGCATTGGGTTTCCATTGATAGGCATTGGGATTTCCATTGAGAGGCATTGGGATTTCCATTGAGAGGCATTGGGATTTCCATTGTGAGGCATTGGGATTTCCATTGGTAGGCATTGGGGTTTCCATTGAGAGGTATTGGGATTTCCATTGAGAGGCATTGGGGTTTCCATTGAGAGGCATTGGGGTTTCCATTGAGAGGCATTGAGATTTCAGTTTGATTGCCTTAATTGCCGAGGGAATGGGGATTTCCGACTTTGAGTCGGTCTTAGAACGCAGTTTAAAACACGCAAAACACACCGCAGACGGCAGCTCTCACCGCTATACAGACTCCCGTAGTTCTCGCAGCCCCAGTTATGCGTGAAGATGCCAAGGACGACCATGACGCTGCCGGAGATGAGGAACACCAGCGTGATGGGGCAGAACATTGAGCACTCCATGCTGCGGAATGCTTCTCCTTAAGCTTGCTTGGTGAAAGCTCATTGTGGCAACTAGATACAACTACTAGGCAAGGCTATTCATACAGAGAAGCGTGGATCTCGGTAACTGCGAGTGCAGTAGATCTTCGATATTGAGCAATCGATATTTTTTTCATTTTCAATTCCACGCTCGCTTCAACTGTCTATTGTCTCTCCGTTCACAGGAAGGGGGAGGGGGTTGCCACGAAAGTCTAAAGCTTATTTCATATGAGAAAGAATTTTGAATAGAAAGGGGAGTTGTTGGTATAGCATAAGCCTAGAAAGTGTCCAGAGCTTATTGATCAAGTTTTCGGCAGTACAGTTTCAACTAAAGCTGAATGTTTTCCACTGTCTCAGCCACTGTGGCTCCCTTGCTGTTCTCAATCACGATGCAGAGCAGTATTCAGTACTAAGTATTCAGTACTCAGTATTCAGTATTCAGTATTCAGTACTCAGTATTCAGTACTAAGTATTCAGTACTCAGTATTCAGTATTCAGTATTCAGTATTCAGTACTCAGTATTCAATATTTGATACTAAAACCAATCTACGAATTTAAGGATTGATGTGTGTGTGTGTGTCAAGAGAAACGATGCAGAGTGTCAGGAGAAACGATGCAGAGTGTCAGGAGAAACGATGCAGAGTGTCAGGAGAAACGATGCAGAGTGTCAGGAGAAACGATGGGAGTGTGTCGGGAGAAACGATGGGAGTGTGTCAGGAGAAACAATGGGAATGTGTCAGGAGAAATGATGGGAGTGTGTCAGGAGAAACGATGGGAGTGTGTCAGGAGAAATGATGGGAGTGTGTCAGGAGAAACAATGGGAATGTGTCAGGAGAAATGATGGGAGTGTGTCAGGAGAAACGATGGGAATGTGTCAGGAGAAATGATGGGAGTGTGTCAGGAGAAACGATGGGAGTGTGGCAGGAGAAACGATGGGAGTGTGTCAGGAGAAACAATGGGAATGTGTCAGGAGAAATGATGGGAGTGTGTCAGGAGAAACGATGGGAGTGTGTCAGGAGAAACGATGGGAGTGTGTCAGGAGAAACGATGGGAGTGTGTCAGGAGAAACGATGGGAATGTGTCAGGAGAAACGATGGGAGTGTGTCAGGAGAAACAATGGGAGTGTGTCAGGAGAAACGATGGGAGTGTGTCGGGAGAAACGATGGGAGTGTGTCAGGAGAAGCAGTGCAGTGTGTCAGGAGAAACGATGGGAGTGTGTCAGGAGAAACGATGGGAGTGTGTCAGGAGAAACGATGGGAGTGTGTCAGGAGAAACGATGGGAGTGTGTCAGGAGAAACGATGGGAGTGTGTCAGGAGAAACGATGGGAATGTGTCAGGAGAAACGATGGGAGTGTGTCAGGAGAAACAATGGGAGTGTGTCAGGAGAAACGATGGGAGTGTGTCGGGAGAAACGATGGGAGTGTGTCAGGAGAAGCAGTGCAGTGTGTCAGGAGAAACGATGGGAGTGTGTCAGGGGAAACGATGAAGTGTCAGAAGAACAAGTGCAGTTTCAGAAGAAATAAAATGCATGAGCTGTCAGGTCACATCTAAAATACTTGCAAAACTACTGTTCATTATTGGTTCATAACTGAGTTCAACTTGTACACGTTGTCGATGCCATATAGCTAATAGCCAACCGGTATTATGTTAGTGAGCCAGTAGTTGCAGCAAACAACTTTAATGAGCATCGCAAAATAGAACAGCAAATACAGAAGGATTTACTGTTATTTTACGTGAGAGACTTACCTGCTGACTTAAAAAGTACTTTCGGGGTGCGGGGAAGTATACACAGCACTTCAGCACAATTAGTATGAGAATAAATGCTCCACCTGCTAAAGGTAGGAATTCGTCGAACTAAACAGTTTAATAAATTATCCGCTAAAAAATAATTAAAATATGAGAATTTGCCACGTGATACTGATGCTTTTCTGGGTACAAAAGTACATAAATAATGAGCTGAATGACGGCCATAAAAGGCAGAATCGAAGGAAGGATAGAGGTGTCTTCGAGTTCAAATCAAGCTTCATCTAGAACCCCTGCAACCGCGATGGCCATCCGACTTTTTCTGCTTGCGTGTGTGCTGGCAGTTGGTGTTCAGCTGACTGTCGGCATGGAGCTGCACAGGCAGAAGAGTGAATTGCATTTACGACTTTACTCTATCCCTTTCTAGGAAAATAAAACTGGCAAAATGATTCAAAACATTACAAAAGCGAAAATCACTGCAAAAACTTGATCAACTTCAGGATTAATCCCCATGAAAGTCTGTTACGACGGTCTCGGCTGCTTCAGCACTGGTGGAAACTTCTACGACGTCTTGAAGCGCCCGGTGCAGGTGCTGCCGCAGAGCCCCGACCGCATCCAGCCGACATACGCGCTGTTCACCCACAGGAACATCGTTGCCGCTCAAAACATCGTCTACAACAACAAGGCCAGCGTCACTGGTTCCAACTTTAACCCTAGGCTACCGACTAAGATCATTATACACGGCTTCCTCGACGTTGGCACAACCGCCTGGATTGTAGAAATGAAGAAAGCTTTGCTGCTTCACGGAGACTACAATGTGATCCAACTTGATTGGAGCAAGGGCAACCAGCTGCCCTACACCCAGGCTACGGCCAACACTCGCGTGGTCGGAGCCCTGATCGCCCAGCTCATCATGTGGCTGGAGACCCAGTTCGGAGCCAACCGTGAGCAGTTCCACCTGCTCGGCCACAGCCTCGGCTCGCACATCGCCGGATACGCGGGCGAGAGGCTCACTGGAAGTCGGCGACTCGGCCGCATCACCGGCATGGACCCGGCCGGTCCGTACTTCGAGAACACGCACCCGGAGGTCCGGCTCGACCCCACGGACGCTCGATTCGTCGACGCCATCCACACTGACGGCGACAGCCTGCTGAGTAGTGTTGTATTGAAAGGCGGCTTCGGCATGATGCAGGCGGTCGGTCACGTGGATATTTATCCGAACGGTGGCAAGAAGCAGCCGGACTGCACCCAGAACCCCATCATTAACATAATTATTGACGGCGTCATCGAAGGCACCAAGTGGAGCATCTCTTGCGACCATCTCCGAGTGCTGCCGATGGTGACCAGCACCATCGAGAATCGGCAGGGCAACTACAAAGCTTTTCCGTGCGACTCCTACGCGAACTTCAAGGCCGGAAAATGCTCGAGCTGCGGTAGCGTCGGCTGCGCGCAGATGGGCATCCGGGCCAACGAGTGGAACCCGAGCGGCCGCACCAACGTGAAGATGTTCCTGGACACTGCTGGTAAAGCGCCGTTTGAGAGCACTGGTGAGTTTATTTGTAGGCAAAAACGTACACTACAGCGTCTAAGTAAAGTGTTGGAGTACAATTAAAAGGCTTACAGAAAATAATAAAACTGTTTATTCCACTTCAATTTTGTCCAGGACCCCGCTAGCGGTTTGTTCGACGGCTAAACGACGAGAAGACATGACGAGGGATGTAAACCAGATAGTTATATTAATTCGTGATTGTAGATGTCCTTCTGACTTTAAAATGTACAGATGAGAATTAAGTAGCTTCACGTTGTGGTGGCTGTGCGTTGTCAAATCGAAATATAAGCGCAGGCATAAGACAACGAAACGAAGATTTGACCACCTTTACGGCTGTTTTTTGTCATTTGAAAAATACAGGTACTGGCAATGTTATTTTTATTAAGTTTTTAACGTGTATTTTATATGATGGGCCATAGCAGGAAGTGAAACTTTAAATATTTCGGAAGAAAGTTCTGTATAATAATCTGTAATATCCGCCTAAATAACTGTTACAGTAGTTATTATATAGTTTACGAGTCTTTTGCATCTGCAAGACCTAAAATAACAAATTTAAGGCATATGTTTTGTTACCGTCGTCGTTCTAAAACCATCCATGGTGGTTGCAGTGTCCATGCAGTAAGCCCTATAGCCTCTCTGCTCTGCATGGCCATTCACATATTCAATGTCTTGAACTTATTCTAAATCTCACTCTTTCTAGTGTCTGGTGTATCCCCAGCCTTATTTGTGTGGCTTTGGCCATAGACAATTATACGCGTGACTGTAACTGTATGCAAATATACTGAAGACGGCCACCGCGACTGAGCGGATTATTAAGCTAAGCCGATTATCTATTAGGGATACGACAGTGTCTACCTAGCGTAGTCTCCTGATTATGACACGATTTACAATTATCAATCTCTCAATTGTGAAAGTAAAATCCAATGCGAACTTTGAAACGCACCCAGAACTCCGTGCTCAAAAAACCGCATTTATTTGGTGCTCGTGACCGAAAATTGGCCTGAGGCTTAGTTTGTGAGGGCCACTCCAAGTAACAGAGTGTACAATAGAAATTTCTCATGTTTAACAACTTAGAGTTGTTAGAGTTGTTAGAGTCGTGAGAGTGTGGTTGCGTATGTGTTCGTGTGCCTGTGCACCCTACTATAAAGAACCAACCACTAATCAACCTGAGTCACAGCCGATCGATGCTGAGAATAGCCCAGTAGACAAACAAAAGTGAAAAGACCCCTCACAGATTTCTTTAGAGCTAAAAATAGCGATTTCGACCAAGAACAGATTTTGCCCCAACACAAGAAAGAAACTGCTTTTGAAAGTCCAGAGCACGGTGAACTTTGATGATATAATTCAATTTTTTTATTTTAATAACTGTAAATTGTCACTTTTCATTGAACATCATGAACATCATTGTTATGGAACATCACTTTCTTCAATTTTTACTTCTGCAACGTGCGCAGTTGACCCATGTCGCTCATACATGCATGTATCTCTTCTTTTGCTTTGCTTGCTGTGACAATATTAAATAAGAGTTCAACCGCAGTCGACACACAACGGATTTAATAGATGGACACACAACGGAAGGTCTCGGTCAGAGCCAGTGGTTCCGTTTATCACCCACCTCAGTCAGCCCAGCCGCAGTTTAAACAGTTCAAAATTAAAATTTTCTGCTGCAGAGCATTTAAAAGTGTAAGTAATTATTTACGCTCGATTGTACGTATTGAATGTGAAATTTTAATACACATCAAATAGGATATGATACCAGAGATTGAAGTGCAACCATCGATAGTCCTCTTCCAATTTCTGTCCCGCTTTGTCTGCCTCTTCCATCGCATTCTCGAACGCCAAATGAGCATTGCGAGGATTTTCTCAGTGAAATCTGACTCAATGAGACAGTCCTTTTCGAGCAGGGAATTGTGAGTAGCTGGCTAGCTTAGCTGGACAGCCCAACAGAAAATTTTTTGCTAAAAAAATTTTGGCCTATTTTCAGTGGCTCAGTGGCATCACCAGCTGGGGACAGGGGGAAGTAAAAGCTATGGAGGACATGCCGATGCTTTGTGACCAGTTTGTGGAAATCAATAGTTTTGCTTTAGGGCGCTAAAAGGAGTGCCTGTGGCGCCAAAGTACTCCGTAGGATTGATAGATTTTGACGATTAAATAATAACACTTCCTTGAATTAAATGCAGTATAACAAGACTAGATATTCAGCACATGGGAATATTAATTTAGGAATAAAACCTACCCAGCCTATTAAAGTTTTAGACAATCGCATAAATTTTCAGGTGATTCTTGTTTTAAACAATAGGAAAATACGAAAAAATTCCGTTGCGCACTAGTTCGGTTCAGAACCACGCCATTGTCACCAACAACGTAAATGTTTACATACATTGCGATCCCAATAAACCACTAGCTAGCCTTAATTACCAGATAACGTGCAAATTACCAGCTACCTAAGGTAGTTCAAATAACGTTAATGTCAATTTACAATCTGAGATATTAGCCACATGGAGTTGAGTTTATAGGCGGATTTGCTTTAGTGCAAAGTTTTGATAAGCTAATTATAAGTGCAAGAATAGGAAAAACATTTTTTACATAGAAAAACTTTTTTATTGAAATAAATACTGAGGAAAATATTTTTTCCTTTAGCTTTCATAGGCGCTTCTGCATGTCTTATATTTATTCATTTAAATAAAAAACGAATGAACACGAGAAATTCATCTGCAAGTTTTTTCATCCGGCGCTGTAGTGTTATGACCTAAAAACGATGGTTGAGTTATAAATACGCGATATTTATTTGGGACGTGCGGTAAAAATTCATTAATTATTTGATTCCTTGCGTCATCAAACGTGTGTTTTGAAGACTGATTAGTTTAGAACGACTTTGCTAAACCAACGGTTGGACTATAATTATAATTTTCTGGTCAACTCGCCGGCACTTGCAGTTGTGCGATTTTTACGAAAGAAATTTGGTGCGATAATATTCGAAATAAAAAATGTATGACTAAAGGTTCATCCCGAATTAAAATTCACTGGAGCTGTCCTGGCTCCTAAGACGAATGCTGCAATTGAACACTGTACTGCGAAACTGCAAGGCACTGCCAGCGTACACAAATGTACGCGTAAATAAAAAAAGCTGTACGTCTATAAGTGTCATAATTTAGAGATGCAGTAAAACAAACGTAAGCAATGAACTAAAAATAACCGACAGCATTTTCTAATATGATTAGATAATACTGATAACAACACAAAGGAAAATAATTTCAGAAATCCTAAGTCAAGAAAATTAATCACGAATTCGGCCACGTCACAGTGTTATTCCTTTCCCTGATCATTTTTTCCTGAAAATCGAGTTTTTGTTTTCCACTGGATTTCACGAGCTAAGAACAGGAGCGTAAATATCAAGCTGTTTGGAGAGTATTTATTTGAAATTAAATTGGAACTTTCATGTAAGGAAACGCATAAATAACTCATGCATCTCCTAAAACACTACGACGCGTTGAAGAAAAAGTTGCTTATCAATATACTCCCAGTAGAAATAGGTGGCGAAAGTCGACACGCATCCAGCATATTGTAGTAATCGGACGGAAAAACTTTTTATTTCGAATTACCCGCCGAGATTTGCCCCGGTGCATTTTAGAGACTCGTTCTTCAACTGCAGTCGTTTGACTCGTAAAGCTCTCATACGAAATATTGTGTTAATTTAGGGTCTCAACGATATGATTGAGCTTTGTAAAGAAGTTTTGAAGGAGGTATAAAGTGTTTATTAGTTTTCTGCAAATATAAAACTGCTGTATACGAGATGTCACTCCGAAAGTTTTTGCGTTCGACTACTTGCAGCCTTCGCCAAGAGTGCAATCCTATTGTAAACTGTCGTGGACCCATAAGGATGAAAGAGATGACTCCTCGAGAAAAATCATGGGCCCGCTCCTGAATGTCAAACAGTTTACATGATACAAAAACTGATACAAATGGGAAAATCTTCTTGAAGACTTTTTAAGCACTGTGGGATACGAGCGTGAATTCTGCGCAGAAGCCGCATTTCGGCCCCTGTTCGGCGAGAGACTTCTGCGGCAAAAACCTGGTAATCCCCAGCGATCTTTTCGATTTGGACATCGTAATTTGCGTGGAATTTTTATTAGGTATTTTTGTTTGTAATAAAACTGATCGGTTATATATGAGTAGTTAAAAATCAATCAATGTGTAAATCAAAATAATTAATGAATAGCCATGAGCCCTAGCTACAAGTTTGGCGCTTATTATGATATGTAGTAGACTTTTTTTAAAAACGCATTGCAAAGGAGACATCAATCCTTGATATTTATCTGGTCTTGAGGAAATTGACTGAGTCTTGAATCAATTCAAAATTAAGTCTTGTGCCGACGTCACAAAGCCGGTTTACTAGAATCAACTTTACTAATTTCTTTGTACTTCAACGAATTGCAACATTTTAAAACACGTTTGAACCGTTCTTATTTTTCTTTCAAAGACGTTCGATGTAAAAAGAGTATCTGTACGTCAGACGCAATCGGATTGAAACTGAACCGGAACTGTACTGGATCGGAACTGGATTACGGTAGAGCGAATCTCGAGGCTCAGTAAAAAAACTCAATAATTATCAAAGGGGTGTGGCGGCAGCAGGTGGCAAAGCACAGATTAGCTCAGCATTGCAAATTCTATTGTACGTCGCAATTGTGGGAGTGTCATTTTTAACCGAGAGACAGATAGTGCTGGCGCACAAAATGCTTCCCGTACCGCTTATCTAAGCTTGATTAATGAAACTAATTAGGCTCGGCGAAATTAAGTACAAATAAAAGTGTCAAGGTAAATTAACACACGGCTGATAAAAACGATAAAATAACTCCAAGAAAGAAGAACCGCCGATGCACGCGAATTTAACTGAGAACCCAACAGTTGCGGCCATATTTTAACCGTAATTCGCTTCTCACTTTTCTATAAATATTGAGATGCTTGGAACTTCAAATTACTCTGCAGTTGAAACAACTGAAGGAAAAGTAGTTGAATTGGATTTGTTAGAATCGTTTGAATTGCACTGCTTGTTAGGAGGTCCTTTTGACGAATATTTAACTACGAGCAGCTCATAATCGCGATGCGCGTTCTTGCACTGATCTGCGTCCTGGCGCTCTGCAACCAGTGGGCAGTTGGAATGGATCTGCGCCGGCAGACAAGTAAGTTTCTACTCACTTTATTAGATTGCTAATGTCAGCGGACGCTGCTTAGACGATTTGGTTGAACATTATCCCACAGGATTCATCCCGATGAAAGTCTGCTACGACGGTCTCGGCTGCTTCAGCACTGGTGGAAACTTCTACGATCTGTGGAGACGGCCGATTCAACTGCTGCCGCAGAGCCCCGACCGCATCCGACCGATCTTCGCGCTTTACACCCGCAGGAACATCGTTGCCGGTCAGAGAATCGTCTACAACAACAAGGCCAGCGTTACTGGCTCCAACTTTAACCCGAGACAGCCGACTAAGTTCATTATACACGGCTTCCTTGACCCCGGGGACGTCGCCTGGATGGTCGACATGAGGAAAGCTCTGCTTCTGCACGGAGACTACAATGTGATACAAGTTGACTGGAGCAATGGAAACCAGCTGCCCTACACCCAGGCTACGGCCAACACTCGCGTGGTCGGAGCTCTGATTGCCCAGCTCATCATGTGGCTGGAGACCCAGTTCGGAGCCAACCGTGAGCAGTTCCACCTGCTCGGCCACAGCCTCGGCTCGCACATCGCCGGATACGCGGGCGAGAGGCTCACCGGAAGTCGGCGACTCGGCCGCATCACCGGCATGGACCCGGCCGGTCCGTACTTCGAGAACACGCACCCGGAGGTCCGGCTCGACCCCACGGACGCTCGATTCGTCGACGCCATCCACACTGACGGCGACAGCCTGCTGAGCAGCATTTCCCTCAAAGGCGGCTTCGGCATGATGCAGGCGGTCGGTCACGTGGATTTCTACGCTAACGGTGGTAAAAAGCAGCCGGACTGCACGCAGAACCCCATCACCAACATCATCATTGATGGTATTATCGAAGGCACTAAGTGGACTATTGCCTGCGACCATCTCCGGGTGCTGCCGATGGTGACCAGCACCATTGAGCACCAGCAGGGAAACTACAAAGCTTTCCCGTGCGACTCCTACGAGAAATTCAAGGCCGGCAGGTGTTCGAGCTGCGGTAGCGTCGGCTGCGCGCAGATGGGCATCAAAGCCAACGAGTGGAACCCGAACGGCCGCACCAACGTGAAGATGTTCCTTGACACTGCTGGTAAAGCGCCGTTTGAGAGCACTGGTGAGTTTCTTGGTTTTATCATCCATTTTTAGTTACTATCATCGTCAAATTGTAAAACATCGTAATTGTAAAACAAAAACCTTCGTACATTTCCACAGGTCCCCGCTAGATCACCTCCAGGCCGAGTAAAAACAGAGACCTGAAGCAGACCTATCGGTGTTGTTAATTATCCTAAATTTTCTGTATTGTATAAAACTGATTGCATAGCAATACTATCGAATAAGACTATAAAAATATATACAAGTTTTGGTGCCCGTTTTTGCCACGCCTAATAGAAAATATTTTTGTTTTTGTTTAAGTTTTTTCTGACTAAATTAAATCGATATTTTAGCTAGCTTAGCTTAATCGCTACGAGTCATACCTTTACTACTTTTGTGTGGCTAGCTGTTACCTGTGGTAACAGCTAATTTAAAAATTTTATCTTCCACGGAGAAAATAAAAAAGTGCATAAGTAATGCTGCTCCACAATCGATAAGCAGAATAAATATATTAGCGGAATCGAACTCGCTGTGAGACTTTGGCAGCTGTAGCAGCACACAAATCGCCGGGACTGCTGATAGACGGCAGCTAACAAATAGATTGAGTCTTGGAAATTTCAGGTGCTCTACTGAGTGAACGTGAAGTGTTTTGTTCAAATCTAATAATGTCGTTCCAACAAGTACAAAAGCCGCACAGCCAAGTGTCAGCAAGTCCAAAACCGGTTGCATGAGACCTGCAGCAGGTGAGACATGAGCTGACAGTCGGTTGAGATAGCTGCATGTATTTGTGAACGTGACGATATCCACATACCTTGAAATAAAAGCTCTGCATGGCCACAAAAAATCACTAAAACTTTGCTTTGTTCTGCAATAAAACTTAAAATACAAAGACTCCGGAAGAAAGCATGTTGGTTTTAATGCTTGGATGCACTCTGCTGCTGTTCTCAGCTGCAGGCCGTATTGACGCCAATTCTATCGGAAAAAGTAAGCTCTATTTATTGCGTAGTTGCGCGACCGAAAAATATTCTACTTGTTTTGCCGCTGATTAAAGGTTTTTGTAGGTGCTAATTTTCTTTTCAAGAGTTTGGAGATACTTCTATGCTCGCTCAAGCTTTTAGTAAGCAGTCTGAATAACCTGACCCAAGAATAAATCATAGTGGAAAGAGCATGCTGACATAAGTATCAATCAATTTGCTCCTGACAGTTCTGGAGATGTAAATTGCGACTAAATCGGTACAATTCTTGGGTGAACAATAAATAGTATTAGTACACTTCGAGACACCAGGCGACAATAAAAACACTTAAGTCATACAAACACGAGGGCGAAACGCTAAATGAATAACAGTTTACCACCGAATCCCAGGATTCGTCCCACAAAAGGTCTGCTACGACGGTCTCGGCTGCTTCAGCACCGGTGGAAACTTTTACGACCTTTGGAACCGGCCGATTCAACTGCTGCCGCAGAGCCCCGACCACCTCCGACCGACTTACGCGCTGTTCACTCTGCGCAATCCGATGTTGCCTCAGATTTTACGCTACGGCGACAAGGCCAGCATTGAAAAGTCCAACTTCAACCCGAAACTGCCAACTAAGATGGTCATTCACGGTTTCGTTGACGACATAAATGTGCCCTGGGTGGGTGAGATGAAAAAAGCTCTGCTGCTGCACGGAGACCACAATGTAGTGCTGGTGGACTGGAGCAAGGGCAACCAGCTGCCCTACACCCAGGCTACGGCCAACACTCGCGTGGTCGGAGCTCTGATCGCCCAGCTCATCATGTGGCTGGAGACCCAGTTCGGAGCCAACCGTGAGCAGTTCCACCTGCTCGGCCACAGCCTCGGCTCGCACATCGCCGGATACGCGGGCGAGAGGCTCACCGGAAGTCGGCGACTCGGCCGCATCACCGGCATGGACCCGGCCGGTCCGTACTTCGAGAACACGCACCCGGAGGTCCGGCTCGACCCCACAGACGCTCGATTCGTCGACGCCATCCACACCGACGGCGACAGCCTGCTGAACAGCATCAAGCTTCAGGGCGGAATGGGACTCATGCAGCCCGTTGGTCACGTGGACTTTTACCCGAACGGTGGCAAGAAGCAGCCCGACTGCTCCCAGAACCCCATTACCGGCATCATCATCAATGGCATCGTTGAGGGCACAAAGTGGGTCGTCGCCTGCTACCACATGCGAGTGCTTCAGCTGGTGTCCACCACCCTGATTCACGCGCAAGGCGACTACAAGGCCTTTCCCTGCGATTCCTACGAGAACTTTAAGGCGGGAAAATGCGCCGGCTGTGGCATCACCGGCTGCGCTCAGATGGGCATCCGGGCAGCCGAGTGGAACCCGAGCGGCCTCACGAACGTGAAGATGTTCCTTGACACCGATGGCCATGAGCCTTACGAGAGTGAGTTGAGTTCCTTATTGCTTAGATTTATCTGAAGTTTCGATTCAATCGATTGAGTTTTAATAAAAGTAATGAAACTGAACCTTGAATTCGCAGTGCACCACTACTTTGCCAAGATAATCATCTCGGGCGTGTCGAGCGCCAAGCAGCAGTACGGAGACCTGTTTCTCACGCTGGAGGGCGCCGACGGGCAGAGCAGCTCGCAACTGACAGTCGTTGAGAAATCCTACATGGAGCCTGGCGAGTTAATAAGCATTGTGCTGACCGGAACTGACCCGGTGTTTGATTTGAAGCGTCTGACTGTCTCCTGGAAGCACCGGTGGAATTTGGCTATCTTGAAGCAGAAGCTGCACGTGAACCGAGTGGAGATTGTTGAGGGATTTAAGGAGAAGAGGTGAGAGGCTTTCGAGCACTTTATAAATAAGCGTGGAAACTGTTTGGCAGACTGATCCCTGAAGGCTATGAAGATGAGGCCTGACCTGAAGCCTGGGGTGGGGGTGTTGAGACCTGACCTGAAGCCTGGGGTGGGGTGTTGAGGCCTGACCTGAAGCCTGGGGTGGGGGTGTTGAGACCTGACCTGAAGCCTTGGGTGTGTTGAGGCCTGACCTGAAGCCTGGAGTGGGGTGTTGAGGCCTGATCTGAAGCCTGGGGTGGTGTTGAGGCCTGACCTGAAGCCTGGGGTGGGGGTGTTGAGACCTGACCTGAAGCCTTGGGTGTGTTGAGGCCTGACCTGAAGCCTGGGGTGGGGTGTTGAAACCTGACCTGAAGCCTGGGGTGGTGTTGAGGCCTGACCTGAAGCCTGAGGTGGAGGTGTTGAGGCCTGACCTGAAGCCTGAGGGGAGGGTGTTGAGGCCTGACCGAAGCCTGAGGTGAGGGTGTTGAGGCCTGACCTGAAGCCTGAGGGGAGGGTGTTGAGGCCTGACCGAAGCCTGAGGTGAGGGTGTTGAGGCCTGACCTGAAGCCTGAGGTGAGGGTGTTGAGGCCTGACCTGAAGCCTGAGGGGAGGGTGTTGAGGCCTGACCTGAAGCCTGAGGTGAGGGTGTTGAGGCCTGACCTGAAGCCTGAGGGGAGGGTGTTGAGGCCTGACCTGAAGCCTGAGGGGAGGGTGTTGAGGCCTGACCTGAAGCCTGAAGTGAGGGTGTTGAGGCCTGGCCTGAAGCCTGAGGTGAGGGTGTTGAGGCCTGACCTGAAGCCTTGGGGGGTGTCGAGGCCTGACCTGAAAACTAGGTGTTGGAAAATTGTATTTATATTCTTCCAAAATCTCTTGACTCTACAAAGAACCGCAACCAATTTGCAGGTCGCTGTTCTGCGCCGGCGATGTCGCTATCGAGTCGGGAAAGTCGCTGAGCTTGGTGGCGTCTCCCAGTAGCCACTGTTGAATGCCAATTTTTTGAAAGGAACGAGCACAAATCAAAGCCAATTTAACTAATCTGTTGTTGGTTGAAGTCTTGAAAGAGCAATTTGCAAATATAAATTTATTGGTTCAAAGACAGCGCGCAGATATTGTAGAAAATGAAGTTTATCAGGTGAAACTTCTTTGCCTCTATAATTATAAGTGGTAAGTTATTCTCTCGTTTTATATGCATCAATTATAATATAAAAGCTTTGTAGTGTACAACGGCGGTAATACTGCAGAGAAATGGCTTTAGTGGTAAAAAATTAACGATTAAGAATTGCTAAACAACGTCGCCATGCCAATTAGAAGCACTGGAGTAAGCAACCGAGAAGGTGCCTGCAGGGCAGGTGGGAAACTCTTTTATAGCATTGTAAGTTGGCTTTTGCTCAAGAGTGTGCAAACAGTCTCAAGCACGTTGTGAGCTTGTGCAGGCAGTCACCAAGTATAAGGCAGAAACTATTCAAAGATCAAAAAGTTGAAAACAACTTCTTCAAAGTTGCTTCAGGAAGTTCAATAAAATCGTAGAGAAATGGACTGAACTCTGGGAAGCGACCCTACCCAGTTGTAGGGTTGAGAACGAACTGGGAGACAATGAGACAGAGAGAAAGAGACTCAGGTGCGTCTCCGCGTGAAAAAGCAGCACCAGCACACGCGGCTTCACCTCAGCATATGAGACCGGTGCAAAAAGTATAACATCAGTCATGTAGCTGGGCAGCAGCCAGTGATGGCAAGTCTGCAATAGGGAAGTAAATGAATCGAAAAAGCACTGTAAACACGAAGCGATAACAGATTTTTATAGCTATCGAATGAGCCGCTAATCATGAACAGACTGATTCAATTTTCCGCTTTCCTGTTGGCAATTGGCAAGGAGCAGCTGTCACAACTTCAAGAACAAAGAGCTCGATGAGCTAGGGTGGTCTCCGCCGCATCTGAAATGGAGACGAGAGGGAAGTTGTCTATCTATCTGTCTATCTATCTATCTATCTATCTATCTATCTATCTATCTATCTATCTATCTATCTATCTATCTATCTATCTATCTATCTATCTATCTATCTATCTATCTATCTATCTATCTATCTATCTATCTATCTATCTATCTATCTATCTATCTATCTATCTATCTATCTATCTATCTATCTATCTATCTATCTATCTATCTATCTATCTATCTATCTATCTATCTATCTATCTATCTATCTATCTATCTATCTATCTATCTATCTATCTATCTATCTATCTATCTATCTATCTATCTATCTATCTGTCTATCTATCTATCTATCTATCTATCTATCTATCTATCTATCTATCTATCTATCTATCTATCTATCTATCTGTCTATCTATCTATCTATCTATCTATCTATCTATCTATCTATCTATCTATCTATCTATCTATCTATCTATCTATCTATCTATCTATCTATCTATCTATCTATCTATCTATCTATCTATCTATCTATCTATCTATCTATCTATCTATCTATCTATCTATCTATCTATCTATCTATCTATCTATCTATCTATCTATCTATCTATCTATCTATCTATCTATCTATCTATCTATCTATCTATCTATCTATCTATCTATCTATCTATCTATCTATCTATCTATCTATCTATCTATCTATCTATCTGTCTATCTATCTATCTATCTATCTATCTATCTATCTATCTGTCTATCTATCTATCTATCTATCTATCTATCTATCTATCTATCTTTCTATCTATCTATCTATCTATCTATCTATCTATCTATCTATCTATCTATCTATCTATCTATCTATCTATCTATCTATCTATCTATCTATATATATATATATATATTCCTAAGTCTATTGTGAACTAGTTATAGTTAGAACTAGTTATCGGTCACAGGCTATCTGAGGCAGCACTTTAAGCTGCCGCTCATGCCGCTCATTAAGGGCTATTGGAGCATCCCTGGGGGAAACAGTGGCGTTTCCAGTCGGAAGCAGACAGCCAATCTTTTTCAGCGTGACATTTGAGCCGGCGCAGTGGAGGCAACGGAAATGGGACACTGCGCACCCCCTGAGGCCGGGGTTCAGTATTGGGGCAGACTGGGGGCTGGGCTGGTGTAGTGGAAGTTTAACAGAGCGCTGCATGAGGAATTGTCCATTGCTGTCAGTCAGTTGCAGGCAGACGGACGGGCGGGCGTGCAGACGCAATTCTAACAACTTCCCTGACCAAATGCCCCATTGATTTTGTATAATCGGCACTTTCTACGCACCGCTTGATGGCCTTTGCGATGGCTATAAACAAATAATAAATTATACTTATAGCTTCTCTGCTTCCCTCTAATCACGGGTGCAGATAGAATTTTCCTTTCTTGCGCCAGCACCAGGGGCTTTAGCACCAGGGGCTTTAGCACCAGGGGCTTTAGCACCAGGGGCTTTAGCACCAAGGGTCTTTAGCACCAGGGGCTTTAGCACTAAGGGGCTTTAGCACTAAGGGTCTTTAGCACCAGGGGCTTTGGCACCAAGGGGCTTTAGCACTAAGGGTCTTTAGCACCAGGGGCTTTAGCACCAAGGGGCTTTAGCACTAAGGGTCTTTAGCACCAGGGGCTTTAGCACCAAGGGGCTTTAGCACTAAGGGTCTTTAGCACCAGGGGCTTTAGCACTAAGGGTCTTTAGCACCAGGGGCTTTAGCACCAAGGGGCTTTAGCACCAGGGGCTTTAGCATTAAGGGGCTTTAGCATTAAGGGGCTTTAGCACCAGGGGCTTTAGCACCAAGGGGCATTTAGTATTTTGCCAGCCAATGAGGGAAGATCACGGCCCCCTGTTCCCCCTAGCAACTAGCGGCTGGGACACAGGATTAGCGAGAATCAAAAATGCCTCTATAACGTTGCACCTGTATGGCGCGCCTTTCATAAAAGGCTGGATGGATTAAGTGGCCGCTGAGCATCAAAAATCTGAGCCTCAGATTTCAAAGTAGCAAAGCAAAGGTAGAAAAGGTGGAATGAATGCAACGGAGAAGTTTTTAAATAGCGGCCATGTTTGTGCAAGCTGCTTCACTGCAGGCTGTGAATGTTTGGCTGTGACTCTTCACAGGCACTTTAGACTCTTCACTGGCACTCCAGACTCTTCACTGGCACTCCAGACTCTTCACTAGCACTCCAGACTCTTCACTGGCACTCCAGACTCTTCACTGGCACTCTAGACTCTTCACTGGCACTCTAGACTCTTCACTGGCACTCCAAACTCTTCACTGGCACTCCAGACTCTTCACTGGCACTCCAGACTCCTCACTGGCACTCTAGACTCCTCACTGGCACTCTAGACTCTTCACTGGCACTCCAGACTCCTCACTGGCACTCCAGACTCTTCACTGGCACTCTAAACTCCTCACTGGCACTCTAGACTCTTCACTGGCACTCTAGACTCCTCACTGGCACTCCAGACTCTTCACTGGCACTCTAGACTCCTCACTGGCACTCTAGACTCTTCACTGGCACTCTAGACTCTTCACTGGCACTCTAGACTCTTCACTGGCACTCTAGACTCTTCACTGGCACTCTAGACTCTTCACTGGCACTCTAGACTCTTCACTGGCACTATACAAGCTACACTATAGAAATAATTAACTCAATAAAACTCACCTATTTAGGCTTGAATGGCTTGGCAAATAGGCTGTTGAGCTTAATTCGCTGGGAGTAGATGAGCAATGAGCACACTTGTATGTCAGAACCGCGACCAGCCGCTCAGACGTCTGTTTCAAAGCAAGCAACGCTGCTTTTATTTGAGTTTTGCTGATGCAGCTGCTGTTGAGAATGATTCTGCTTTACAGACGCCTGCGACTCCGACTGCTGCATCGCGAGCAGGTGGCCCTCGGTGCCCGCGTCAACCTCGGACGCCTCCGACGCCCTGCTGTTCGACATCAACGAGTTATTTTTGCTGTCCCTGTAGGCTGGGCACGACTGCACGTGTACGTAGGTCTGTTTGTCCTCCGACTCGGTCTCCCGGTGGTAGAAGTAGTTGAAGTTTGACACGATCACCGGCACGGGCAGGGCGATGGTCAGCACGCCAGCTATGGCGCACAGGGACCCCACCAGCTTGCCCCAGACCGTCACCGGTCGCATGTCGCCGTACCCTACCGTTGTCATGGTAACAACAGCCCACCAGAATGCCGATGGAATCGAATCGAAATGCGACTTATCCGCCGAGTCAGCCTCGGCGAAGTAAACTGCCGACGAGAACAGGATCACGCTGATGAACAGGAAGAACACGAGCAGGCCGAGCTCCCTTACGGATGCTTTCAGCGTCTGTCCCAGGATCTGAAGTCCCTTGAAGTGGCGGCTGAGTTTGAAGATTCGAAAAACCCGTACAAGACGAATCACTCGCAGCACGGCCAGGGACATCGCCTGGTTGCTGCGACTGTCGTCCGCGATCACCGTGCCCAGGGTGATGAAGTAGGGAATGATGGCCACGATGTCGATGAGGTTCATGATATTCTTAAAGAAGCCGATCTTGGCCGGCGAAGAAGCAAATCGAACCAACAGCTCAAAGGTAAACCAGACAATGCAGACAGTCTCGATGATGAAGAAGGACTCGTCAAACTGCGGTATGTCATCCTCTTCGATTACCTGGCTAGTTACGTTGCCGAAGGACTCGTTGATCACCTTGTAGTGCCGGAAATGGGGCAGCGTCTCAACGCAGAAGATCACAATGCTGAGCAGGATGACGAAGACGGAGATGATTGCAATCACTCGAGCAGCCATGGAACTCTCGGGATACTCGAACAGCAGCCAGACCTTTCTTTGAAACTCGTTCACCGGGAGCACCTTGACCTCCTCCTTAATAAAGCCCTCGTCGTCGCGGTACTTCTCGATGGCGTCTTCGCCGAGCTCGTAGAACCGGATCTCCTCCGTGAAAACGTCAATCGGCACGTTGACGGGCCGTCGCAGGCGGCCGCCGCTCTGGTAAAAGTACAAAATCGCGTCAAAAGACGGCCGATTGCGATCGAAAAAGTACTCGTTGCGCAACGGATCGTAGTAGCGGTTGCGCTTCTGCGAGTTGCCGAGCAGCGTCTCCGGGAACTGATTCAGCGTCCTGAGCTGCGTCTCGAAGCGCAGGCCGCTGACGTTGATCACTACTTTTTCGCTGTCGAACGCTTTGGCAACGTCTTCGTCCAGTTGATACTGCTGAAGCTGCTGTTGCTGCTGCTGCTGACCTGCGATGGGAAGAGCTGGCAAAGTTGGCGAAAAATCTTCCGCTGGATGTTGAAGATCCTCCCCTGGCCGGGACAGCTGGGAAGGCGGCATCCTCGGATAGGATCTGAAATGGCGCGGCGGGGAGGACTCCGTTGGCTGCTGGTGGTACAGGTGCTGCCGGTGGTACAGGTGATGATGCTGATATCCAGCGCATGTTTGAGCCCCAGCTGTATCTGGGCAGCTGCTTCCAACCTCGGCAGCCGAGGTCGACGACACTCCGGCTAAAGCCGCCTCCATGGACTGCCGGCACAGCGGGTCACAGCGGTGCAACAAGTGCTGCCTACGCTCACTGCGATGCTTCTAGGAGGACGGCAAGGCATGGGGCTTAGCGGTTGGGATTAGGCTACCGCCAGGCTCTATCTCTGAGCGACTATCTGGCTGCTCTCACCGTCCCCATGCGCCGCCGCTTGTAGGGCAACAAGAGCGAGGATGGAGCACTGCGGAAGGGAGGCTGGGACAGTTGCTACGGGGCTGAAACATAAGGGGAGGAGTCCTCGCTGCTGGGTTCCCCCGTCTCTACCCTACTCTCTCTCTCTCTCTCTCTCTCTCTCTCTCTCTCTCTCTCTTTCTCGCCTGTTTTCACGGGTTCCCTTCTCTCTTCTATTCGCGACAAAATACGAAATGCCTATTTGTGTGGGAGCGATCGCAGAGAGATAGAGAGAGAGAGAGAGAGCGCGCTAGAGAAGACCTTGATTAAGGTTGAAGGGTTGGCTGGAGGGCGATTCCCAGCAAAAACTAACCGGGTTGGGGAGGGGGGTTGGCGCTATCCTACACGCTGCTCCCCACCCCAGTTAGCCACTAGGCCAGCACAAACAGTGAGGGGTCTGCTGTCGGTGGGAGACGAGATACGCAGCGAGTGAGGACAAACATGATGAGTTGGGGGAAGAGTTGGGGGCTGCACAGATATCTCACGACAACCCCCATCCAAGCCTATGGCCAGGGGATCGGCCATAGGCTTCCAGATAAGCAGCTATATTTGTATTTTTTCTGACAAGAGCGCGCCGTCTAATATTTCCAGCAGATAGCGGCAATATGAGCACTGGGCAACATGACTGCTGCAGCCCCTTGCGGCCTTGGTGCTCCGCCCGCTGGCCCGGGTGCTCTTTAATTGCCCTGGACTGGAGCTTGAAGCTGTGCGACATCTGTCTTTACTTGTCTGCCTGTCTGTCTCTGCTTGTCTGCCTGTCTGTCTTTACTTGTCTGCCTGTCTGTCTCTGCTTGTCTGCCTGTCTGTCTTTACTTGTCTGCCTGTCTGTCTCTGCTTGTCTGCCTGTCTGTCTCTGTTTGTCTGCCTGTCTTTCTTTACTTGTCTGCCTGTCGGTCTTTACTTGTCTGCCTGTCTGTCTCTGCTTGTATGCTTGTCTGTCTGTCTGTCTGTCTGCCTATCTGTCTGTCTTAGTGTCTGTCTGTCTTTCTGCCTTAGTGTCTGTCTGTCTGTCTGTCTGTCTGTCTGTCTGTCTGTCTGTCTGTCTGTCTGTCTGTCTGTCTGTCTGTCTGTCTGTCTGTCTGTCTCTGTCCGTCTGTCTGTCTGTATGTCTGTCTGTCTGTCTGTCTGTCTGTCTGTCTGTCTGTCTGTCTGTCTGTCTGTCTGTCTGTCTGTCTGTCTGTCTATCTGTCTGTCTGTCTGTCTGTCTGTCTGTCTGTCTGTCTGTCTGTCTGTCTGTCTGTCTGTCTGTCTGTCTGTCTGTCTGTCTGTCTGTCGGTCTGTCTGTCTGTTTGTCTGTCTGTCTGTATGTCTGTCTGTCTGTCTGTTATAGTGTCTGTCTGTCTGTCTGTTTGTCTGTCTGTCTGTATGTCTGTCTGTCTGTCTGTCATAGTGTCCGTCTGTCTGTCTGTCTGTCTGTCTGTCTGTCTGTCTGTCTGTCTGTCTGTCTGTCTGTCTGTCCGTCTGTCTGTCTGTTACTCTGTCTGTCTGTCTGTATGTATGTCTGTCTGTCTGTCTGTCATAGTGTCTGTCTGTCTGTCTGTTTGTCTGTCTGTCTCTGTCCGTCTGTCTGTCTGTATGTCTGTCTGTCTGTCTGTCTGTCTGTCTGTCTGTCTGTCTGTCTGTCTGTCTGTCTGTCTGTTTGTCTGTCTGTCTCTGTCCGTCTGTCTGTCTGTATGTCTGTCTGTCTGTCTGTCTGTCTGTCTGTCTGTCTGTCTGTCTGTCTGTCTGTCTGTCTGTCTGTCTGTCTGTTTGTCTGTCTGTCTACCTGTTCGGTTCTGCCACTGTTTCGCGCCAGGTGAATCTCCGCACTCACCTGCTAAACTTCGCTAGTTGGAAACTGCAGCACTTGTAAGCAAGTCAATGCACAGGAAACAAACACTCACGATTTTTTCAAGAATGCTGATAAAAACGCAGTCATTTAAAAATAGAAATTTACCACATATGAGTTGGTAAAAAATTTCAAACAAATCCTTTTTCTGAGAAAATTTTAAACCAAAACCTGCTTCTCCGCGGCACTTATATATGCGTTTTTTCGAATCCAGCACCGACCGTGTCAGCTTGAGAGACCGCAGCGGCCTCGCTGACTGCCTCGGATAAGCGGATTTCTCTCGCTACGGCTTTTAGTGCTGCTAAAATTGAGAATGCGGCCGGTTCAGCTATCGGGATAAGCGGTTGGGATTAGAGTGCGATTAGAGAGGGGTGGGAAATGGGAGACAGATGGGTCAGATGGGGAGGGAGGGGAGAGAGGTGAGAAGGAGAGAGGTGAGAGGGAGAGAGGTGAGAGGGAGAGAGGTGAGAGGGAGAGAGGTGAGAGGGAGAGAGGTGAGAGGAGAGAGGTGAGAGGGAGAGAGGTGAGAGAGAGAGGGAGAGGTGAGAGAGAGAGGTGAGAGGGTGATAGGTAAGAGGAGAGAGGTGAGAGAGGGTGATAGGTAAGAGGGAGAGAGGTGAGAGGGAGAGAGGTAAGAGGGAGAGAGGTGAGAGGGAGAGAGGTGAGAGGGTGATAGGTAAGAGGGAGAGAGGTGAGAGGAGAGAGGTGAAGGAGAGAGGTAAGAGGGAGAGAGGTGAAGAGAGAGGGGAGAGAGGTAAGAGGAAGAGAGGTGAGAGGGAGAGAGGTGAGAGGAGAGAGGTGAGAGGGAGAGAGGTGAGAGGGAGAGAGGTAGGGAGAGAGGGAGAGAGGTGAGAGGGAGAGGGGTGAGAGGGAGAGAGATGAGAGGGAGGGAGGTGAGAGGGAGAGAGGTAAGAGGGAGAGAGGTGAGAGGGAGAGAGGTGAGAGGGAGAGGGGTGAGAGGGAGAGAGATGAGAGGGAGAGAGGTGAGAGGGAGAGAGGTGAGAGGGAGAGAGGTGAGAGGGTGATAGGTAAGAGGGAGAGAGGTGAGAGGGAGAGAGGTGAGAGGGAGAGGGGTGAGAGGGAGAGAGGTGAGAGGGAGAGAGGTGAGAGGGAGAGAGGTAAGAGGGAGAGAGGTGAGAGGGAGAGAAGTGAGAGGGAGAGAGGTGAGAGGGAGAGAGATGAGAGGGAGAGAGGTGAGAGGGAGAGAGGTGAGAGGGAGAGAGATGAGAGGGAGAGAGGTGAGAGGGAGAGAGGTGAGAGGGAGAAAAGTGAGGGGGTGAGCGGTAAGTTAAATGGCCAGAATTGCCTTAGGATTTTACTTGACTTTACCGACGATGCTCCGTCAAAGTGCCCGCAGCCCTCTTGAAAATATTTTAATTTTTAGAGTAAAAGACAGATAATTGGGATAGAAAATAGGCATAGTGATACAATTTCTCGGTGCTTCTTGCTTCCTTCGATGCCTCGTTTGTGAATTGTCACTATGGTTTGTGAAGTCTCTATGCTTTGTGGTTTGTGAAGTGTCTCTATGGTTTGTGAAGTCTCTATGCTCTGTGGTTTGTGAAGTGTATGTGGTTTGTGAAGTGTCTCTATGGTTTGTGAAGTGTCTCTATGGTTTGTGAAGTGTATGTGGTTTGTGAAGTGTCTCTATGGTTTGTAAAGTGTCTCTGTGGTTTGTGAAGTGTCTTTATGGTTTGTGAAGTGTCTCTATGGTTTGTGAAGTGTCTCTATGGTTTGTGAAGTGTCTCTATGGTTTGTAAAGTGTCTCTGTGGTTTGTGAAGTGTCTTTATGGTTTGTGAAGTATCTCTATGGTTTGTGAAGTGTCTCTATGGTTTGTGAAGTGTCTCTATGGTTTGTGAAGTGTCTGTGGTTTGTGAAGTGTCTTTATGGTTTGTGAAGTATCTCTATGGTTTGTGAAGTGTCTCTATGGTTTGTGAAGTGTCTCTATGGTTTGTGAAGTGTCTCTATGGTTTGTGAAGTGTCTGTGGTTTGTGAAGTGTCGTTGGTTTGTGAAGTGTCTGTGGTTTGTGAAGTGTCTGTGGTTTGTGAAGTGTCGTTGGTTTGTGAAGTGTCTGTGGTTTGTGAAGTGTCTGTGGTTTGTGAAGTGTCTCTATGGTTTGTGAAGTGTCTCTATGGTTTGTGAAGTGTCTCTATGGTTTGTGAAGTGTCTGTGGTTTGTGAAGTGTCTGTGGTTTGTGAAGTGTCGTTGGTTTGTGAAGTGTCTGTGGTTTGTGAAGTGTCTGTGGTTTGTGAAGTGTCTCTATGGTTTGTGAAGTGTATGTGGTTTTTGAAGTTTCTTGGTTCGGGCAGACAAAAGTTTGGCGTAAGTGGAACGCGACACTTGGCATGAATTGGTTGCGAACGGAAACAGAAAAATTGTTTTAAAGAAGATGAAAGTCGGCAGCAAAAAAGTCGCTGGCGGTCCCGAATCGCAAAGATGTGGGCAGGGAAAATTGCAGAACCGCCCGACCGCAATTAATCTCGGGTGGGAGGGCCTGAGGGAGATGGGAAAGCTGACCCGCCTGGACGGACCCGTGGGGACGCAGTGCGGATTCTAAAAATAGATTCGGGCAGACAAGCCAAAGTCCTGCAGATTCTGAGCTTCTCCGCTGCGCTACTAACCGTCTCAAGGATTCTGCGCCGCTTGGGAGCCGCCTGCCTGTTTGCCACCCTGGGTTAGGACGGACGCGTGTCAGCTGTCTCAACTGTCTGAGTGCCTGTTTCAGGCGGCTGCTTTTAGCGTCTGTCTTGGTCTTTGTGCCTGCCTGAGTATCTGTCTTAGCGTCTGTCTCAGCGTCTGTCTCAGCGTCTGTCTCAGTGTCTGCCTTAGTGTCTGTCTCATTGTCTGTCTCAGTATCTGTCTCAGTGTCTGTCTGTCTGTCTGTCTGTCTGTCTGTCTTTCTATCTGTATGTCTGTCTGTCTGTCTGTCTGTCTGTCTGTCTGTCTGTCTGTCTGTCTGTCTGTCTGTCTGTCTGTCTGTCTGTCTGTCTGTCTGTCTGTCTGTCTGTCTGTCTGTCTGTCTGTCTGTCTGTCTGTCTGTCTGTCTGTCTGTCTGTCTGTCTGTATGTCTGTCTGTCTGTCTGTCTGTCTGTCTGTCTGTCTGTCTGTCTGTCTGTCTGTCTGTCTGTCTGTCTGTCTGTCTGTCTGTCTGTCTGTCTGTCTGTCTGTTTGTCTGTCTGTCTGTCTGTCTGTTTGTCTGTCTGTTTGTCTGTCTGTCTGTCTGTCTGTCTGTTTGTCTGTCTGTCTGTCTGTCTGTCTGTCTGTCTGTGTGCTCACGAGTTTAATTCTCCCATAGTCTGAAACTTGAGCAGCACTAGGCAGCCAGTAATCTCACTAATAGTATCCGCAACAGCTTAACTCACCCGACCTCAGAAACCAATTTATCTAATTTGGTCCAAACCGCAATTCGAAGCAGTTTTACCCAAGCCCCCCCCCTCCCAAAGCAAGAGTGTCGGGTTCCGCACTCTGAGCACTTGCTCGATCTAAAAAACAGCAGAATTTATTTTTATATTATTTATTGACGTCTGCCAGCGAGAAAAGTGCAGCTTACGATACGAGCGTATATGGCTTCTACTAACCTTCGTTCCTCAGTCATGGCGTTGTCATCAGGGCAGCCGCCAGCACCACTGCCTCCAGTCGTTGAGCCCGGAGCCTTCGAAGACTGTTGCTGGTGCTGCTGGTGCTGTTGGTGCTGTTGGTGCTGCTGGTGCTGTTGGTAGTGCTGGTGCTGATGCGGCCGCAGGTACTGGCCGGTGTCCGAGTCCAAGCCGGCCACACCCGGCTGTCCGGGCGCAGTCGGACTTGAGGAGGATCCTGGCCCGAAACGGCTGCTCGAGCAGGTGGTGCCGGTGGTGCCTTTTCTGCAGTTGGGATGCAGCGCGATTTGAGGCGAGCAGAGCAGCTGCATGCGGCCGAGTACAACTTGTGGCTGAACTCTTGCATAAAGGGTCTTTCCGCCTGTCTATCTATCTATCTATCCATCTATCTATCTATCTATGTATCTATCTATCTATCTATCTATCTATCTATCTATCTATCTATCTATCTATCTATCTATCTATCTATCTATCTATCTATCTATCTATCTATCTATCTATCTATCTATCTATCTATCTATCTATCTATCTATCTATCTATCTATCTATCTATCTATCTATCTATCTATCTATCTATCTATCTATCTATCTATCTATCTATCTATCTATCTATCTATCTATCTATCTATCTATCTATCTATCTATCTATCTATCTATCTATCTATCTATCTATCTATCTATCTATCTATCTATCTATCTATCTATCTATCTATCTATCTATCTATCTATCTATCTATCTATCTATCTATCGACCCCTTTAGCCAGTTGGGATAGATCATGTTTAATTTATTAGAACTGCCGACTCTGCCATTCTCTATTCATAACAAGCCAGCTTTTATTCCTACCGTTTTTTGAGCTAAAAGTGCAAAAAACTAGAATATTAAAGAAGTGCAGAAAAACACGCATATAAACTTGAGTGTAGATTTGTGCCTGCAACTTTGCAACCTCCGCCGCCCACCACAATAAAGTTCAGTTCGATGTTCGATATCCCTGTATCCTGATATCCCTGACCTGGGTTGCATTGGCTCTTGCAAGCAGCTTAATTGGCTTCGACTTCAGTTCGGGTCGGGGTGAATTGTGTGTGCGTGTGTGTGGGTGAATACGGGATCTAAATTTAGAGAGCTAGGCTAGCTGAATCTTAAACATCTCTCTCTCCATTTTTGCCCTAAAAATGTAGTTAGCTATGAAATTTTCATCGGCACGGGAGATGCCAAAGAGACAGAACATGTCTGACAGAGCTTCGGCTTGAGTGATAGAAATTTATTGCGTTTCAGTGAAGTACAAACTGTATTGGTTTCTAAGAATTTGAAATATGCTTGTATCTGGCAGATAGATGGAGGGCTAGTTAAGGGATTTAGGAGTAGTGTATATTAGTGCATTAGTAGATAAATAGTAGAGTAGATTAGATTATTAGGAGGTAGATAGTAGGTTAGATTTAATTATAAGGTAGATAGTAGCGTAGATTAGTGAATTAGCAGGTAGATAGTAAATTAGATTAGAGAATTTGGAGGTAGATAGTAGAGTGGATTAGAGAATTAGTGGGTAGATAGTAGAGAGGATTAGAGAATTAGTGGGTAGAAAGTAGGGTAGATTAGCGAATTAGGAGGTAGATAGTAGGGTAGATTAGCGAACTAGGAGGTAGATAGTAGGGTAAATTAGCGAACTAGGAGGTAGATAGTAGGGTAAATTAGAGAATTAGTGGGTAGAAAGTAGGGTAAATTAGCGAATTAGGAGGTAGATAGTAGGGTAAATTAGCGAATTAGGAGGTAGATAGTAGGGTAGATTAGCGAACTAGGAGGTAGATAGTAGGGTAAATTAGCGAACTAGGAGGTAGATAGTAGGGTAAATTAGAGAATTAGTGGGTAGAAAGTAGGGTAAATTAGCGAATTAGGAGGTAGATAGTAGGGTAAATTAGCGAATTAGGAGGTAGATAGTAGGGTAAATTAGCGAATTAGGAGGTAGATAGTAGGGTAAATTAGCGAATTAGGAGGTAGATAGTAGGGTAAATTAGCGAATTAGGAGGTAGATAGTAGGGTAAATTAGCGAACTAGGAGGTAGATAGTAGGGTAGAAAGCAGATTTGAAGGTAGACACTCGGGTAGACAGGGGGCAGGATTTTCTGCATCCCGAATCATCCAACTTGAATCCCGCCGCTCAGGCGCCTCATCCGGCCACTCAAAACTACCTTCCAAACGGCGAATCTTCATCCGTAGTGAAGGCCCATGAGTTCTCAGAGCCGCTGGAGTGCTCATGCGAGTGCAGGTGCCTCGCGGCCGAGCCGGGACCCAGAAAGCCCGCCGCGCCGCCGCCACTGGCGCCAGTCTGAGCAGAAGCGGCGCCAGTCCCGGCGCCACCGCCACTAGATGAGCAGGGGTTCCGAGCTCCGCCCGATATGAGGTGATTCAGATTCATAATTCTCTTGCGAAACTTCGCGCTTCGAGTCTTCGATTGAATTGAAGACTCGGCTCGAAAATTGAAGAGAATTTCTTAGAGAAGAATTTCTGCAAAACTTTGAGCATTTATGGCTTCCAAGCGACACTTGAGCCAATCAGGCCGCCATTGGCCCGGGATCGAATCCCGCCATCCATTCTCGAGCTGAGGTCTCGGCCTCCTCCGCCTCAAGCACTGTTCGAACTCGCTGAGCCAAGGAGGCTGGGATCAAAAACTTGGATTATCCTCATTTTTCATGAAGGAGTGCACCCGGCATCGATTACTTATAGAGTTCAATAGTCAATAGATTAATAGCACCTTGGCACTCTAGATAGCTGGTTTCAGATTGTCTTGGCACTCTAGATAGCTGGCTTCAGATTGTCTTGGCACTCTAGATAGCTGGTTTCAGATTGTCTTATCACTCTAGATAGCTGATTTCAGATTGTCTTATCACTCCAGATAGCTGGCTTCAGATTGTCTTGGCACTCTAGATAGCTGGTTTCAGATTGTCTATCTCTCTAGATAGCTGGTTTCAGATTTTCTTATCACTCTAGATAGCTGGCTTCAGATTGTCTTGGCACTCTAGATAGCTGGTTTCAGATTGTCTTATCACTCTAGATAGCTGATTTCAGATTGTCTTGGCACTCTAGATAGCTGGTTTCAGATTGTCTTATCACTCTAGATAGCTGGTTTCAGATTGTCTTGGCACTCTAGATAGCTGGTTTCAGATTGTCTTATCACTCTAGATAGCTGGTTTCAGATTGTCTTATCACTCTAGATAGCTGGTTTCAGATTGTCTTATCACTCTAGATAGCTGGTTTCAGATTGTCTTATCACTCTAGATAGCTGGTTTCAGATTGTCTTATCACTCTAGATAGCTGGTTTCAGATTGTCTTATCACTCCAGATAGCTGGCTTCAGATTGTCTTGGCACTCTAGATAGCTGGTTTCAGATTGTCTTATCACTCTAGATAGCTGGCTTCAGATTGTCTTATCACTCTAGATAGCTGATTTCAGATTGTCTTGGCACTCTAGATAGCTGGTTTCAGATTGTCTTATCACTCCAGATAGCTGGCTTCAGATTGTCTTGGCACTCTAGATAGCTGGTTTCAGATTGTCTTATCACTCTAGATAGCTGGTTTCAGATTGTCTTGGCACTCTAGATAGCTGGTTTCAGATTGTCTTATCACTCTAGATAGCTGGTTTCAGATTGTCTTGGCACTCTAGATAGCTGGTTTCAGATTGTCTTATCACTCTAGATAGCTGGTTTCAGATTGTCTTATCACTCTAGATAGCTGATTTCAGATTGTCTTGGCACTCTAGATAGCTGGTTTCAGATTGTCTTATCACTCTAGATAGCTGGTTTCAGATTGTCTTGGCACTCTAGATAGCTGGTTACAGATTGTCTTATCACTCTAGATAGCTGGTTTCAGATTGTCTTATCACTCTAGATAGCTGGTTTCAGATTGTCATATCACTCTAGATAGCTGGTTTCAGATTGTCTTATCACTCTAGATAGCTGGTTTCAGATTGTCTTATCACTCTAGATAGCTGGTTTCAGATTGTCTTATCACTCCAGATAGCTGGCTTCAGATTGTCTTGGCACTCTAGATAGCTGGTTTCAGATTGTCTTATCACTCTAGATAGCTGGCTTCAGATTGTCTTATCACTCTAGATAGCTGATTTCAGATTGTCTTGGCACTCTAGATAGCTGGTTTCAGATTGTCTTATCACTCCAGATAGCTGGCTTCAGATTGTCTTGGCACTCTAGATAGCTGGTTTCAGATTGTCTTATCACTCTAGATAGCTGGCTTCAGATTGTCTTATCACTCTAGATAGCTGATTTCAGATTGTCTTGGCACTCTAGATAGCTGGTTTCAGATTGTCTTATCACTCCAGATAGCTGGCTTCAGATTGTCTTGGCACTCTAGATAGCTGGTTTCAGATTGTCTTATCACTCCAGATAGCTGGCTTCAGATTGTCTTGGCACTCTAGATAGCTGGTTTCAGATTGTCTTATCACTCCAGATAGCTGGCTTCAGATTGTCTTGGCACTCTAGATAGCTGGTTTCAGATTGTCTATCTCTCTAGATAGCTAGTTTCAGATTTTCTTATCACTCTAGATAGCTGATTTCAGATTGTCTTATCACTCTAGATAGCTGGTTTCAGATTGTCTTATCACTCTAGATAGCTGGCTTCAGATTGTCTTGGCACTCTAGATAGCTGGTTTCAGATTGTCTTATCACTCTAGATAGCTGGTTTCAGATTGTCTTGGCACTCTAGATAGCTGGCTTCAGATTGTCTTGAACAAGACTGTCTCATTGAGTCAGATTTGACTGAGAAAATGCTCGCAATGCTCGCAAGGCGATAGAGAATGAGACGGCAGAGGCAGACAGAGCGGGACAGAAATTGGAAGATGACTATCGATGGCTGCACTCCAATCTCTACATTATATCCTATTTGATGTGTACTAACATTTTATATTCAATGCATAAACACTTAATTGCACTTTTAAATGTTCTGCAGCTGAAAACTTTAATTTTGAACTGTTTAAACTGCGGCTGGCTGAGGTGGGTGATAAACGCAGAAGAGTGAACTTTTAGTTGAACTGCTTCCGGTTGATGATATGAGAGAGAGGGAGAGAGAGGGGGTCAGTGAGGAAGACACAGAGAGGGGGGGACAGAGAAGGAGATCGAGAGGGAGACCGAGAGGGAGACCGAGAGGGAGACTGAGAGGGAGACCGAGAGGGAGACCGAGAGAGAGACCGAGAGGGAGACCGAGAGGGAGACCGAGAGGGAGACCGAGAGGGAGACCGAGAGGGAGACCGAGAGGGAGACCGAGAGGGAGACCGAGAGGGAGACCGAGAGGGAGACCGAGAGGGAGACCGAGAGGGAGACCGAGAGGGAGACCGAGAGGGAGACCGAGAGGGAGACCGAGAGGGAGACCGAGAGGGAGACTGAGAGGGAGACTGAGAGGGAGACCGAGAGGGAGACCGAGAGGGAGACTGAGAGGGAGACTGAGAGAGAGACCGAGAGGGAGACTGAGAGGGAGACCGAGAGGGGGTCAGAGAGGGGGTCAGAGAGGGGGTCTGAGAGGGAGACCGAGAGGGGGTCAGAGAGGGGGTCAGAGAGGGGTCAGAGAGGGGTCAGTGAGGAGGTCAGAGAGGGGGTCAGAGAGGGGGTCAGAGAGGGGGTCAGTGAGGGGGTCAGTGAGGGGGTCAGTGAGGGGGTCAGAGATGGGGTCAGAGAGGGGGTCAGGGAGGGGGTCAGGGAGGGGTCAGGGAGGGGGTCAGAGAGGGGGTCAGAGAGGGGGTCAGAGAGGGGGTCGGAGAGGGGGTCAGTGAGGGGGTCAGTGAGGGGGTCAGAGAGGGGGTCAGAGAGGGGGTCAGAGAGGGGGTCAGAGAGGGGGTCAGAGAGGGGGTCAGAGAGGGGGTCAGAGAGGGGGTCAGAGAGGGGGTCAGAGAGGGGGTCAGAGAGGGGGTCAGAGAGGGGGTCAGAGAGGGGGTCAGAGAGGGGGTCAGAGAGGGGGTCAGAGAGGGGGTCAGAGAGGGGGTCAGAGAGGGGGTCAGAGAGGGGGTCAGAGAGGGAGAGTTGCACTGAGGGAGGCCTGCAGGGATTCGCAGTGCATTCAGCAAACAGCAGCAAGTCCTCTCCCCCAGTTCATAACCTGATTAATCCATCCCCAAGGAATAAATGACCCGTTGAAAGTGTGGGCCGCCAGGCCAGCCAACCGGTTATTGCCGCTCCGAAGCCGTGTGAATTATGAGAAGGAAGTGAAATCTGGGCTGTTAAGCGAATCGTGTTTGTGTGCGCCTAAATAAGATTTGATGATTCATACGTCTGTGATATTATATCCCGGTAACTGCTGTATATGAAGAATTAATTCCTTTTCCATATCGGTATTCGCTAGCGCTTCAAGTGATAGCGCTGGGGCTTTTAGCTTTGGTGCAATTCTACAATTTTTTCAAGAATATCACACCCTCTGCTTGCCTGCTCTCTAAATATGTCTCTCTCAATTGAAACTCTCTCATTTTTGCAACCCCTCTCTGTCTCCCTCTCACTCTGTCTCCCTCTCGCTCTGTCTCCCTCTCGCTCTGTCTCCCTCTCGCTCTGTCTCCCTCTCACTCTGTCTCCCTCTCGCTCTGTCTCCCTCTCGCTCTGTCTCCCTCTCACTCTGTCTCCCTCTCACTCTGTCTCCCTCTCACTCTGTCTCCCTCTCGCTCTGTCTCCCTCTCGCTCTGTCTCCCTCTCACTCTGTCTCCCTTTCACTCTGTCTCCCTCTCGCTCTGTCTCCCTCTCACTCTGTCTCCCTCTCGCTCTGTCTCCCTCTCGCTGTCTCCCTCTCACTCTGTCTCCCTCTCACTCTGTCTCCCTCTTACTCTGTCTCCCTCTCGCTCTGTCTCCCTCTTACTCTGTCTCCCTCTCGCTCTGTCTCCCTCTCGCTGTCTCCCTCTCACTCTGTCTCCCTCTCACTCTGTCTCCCTCTTACTCTGTCTCCCTCTCGCTCTGTCTCCCTCTTACTCTGTCTCCCTCTCACTCTGTCTCCCTTTCACTCTGTCTCCCTCTTACTCTGTCTCCCTCTCACTCTGTCTCCCTCTTACTCTGTCTTCCTCTCACTCTGTCTCTTCTTCATTAATCTTCAACGAATAAAAAGCTGAAAAAGCCAGAGATTTACCTTGAGCCTCAATTATTCTTTCGGTACACTCTTCCAAGCTTGCAGTTTATCAGGTTTACAACTCGCAATCCATAATACTGTTTAGCTATAGCAGCCAAAACCCCAGTCGGATACATGCCCTGCAGACTACACACTTTCTCCTGCCTCTTACGGTTAAGAATAGACCAATAATATGAGGGGCGCTTGACTCTGAACTCATCGCATAGGCAGATACAGTTTTGGCCAAGTTTGGACACTTGGCATTAGCAGTGAATTAAGTCAATATGGTAACCCATGATTCAAGCATTGTCCTATCCCCAGCTTGCTGGAATGCGATGCTTGATGACACCTGCTCTCTATGACACCTGCTCTCGATGACACCTGCTGTCTATGACACCTGCTGTCTATGACACCTGCTCTCGATGACACCTGCTGTCTATGACACCTGCTCTCTATGACACCTGCTCTCGATGACACCTGCTGTCTATGACACCTGATCTCTATGACACCTGCTCTCGATGACACCTGCTGTCTATGACACCTGCTCTCGATGACACCTGCTCTCGATGACACCTGCTGTCTATGACACCTGCTCTCTATGATACCTGATCTCCAGAATAAGTGTCATTCACCTAGACTGTCTCTACTGGGAATTACCGATAAACCTTTCGTAGACCCAAAGTTCTTTGATCTTCAGTGAAAGCAGACTGAAGGGGGCTCAAAATCATTAACCTATCTAATTAATCAGAGTGACAAATGTAGCAAACTAGAAATTAAAACGCCTACAAAGAGATGCACAGACAGAGTGAGAGGAGACTGGCGGCCAAAGAAATCGGTTTGAAGTCGATAGAGAAAAACTTGAAAAAAGGACTTTAATCTGGGGTCAGCCTCAGTGCGATGAAAGTGCTGCCCCAGGGTGCCTGTCAGCGAGGTGCTTCATTTATAGAAGCAACTTTCATTGCACTCGGGAAAATTAAAATTTATTCACCAGTCACCAGTCAAGGGAAGGAATGAAAAAATGCATATTAATCGAATGCCTAGAAAACAATGGGCGAGTTGGTTCTGCTCTTTGGCCTATGAACAGTGTCGGGAGTGCAGGGAGTGCAGGGAGTATAAGTAATGCAGGGAGTGTAGTGAGTGTAGGGAGTGCAGGGAGAGTGCAGGGAGAGTGCAGGGAGAGTGCAGGGAGAGTGCAGAGAGAGTGCAGGGAGAGTGCAGGGAGAGTGCAGGGAGAGTGCAGGGAGAGTGCAGGGAGAGTGCAGGGAGAGTGCAGAGAGAGTGCAGGGAGAGTGCAGGGAGAGTGCAGGGAGAGTGCAGGGAGAGTGCAGGGAGAGTGCAGGGAGAGTGCAGGGAGAGTGCAGGGAGAGTGCAGGGAGAGTGCAGGGAGAGTGCAGGGAGAGTGCAGGGAGAGTGCAGGGAGAGTGCAGGGAGAGTGCAAGGAGAGTGCAGGGAGAGTGCAGGGAGAGTGGATCATGAAGACAGCATTGTTATATGTCAAGGAGCTGCAGCGCTCACCAACGGCTGTTCACACGAAGCGGCTGTTCAGTGGAGACGTGACTCCTCAATAAAGTTTTGTTTAGTTTAAACCGGTCCAAACCGAAACCTATTCTTCGACTTTTCTCTAAGAAGACATGAAGTGTTTAAAGGGTTCAATTGAAGGGATTTCATTTCAATCGGGGCGGTGGCGGTGGCAAGGGGGTGGGCACTGAAAGCAGAAAGGTCACAGGTGTGCGGCTGTGCAGTGTGGGAAAAGCGCTACTTCTTGAATTGCATTTTCGCTATTCACCTTTGAATTCTCTGTCTGCTGGCTGTAGACCAGCCTGGGTTTATGGAAACATTTCGCAGGGATGGCCTGGCGGTGCACTTTCTATACACGATGAAAACTGGCTGCATACTGACGCGTGGCTCTGTTCATTTGTCAGTCATTTTTCTCGAAGCTGAGACAACAGAACGCATCCAGGATTTATCGGAAAGCATGTGCGAACGAAGTGCGTGACTTCAGAACTGGAGGAAGCAATCAATTGATTTTTAGACTTGACCTGAGAAAGTCAATTGGTTGGAGACTTGACCTGAGAAAGTCAATTGGTTGGAGACTTGACCTGAGAAAGTCAATTGGTTGGAGACTTGACCTGAGAAAGTCAATTGGTTGGAGACTTGACCTGAGAAAGTCAACTGGTTTGAGACTTGACCTGAGAAAGTCAATTGGTTGGAGACTTGACCTGAGAAAGTCAATTGGTTGGAGACTTGACCTGAGAAAGTCAATTGGTTGGAGACTTGACCTGAGAAAGTCAATTGGTTGGAGACTTGACCTGAGAAAGTCAACTGGTTTGAGACTTGACCTGAGAAAGTCAATTGGTTGGAGACTTGACCTGAGAAAGTCAATTGGTTGGAGACTTGACCTGAGAAAGTCAATTGGTTGGAGACTTGACCTGAGAAAGTCAACTGGTTTGAGACTTGACCTGAGAAAGTCAATTGGTTGGAGACTTGACCTGAGAAAGTCAATTGGTTGGAGACTTGACCTGAGAAAGTCAATTGGTTGAAGACTTGACCTGAGAAAGTCAATTGGTTGGAGACTTGACCTGAGAAAGTCAATTGGTTTGAGACTTGACCTGAGAAAGTCAATTGGTTGGAGACTTGACCTGAGAAAGTCAATCGGTTGGAGACTTGACCTGAGAAAGTCAACTGGTTTGAGACTTGACCTGAGAAAGTGAACTGGTTTGAGACTTGACCTGAGAAAGTCAACTGGTTGGAGACTTGACCTGAGAAAGTCAATTGGTTTGAGACTTGACCTGAGAAAGTGAACTGGTTTGAGACTTGACCTGAGAAAGTCAACTGGTTGGAGACTTGACCTGAGAAAGTCAATCGGTTGAAGACTTGACCTGAGAAAGTCAATCGGTTGGAGACTTTTGGCCTGAGAAAAATCAATCGGTTGGAGACTTGACCTGAGAAAGTCAATCGGTTGGAGACTTGACCTGAGAAAGTCAATCGGCTTGAGACTTGACCTGAGAAAGTCAGTTGGTTTGAGACACAACCAATTTGATTAAAAAGACAAAATAAGCTAGAAATAGCATCTGTAAACTTACAAAAGCATTGCCAAAGAGTGACGAGTGACCCGGCAATGCAAGTCGCATCGCCAGATAAAATTAGTCAGCTACAGCACCCCGGATGCTTGAGTCCCTGCTGCAAGTCGCCTCGGTTTGATAGCTCTGATTAAACAAAATACTTAGCGATACTAAATTATTTGATAAAATTATTCGTCAGTAAGTTGGCCAAGGCCTCTGGATGCTACGGCTCTGCACGAACCGCACGCTTCCCTTGTGATTTTATGCGCCTATAAGTCTGACCTCGTCTCGGTTAGACCCCCGTGCGCCCCCAAGCAGCCTTCAAAACCGGCTTTCGTGCGAAGTCGACAAGGATCTCTAGATTTACCTGGACTGTACACTAAAGAGGGTTTAAAGCAAGTAGCAAATCCCGTTCTTTGCTAACTTGAATTGGAGAAACTCGATCTACCACACGGCATTTTGTCATTTTTTAGTCATCCGCATTTATGGATTTATGGATGGGATCATGTAGGATAGGATCAAGTAGTATGGGATCATGTAGTATGGGATCATGTAGAATGGTATCATGTAGGATAGGATCAAGTAGAATGGGATCAAGTAGTATGGGATCATGTAGAATGGTATCATGTAGGATAGGATCAAGTAGTATGGGATCAAGTAGTATGGGATCATGTAGAATGGTATCATGTAGGATAGGATCAAGTAGAATGGGATCAAGTAGTATGGGATCATGTAGGATAGGATCAAGTAGTATGGGATCAAGTAGTATGGGATCATGTAGGATAGGATCAAGTAGTATGGGATCATGTAGGATAGGATCAAGTAGTATGGGATCAAGTAGTATGGGATCATGTAGGATAGGATCAAGTAGTATGGGATCATGTAGGATAGGATCAAGTAGAATGGGATCATGTAGGATAGGATCAAGTAGAATGGGATCAAGTAGTATGGGATCATGTAGAATGGTATCATGTAGGATAGGATCAAGTAGAATGGGATCAAGTAGTATGGGATCATGTAGGATAGGATCAAGTAGTATGGGATCATGTAGGATAGGATCAAGTAGAATGGGATCAAGTAGTATGGGATCATGTAGGATAGGATCAAGTAGTATGGGATCATGTAGGATAGGATCAAGTAGAATGGGATCAAGTAGTATGGGATCATGTAGGATGGCATCATGTAGGATGGCATCATGTAGGATGGCATCATGAAGGATGGGATAATGTATGAATGGGATGTTGGATGGGATTGGAATGGAATTGTGTAAGACGGATTTTGTTACTGAGGAATTATTTTCCATTTAACGCAAGAAATGCATTAAAATCATGCAAGCAACGGACTTTTAGAAAGTTGGATGCCTCAGATGCAGTTATTTAGCCAAGATGTTAGTTTCGTGCATTGTTCGGCTTCCAGTCCAGGTGCCATCCCTAATCAGAGGTCCTTGACAGCAGAGAGGTGGCTGTTAAAGACAGGGATTCGTTGCCGCTGCCTTTTATTCGCTCGCCACGCTGGTGCAAAGGGCTTGGCGTGGGACGCGACCCTTTACCAGCTTTTGGAAATTGGGGAAGAAAGCCGAAAGCAGACTTGCGGCCTCTGCTTTTGCTTGCTGGTGAAACAGTGTCCAACCTTACCTGCCTTCCCTGTGGGTGCGGAGCCGCGCAAGAGGTTACGAGGGAACTGCATGTGTACATTTGCATGCACACTTTTCGTGCATTGTGCCAGAAGTGCGTTTCAAGATGTCCGACTGATACCGGGATTTGGCCGTGAATTTCGAGTCTGGACACTTGGCTGCCCCTCCACTATGGCTGTGAAAGTTTCTACAGTGCCATGTCAGAGGATGATGCTTAATAAATCAATGTGTGATGGGATCATGTAGGATGAGGATGGGATCATGTAGGCTTGGCATCATGGAGAAAAGGATTGGAGTTGGATTATGCAAAATGGGAAAAGGAAAAGGAGATAAGATAAGGATGGGATCATGTAGGATGAGGATGGGATCATGTAGGTTTGGCATCATGGAGAAAAGGATTGGAGTTGGATTATGCAAAATGGGAAAAGGAAAAGGAGATAAGATAAGGATGGGATCATGTAGGATGAGGATGGGATCATGTAGGATGGGGATGAGATCAGATAAGATGGAAAAGGGACCATGTAGGATGGAAATGGGATCATGTAGGATGAGGATGGGATCATGTAGGATGGAAATGGGATCATGTAGGATGAGGATGGGATCATGTAGGATGAGAATGTGATCATGTAGGATGAGAATGGGATCATGTAGGATGAGAATGGGATCATATAGGATTAGGATGGGATCATATTCGATAGGGATGGGATCATATAGAATAAGAATGGGATCATATAGGTTGCAGTGGGATCATATAGGTTGCAGTGGGATCATATAGGATGGGGACGGGATCATATAGAATGGGGATGGGTTCATATAGAATGGGGATGGGATCATATAGGATGGGGATGGGATCATATAGGGTAGGGATGGGATCATGCAGGATAGGGATGGGATCATGCAGGATGAAGCGAAAGTATATAAGATGCAATCGTATTTAATGGGATCACGGAAATTGATACAATCTTAAGAAGGCATTCGTTGTTTCATGCAATTAAATAAACTACTCAGGCAGAAAGTCTGATGACTAAATAACTCAAATGCAAGGGTAGCTATGATCCGATGCGAGTGGGGGTGATAAACAGGTCATTGATAAACATCTTATCTTCAGCCACTCAGCCCCCATAATAGCATGGCACAGACTGCATTGAGTAACAAATATGGCAAGTGGCGGTTCTGAGTGGCTTGCCATCGCAGTGATCGTAATTGCCGGGCCTCTTCACTTCTACAGAGGCGATTCACATTGGTACTTTTGTGCCACAGATAAATAATAATTATAATTGGTTCAAATTGAGATACAAATTACATCCCAGATTGGCGCCACAATGACATCCCAGATCGGCGCCACAATGAAATCCCAGATCGGCGCCACAATGACATCCCAGATTGGCGCCGCAATGACATCCCAGATCGGTGCCACAATGAAATCCCAGATCAGCGCCACAATGAAATCCCAGATTGGCGCCACAATGAAATCCCAGATCGGCGCCATAATGAGATCCCAGATCGGCGCCATAATGAGATCCCAGATCGGTGCCACAATGACATCCCAGATCGGCGCCACAATGAAATCCCAGATCGGCGCCACAATGAAATCCCAGATTGGCGCCATAATGAGATCCCAGATCGGCGCCACAATGAAATCCCAGATCGGTGCCACAATGAAATCCCAGATTGGCGCCATAATGAGATCCCAGATCGGCGCCACAATGAAATCCCAGATTGGCGCCACAATGAAATCCCAGATCAGCGCCATAATGAGATCCCAGATCGGCGCCATAATGAGATCCCAGATCGGCGCCACAATGAAATCCCAGATTGGCGCCACAATGAAATCCCAGATCAGCGCCATAATGAGATCCCAGATCGGCGCCATAATGAGATCCCAGATTGGCGCCACAATGAAATCCCAGATCGGCGCCACAATGAAATCCCAGATTGGCGCCATAATGAGATCCCAGATCGGCGCCACAATGAAATCCCAGATTGGCGCCACAATGAAATCCCAGATCAGCGCCATAATGAGATCCCAGATCGGCGCCATAATGAGATCCCAGATCGGCGCCACAATGAAATCCCAGATCGGAGGGGCCACAATGAGATCCCAGATTAGTGCCACAGAGATACTCTGATAATACTACTGTGAATGCTACTGAGAACAGTAGTGAATTAGTCCATTAAAAGGCAGTGGCGCACAATTTAGGAAGGCTTTATTCAATACGCCATTAATTTACAAGCACTTTGTGCTCACGGCAGAGCTCTCGGCTGCTCGAGGTTGGCCTAATTAGTAAAGAGGAAAATGAATGCTTTTTGCTACTTAAGAATAGAGAAAAGAAATCCTTACGCATGAACACTCGCGGTTGAAAAAAAGCGCAAAATAACCTTCCTGCTCGCTAATTTGAAGTGTTTCTGCTTGCAAATCTTCATTCTCCCCCTCCCCCCTCTCTCCGCTCTCTCCCTTCTCCCCTCTCCCCTCTCCCTCTTCTCCCTTCTCTCCCTCTCGCCCCTCTCTGACCTCTCTCCCCTCTCGAACTTTTTCCCCTCTCCACCCTCTCTCCGCTCTCTCCCCTCTCTCCGCTCTCTCCCCTCTCTCTCCCTCTCTCCCCTCTCTCCCTCTCTGACCTCTCTCCCCTCTCGAACTTTTTCCCCTCTCCACCCTCTCTCCGCTCTCTCCCCTCTCTCCGCTCTCTCCCCTCTCTCTCCCTCTCTCCCCTCTCTCCCTCTCTGACCTCTCTCCTCTCTCGAACTTTTTCCCCCCTCTCCCCTCTCTCCGCTCTCTCCCCTCTCTCTCCTCTCTCCCCCTCTATCCTCTCTCCGTGTCTCCCCTCTCTTCCCTCTCTCCCCTCTCTCCCTCTCTGACCTCTCTCCCCTCTCCTCCTCTCTCCCCTCTCTCCCCCTCTCTCCCCCTCTCCCCTCTTTCCTCTTCTTCCCTCTCTCCCTCTCTTTCCTCTCTCCCCTCTCTCCCCTCTCTTCCTCTTCCCTGTCACCCATTCCCTCTCCTAGGCTATACTTGCCTTTATTGCACCTTCGTTTTCAGCCCAGTCTGCTAAAAATCCACCTAGAGTCACTCAAACATCTGATGCACTTCCGTTACCAGTGTCTTCATCTTTTAGAGTTTCTGTAGAGTTCGTTTCTAAAGTTCCATGATAAGGGAAATTGATCCTGTTGCTAGGGCAAGCAGCTATCACAGCTGACCGTCTATTGCTGCTCGAAACCCGTTCGATTAGCTACCTGCCTGTGTGCCAGATCTCTCAATGTTTTTCCTCCAGCATACAAGAGGCGCCTAGCTCAGACGAACTCTCCCCCCCTGTCTCTCTCAATGCTCATTGACTGGAAATGACTCTTCGAAGAGGAAGCCGTCTTGTGCAGAAGCAGACTCCCGCCAAATAGGCATCCAGCTAAGCTCATAAGCTGCAGCCTACGAGCCTGCATTGCTCGCCCACTTTCCATTGAGCTTCTCTTAGACACGCCCAGCGGAGTGCAGCTTCCTGCTGCCTTCCTTTGCAGCCAGTTTTGTACTTTTAAGCAAATGCAGCCAGCCTTATTAACTGCGTGTAAATATTCGCACCATTTCGGTAATAAGCTTATCTGCTGCCTTGCCTGACCGTATCGATACAGACAGACGTTCAAACGGGAGCGGCAATATAAAATACTAAGGAGATCAAACGTAAGTGAGATGAAAGAGACACGATAGGGGAGAGGGGAGATGGAGAAAGGAGAGGGCAGAGAAGAGAGGAGAAAGAGAGGAGAGGGGAGATAGGGGATTAGAGATGGGGAGGAGAGGGGAGGGGAGGGGGGAGGGGGAGACGGGAGAGGAGAGGGGAGAGGAGAGGGGAGAGGAGAGGGGAGAGGAGAGGGGAGAGGAGAGGGGAGAGGAGAGGGGAGAGGAGAGGGGAGAGGAGAGGGGAGGGGAGAGGGGAGAGGAGAGGGAGAGGAGTGGGGAGAGGAGAGGGGAGAGGAGAGGGGAGGGGAGAGGGGAGAGGAGAGGGGAGGGGAATGGGGAGAGGAGAGGGGAGAGGAGAGGGGAGGGGAGAGGGGAGAGGAGAGGGGAGGGGAGAGGGAGAGGAGAGGGGACAGAAGAGAGAGGAGAAATGAGAAGGGAGAGAGGAGATAAGAGAGGTGATCGATGGGGAGAGGAGAAGGCGAGAGGAGAGGGGAGAGGAGAGAGAAAGGAGAGGGGAGAGGCTACTCTTAGCAAAGAAGGGGAGGAGAGAGTGGCTCCCGATGCCGTCTTTAAGCCCTGAAATTCGAGCAAGTCAGGAATGCCTGCTTCAAGTTTTCTTTCCCTAATGAGCTGCTTTTTTACTTTTTTGTATTGTCAACCAGGGGAGACACGAAAAGTTGATAAAAAACAAGCTTAGCAAAGAAGTTGTTATTGAATTGGACAAGAGAGGAGGAATCACAGTCACTAAATTTATATATTCACGGGATGAACTAAAAAATTCACACATTTCACACATTAATTATCTATTCACAGAACTGATTCACACAGTCATGATATACTCACGGAATGGATTCACACATTCATGATCTATTCACAGAATAGATTCACACATTCATTATCTATCCACGGAATTGAATCACACATTCATTAACTATTCACGGAATTGATTCACACATTCATGATCTAATCACGGAATAGATTAACACATTCATGATATATTCACAGAATTGGTTCACACATTCATGATCTATTCACAGAATTGGTTCACACATTCATGATCTATTCACGGAATTGATTCACACATGCATTGTCTATTCACAGAATATATTCACACATTCATACATGTCAATTAACATTCACACTTTCAGAATGAACTCATGGGACAGATAAATATTGGCAGCTAGGTTAGAGTTCACAGATTAACCATCAATTCACGAGATGAAAATGTCAATCACAAATTCGATCAGTTCCCTCACCTGGAGTCCGACTTGGCCCGGTGCAGCGAGGAAGACCTGGAAGTCACCGTCTGGCCCCCCAGAGCTGAGCCAAAACTGCGCCGATTGTAACCAGCCGAGCTGGAGTTCAGGCCATAGAATCCGCCGCCTCCGCCTCGAGACCGAATGCTCTGATTGCGGCCCCACATGTTCTCCCAGCAACAACAACACGGCTCACACGGTTGGAAATGGGAATCAAATTAAACATCTGCAGGTGAGCAGGGGGACTAAAAAAGCATGCATCTGTATATTTAAGCCACCGCACGGCTCTCGAACCTGCCGTCCAATGGCTGGACTCGGCTCTGAATTATAATTTATAATCGCTTCCCATCTCCTCAGATGCTTGCGCTTGGTTATTCTATTCTCGGCCGACACATATCGCTTCACAGGGTGGGGGGGGGGAAGGATGGGCGGCAATCCGAGAAGACACGTTGGGCCCCCCTGTTCTCTCGGGCTGCAGCTTGGGCTACTGAGCCTGCCATGCATATTATAGTCGCGCAGATTACCTGTGTGGCATGTGTGCGTGTGTATTTACCGATGCATAGAGATATCAGCAACTCTCATGCATCTCCCCAGTGGACTCTCATTCATCTCACCCGTGGACTCTCATTAATCTTACCCTGGAGACTCTCATTAATCTTACCCTGGAGACTCTCATTCATCTCACCCTGAAGACTCTCATTCATCATCTCACCCTGAAGACTCTCATTCATCTCACCCTGAAGACTCTCATCCTGAAGGCTCTCATTCATCTGACCCATCACGTTCACACACGTATGAACCCTCACTCGAGAATGCGGCAATCCACTGCGAAATTCTTGACTGCGGAAGGAAGGAATTTAGTGGCTCTGGATATCCACGGTTTCAAGAAATATGAAAATGATTTCGTATAGCCTCAAGTGAGTTATACATGTACGGAGAGCTACGTATCTCCACAATCGTCCCAGTAAGAATCTGACTTCTTATAGTCTGTAGAATAGCCCCATCATTCTCTGTAACATCGCCCTCACACCCACTGAAAAATCGCCCTTACACCCTCTGTAGAATCGCCCTCTCACTTTCTGTAGAATCGCCCTCACACCCTCTGCAGAATCGCCCTCACACTATCCGTAGAATCGCCCTCACACTTTCTATAGAATCGCCCTAACACCCTCTGCAGAATCGCCCTCACACCCTCTGCAGAATCGCCCTCACACCATCCGTAGAATCGCCCTCACACTTTCTATAGAATCGCCCTCACACCCTCTGTAGAATCGCCCTCACACCATCCGTAGAATCGACCTCAGACTCTCTGCAGAATCGCCCTCACACCCTCTGTAGAATCGCCCTCAGACTCTCTGCAGAATCGCCCTCACACCATCCGTAGAATCGCCATCAGACTCTCTGTAGAATCGCCCTCACACTTTCTGTAGAATCGCCCTCAGACTCTCTGTAGAATCGCCCTCACACTTTCTATAGAATCGCCCTCACACCCTCTGCAGAATCGCCCTCACACCATCTGTAGAATCGCCCTCAGACTCTCTGTAGAATCGCCCTCTCACTTTCTGTAGAATCGCCCTCACACCATCTGTAGAATCGCCCTCAGACTCTCTGTAGAATCGCCCTCACACTTTCTATAGAATCGCCCTCACACCCTCTGCAGAATCGCCCTCACACCCTCTGCAGAATCGCCCTCACACCCTCTGCAGAATCGCCCTCAGACTCTCTGTAGAATCGCCCTCACCCTTTCTGTAGAATCGCCCTCACACCCTCTGCAGAATCGCCCTCACACCATCTGTAGAATCTCCCTCAGACTCTCTGTAGAATCGCCCTCTCACTTTCTGTAGAATCGCCCTCACACCATCTGTAGAATCGCCCTCAGACTCTCTGTAGAATCGCCCTCACACTTTCTATAGAATCGCCCTCACACCCTCTGCAGAATCGCCCTCACACCATCCGTAGAATCGCCCTCAGACTCTCTGTAGAATCGCCCTCACACTTTCTGTAGAATCGCCCTCACACCCTCTGCAGAATCGCCCTCACACCCTCTGCAGAATCGCCCTCAGACTCTCTGTAGAATCGCCCTCACACTTTCTATAGAATCGCCCTCACACCCTCTGCAGAATCGCCCTCACACCATCCGTAGAATCGCCCTCAGACTCTCTGTAGAATCGCCCTCACACTTTCTGTAGAATCGCCCTCACACCCTCTGCAGAATCGCCCTCACACCCTCTGTAGAATCGCCCTCAGACTCTCTGTAGAATCGCCCTCTCACTTTCTGTAGAATCGCCCTCACACCATCTGTAGAATCGCTCTCAGACTCTCTGTAGAATCGCCCTCACACCCTCTGCAGAATCGCCCTCACACCATCTGTAGAATCGCCCTCAGACTCTCTGTAGAATCGCCCTCACCCTTTCTATAGAATCGCCCTCACACCCTCTGCAGAATCGCCCTCACACCATGTGTAGAATCGCCCTCAGACTCTCTGTAGAATCGCCCTCTCACTTTCTGTAGAATCGCCCTCACACCATCTGTAGAATCGCCCTCAGACTCTCTGTAGAATCGCCCTCAAACTTTCTATAGAATCGCCCTCACATCCTCTGCAGAATCGCCCTCACACCATCCGTAGAATCGCCCTCAGACTCCCTGTAGAATCGCCCTCACACTTTCTGTAGAATCGCCCTCACACCCTCTGCAGAATCGCCCTCACACCATCTGCAGAATCGCCCTCAGACTCTCTGTAGAATCGCCCTCACACTTTCTATAGAATCGCCCTCACACCCTCTGCAGAATCGCCCTCACACCATCTGTAGAATCGCCCTCAGACTCTCTGTAGAATCGCCCTCTCACTTTCTGTAGAATCGCCCTCACACCATCTGTAGAATCGCCCTCAGACTCTCTGTAGAATCGCCCTCACACTTTCTATAGAATCGCCCTCACACCCTCTGCAGAATCGCCCTCACACCATCCGTAGAATCGCCCTCAGACTCTCTGTAGAATCGCCCTCACACTTTCTGTAGAATCGCCCTCACACCCTCTGCAGAATCGCCCTCAGACTCTCTGTAGAATCGCCCTCACACTTTCTATAGAATCGCCCTCACGCCCTCTGCAGAATCGCCCTCTTGCCATCCGTAGAATCGCCCTCAGACTCTCTGTAGAATCGCCCTCACACCCTCTGTAGAATCGCCCTCACACCATCTGTAGAATCGCCCTCACACCTTGTAGAATCGCCCCAATCTTCCAGTAAAAAACGAACAATCGAAAACACAAAGATTTTCTTGGGTCGAGAATTTTTTTACTTGCAAAACAAGAGCAGAAAACATTTTCTAACATAAATTTGCCAATAATATTGCAGCACGTGTTGCAATAGCATATGAATATCTGTGTTATAATCAGTTATCATATCGTACAAGTGTGCGACTGACCGTTACCATAAGTTATAAATCAATCATTGACATAAATAATTATTGCACTTTCTTAACAACGGAAATATTGTATACAGTAACTGCATACTTTACTAGTCACAACAGGTCTGTTTGGGCACGAAGATTAAGCATAATGGAAGCAGTTTTAAGGCATATATAATAGCAACAAAGATTTATTTAGCGACCGATTAAGCATGGGTAACATGCATAGCATTATTAGCATACTATTAGCTATATAGAACTAAGACTAGGCCGTCTAAGGATCAAGACTGTTTTTTTATCAAAACCCTTAACTTAATCACCCCAAAACAGCCCTAAGGAATCGCCCTCACCCCAGAACAGCCCTAAGGAATCGCCCTCACCCCAAAACAGCCCTAAGGAATCGCCCTCACCCCAGAACAGCCCTAAGGAATCGCCCTCACCCCAGAACAGCCCTAAGGAATCGCCCTTACCCCAAAACAGCCCTAAGGAATCGCCCTCACCCCAGAACAGCCCTAAGGAATCGCCCTCACCCCAGAACAGCCCTAAGGAATCGCCCTCACCCCAAAACAGCCCTAAGGAATCGCCCTCACCCCAGAACAGCCCTAAGGAATCGCCCTCACCCCAGAACAGCCCTAAGGAATCGCCCTCACCCCAGAACAGCTCTAAGAAATCGCCCTCACCCCCCCCCCCCCAGAACAGCCTTAAGGAATTGCCCTCACCCCCCAGAACAGCCCTAAGAAATCGCCCTCACCCCCCAGAACAGCCCTAAGGAATCGCCCTCACCCCCCAGAACAGCCCTAAGGAATCGCCCTCACCCCAGAACAGCCCTAAGGAATCGCCCTCACCCCAAAACAGCCCTAAGGAATCGCCCTCACCCCAAAACAGCCCTAAGGAATCGCCCTCACCCCAGAACAGCCCTAAGGAATCGCCCTCACCCAGAACAGCCCTAAGGAATCGCCCTCACCCCAGAACATCCCTAAGGAATCGCCCTCACCCCAGAACATCCCTAAGGAATCGCCCTCACCCCAGAACAGCCCTAAGGAATCGCCCTCACCCCAGAACAGCCCTAAGGAATCGCCCTCACCCCAGAACATCCCTAAGGAATCGCCCTCACCCCAGAACAGCCCTAAGGAATCGCCCTCACCCCAGAACAGCCCTAAGGAATCGCCCTCACCCCAGAACAGCCCTAAGGAATCGCCCTCACCCCAGAACAGCCCTAAGGAATCGCCCTCACCCCAAAACAGCCCTAAGGAATCGGAAGCTGAAAAAAGCACCCTTAAAAGCCAAGAACTGATCTATACGTGGCGAATCTCAATCGCGCTATAAATACAAAATGGGTTAAGCAAGATTAAGGCAAGGCAAGCTGATAGATATAAATGACCAACAGCGATCTGACTTTTATCTCAAGGCTCTATAAACCATGGTCACATGCGTAAACAAGCCAGGTAAATACTAATAGATAAGAGATTTAAATTAAATCGAATCTCCTCAATTTGTTTGAGCAATGTAAACAATAGTTCAAAGCCAACCACACGCAATTTTGATTTGCATGCAATTCTACCATAAGTAGTCAGTCCAGTTGTGCTAATATAGCATTTTATAAATAGGTGGAATACAAATGAAAATAAGAATGAAACTGCGAGTTAATAAGTTAAATGCTTAAAAATAACTATAAACAAAATCTGATTAAAGAGATTCATGCAGAGAAAATTATGCAAAAAACACTAATAATTTAAGATTAGATGGATGTATTGTGCTCCATGTAAGCCTTGCATTTGGCTTGACTAAAATTGTTGGTATGAAAATACATAATAAGTATAATTAAGATAGCAGGTGACCTTTAATTTGATAAAAATAGGCTTTATATAAAGTACATGTTGTGACTAATAGGAACTGCTGCGAGTTGAAATTGCGATTTCTGAGTATCTGGGGTTTGGGATTTCTGGTAATCTGAAGATTTGGGGATTTCTGAGAGTCTGAAGATTTGGGGATTTCTAAGAATCTGAAGATTTGGGGATTTCTGAGAATCTGAAGTTTTGGGGATTTCTGAGAATCTAAAGATTTGGGGATTCCTGAGAAACTGAAGATTTGGGGATTTCTAAGAATCTGAAGATTTGGGGTTTTCTGAGAATCTGAAGATTTGGGGATTTCTAAGAATCTGAAGATTTGGGGTTTTCTGAGAATCTAAAGATTTGGGGATTTCTAAGAATCTAAAGATTTGGGGATTTCTGAGAATCTGAAGATTTGGGGATTTCTGAGAATCTGAAGATTTGGGGATTTCTAAGAATCTAAAGATTAGGGGATTTCTGAAAATCTGAAGATTTGGGGATTTCTAAGAATCTAAAGATTTTGGGATTTCTAAGAATCTGAAGATTGGGGATTTCTAGGAATCTGAAGATTGGGGATTTCTAGGAATCTGAAGATTTGGGGATTTCTAGGAATCTGAAGATTGGGGATTTCTAGGAATCTGAAGATTAAGATTTTTTGGAATATGACAATCTGATTCTGGAATAATCGGATTAGAAAACAAAGACCTCGGGGAGGCAGAATAGTTCCAAGATTATCTCCCAAATCCTCGCAGCTCTACTCCGCCGCAGTCCGCAGTCGGTCAGCCTCAGCTTGCAGCTCAGCTACTCGAGTCTCGAGCAGACGAACTCGCTTGGCGTCCAGGCCGCAAGCAGCGCACACCCCCGAGCCGGCGGCATCCGACACGGGCTCGTCGTTCATGAGCTGGCGGCGCAGCCTCAGCAGCGCGAGCCTCATCGCCGCCGCCTCCTGAGCCAGCTGCCGCAGATCCGACCCGCCCACCAGCACAGCGTCATCAGCTGGCGGCGGCGGCGACGATATCGACCTTGGCCGTTGCTGCGTTGCCGAGGTCATCGAGTGCGACATTGCCGTAGACGACAGCAGAGCTTGGCGCCGCTGCCTGAGCGACGCCGTCCGACGAAAACTGCCGCTGGTCCTGACCGCACCGGCTGCGGGAGGGAAGGCGCTGGGAGGACCCTCGGCGGCGGGGGTGCCCAGCTCGGACAGCAGGTCCTCTTCGTCCAGCAGGTTGCCAACGTCGGTGTCGAGCATCAGGTCGTCCGAGTTGACGCTGACGCTGCCGCCGGATTCGTAGCGACGCCGGCGCAATGACGAGTTGGACTGCGCTGCTGCGGCTGGGGCGGTGGGACTGCAACTGCTGCTGCGGAAAGGGGGGGGGTTGGTGAAAGTCAAACAAAGAACTTAGCGCCAAATTGGCATGGGAAGATTTTTCTAAAAGAAACGAGATCGAGCCAGGAAATCCATTCAAAACGGATAATTTTTTATAAATACAGGAGAATTCCCATTGCCAACGCGAAAATTCTTCAAACAGGGGAGTAATTTCCTTATATACAGGGGAGGAATTCCCTTATAAAGAGGAGAGGAATTCCTTTATAATAGGAAAGGAATTCCCTTATAAAAATGGAGGAATTATCTTATATACAGGGGAGGAATTCCCTTATATGCCAAGGAGGAATTCCTTTATATAGACAGAAGGAAATACTTTATATACAGAGGCGGAATCCCCTTAGATACAGAAGGAATTCCCTTCGACACAGGGGAGGAATTCCCTTTGACACACTGAAACAACCATATAACATTTATTCATATTTAACTTATTTTAATAAAAAACTAAAACATCCTAACTATACTACTGATGCGAACGTTGTCTAGCGAGTAGTACAACACGCACCTGCTAGCAGCTGCAGCGGGCACTGCCCGACTCCGACCAGCCTGCTGCGACAGTTGCAGCTGATGCATCTTCAACAACAGTGAAGTCCCTCACTGAAGCATCTTCAACAGCTGACCGTCTATTGCTGCTCGAAACCCGTTCGATTAGCTACCTGCCTGCGTGCTCGATCTCCGAATGTTTTTCCTCCAGCATACAAGAGGCGCCTAGCTCAGACGAACTCTCCCCCCTTGTCTCTCTCTCAATGCTCATTGACTGGAAATGACTCTTCGAAGAGGAAGCCGTCTTGTGCAGAAGCAGACTCCTGCCACATAGGCATCCAGCTAAGCTCATAAGCTGCAGCCTACGAGCCTGCATTGCTCGCCCACTTTCCATTGAGCTTCTCTTAGACACGCCCAGCGAAGTGCAGCTTCCTGTTGCCTTCCTTTGCAGCCAGTTTTGTACTTTTAAGCAAATTCAGCCAGCCTTATTAACTGCGTGTAAATATTCGCATCATTCCGGTAAGAAGCTCATCTGCTGCCTTGTCTGACCGTATCAATACAGTACAATAATCTGACTCGATCGATACAGACAGACAAACGGGAGCGGCACTATAAAATACAAAGGAGATTAAACGTAAGTGAGATGAAAGAGAGAAGAGAGGGGAGAGGGGAGATGGGGAGGGGAGAGGGCAGAGAAGAGAGGAGAAAGAGAGGAGAGGAGAGGGGAGAGGAGAGAGGAGAAGGGAGAGAGGAGAGGGTAAAGAGGAGAGAGGAAGAGAGAAGAGGGGAGAGGGTAGAGAGGAGATAGGAGACTGGAGATGGGGAGAGGAGAGGGTAGAGAGGAGATAGGAGACTGGAGATGGGGAGAGGAGAGGGGGAGAGGAGAGGGGAGAGGAGAGGGGAGATAGGAGAGAGGAGATAATAAATTGGGTATGGGGAGGAGACGGAACCGGAAACAGAAGAGGAGAGGAAAGAGGGGAGAGGGGAGAGAGGACGGGGGGAAAGGAGATAAGAGACTGGATATAAAGAGAGGAGATGGGGAGAGGAGTGGAGAGAGGAGAGGGGAGAGAGGAGAGAGGAGATAAGAGATTAGAGATGGGGAGGAGAGGGGAGGGAAGAGGGGAAGGGAGGGGGGAGAGGGGAGAGGAGAGGGGAGAGAGGAGACAAGAGAGGTGATCGATGGGGAGAGGCGAAAGAGAGAGGAGAGGGGAAAGAAGAGAGAAAGGAGAGGGGAGAAGAGAAGGGAGAGTAGAGGTAGCAATAAGCTCACACAAGCAGTGGATCATTAATGCCAGGCAACAAAGAGCCGCACCCGGATGCCTTGTTAGAGCAGTCAGAAGGCCCCAGCTTTTTCTGCATCTGGGGGTCTCCAGCGACGGCCCGCTCAAGATTAAAATACCCCGAAAACAGACTCTATGGGCTCCCGATGCCGTCTTTAAGCCCTGAAATTCGAGCAAGTCAGGAATGCCTGCTTCAAGTTTTCTTTCCCTAATGAGCTGCTTTTTTTACTTTTTTGTATTGTCAACCGGGGGAGACACGAAAAGTTGATAAAAAACAAGCTTAGCAAAGAAGTTGTTAATAATATTATTGAATTGGACAAGAGAGGGGGAATCACAGTCACTAAACTAAAAAACTAAATGGTGAACTTGAAAATTCACACATTCATTAACTATTCACGAGAATTAATTCACACATTCATGATCTATTCACGGAATTGATTCACACATTCATTATCTATTCACGGAATTGATTCACTCAGTCATGATATATTCACGGAATAGATTCACACATTCATTAACTATTTACAGAATTGATTCACACATTCATGATCTATTCACGAAATAGATTAACACATTCATTATATATTCACGGAATAGATTCACACATTCATGATCTATTCACGGAATTGATTCACACATTCATGATCTATTCACGGAATTGATTCACACATTCATGATCTATTCACGGAATTGATTCACACAGTCATGATCTATTGACGGAATAGATTCACACATTCATGATCTATTCACGGAATTGATTCACACATTTATGATCTATTCACGGAATTGATTCACACATTTATGATCTATTCACGGAATTGATTCACACATTCATACATGTCAAATAACATCCACACTTTCAGAATGAATTCATAGGACAGATAAATATTGGCAGCTAGGTTAGAGTTCACAGATTAACCATCAATACGAGATGAAAATGTCAATCACAAATTCGATCAGTTCCCTCACCTGGAGTCCGACTTGGCCCGGTGCAGCGAGGAAGACCTGGAAGTCACCGTCTGGCCCCCCAGAGCTGAGCCAAAACTGCGCCGATTGTAACCAGCCGAGCTGGAGTTCAGGCCATAGAATCCGCCGCCTCCGCCTCGAGCCCGAATGCTCTGATTGCGGCCCCACATGTTCTCCCAGCAACAACAACACGGCTCACACGGTTGGAAATGGGAATCAAATTAAACATCTGCAGGTGAGCAGGGGGGCTAAAAAAGCATGCATCTGTATATTTAAGCCACCGCACGGCTCTCGAACCTGCCGTCCAATGGCTGGACTCGGCCCTGAGTTATAATTTATAATCGCCTCCCTTCTCCTCAGATGCTTACGCTTGGTTATTCTATTCTCGGCCGACACATATCGCTTCACAGGGTGAGGGGGGGTGGGCGGCAATCCGAGAAGACACGTTGGGCCCCCCTGTTCTCTCGGGCTGCAGCTTGGGCTACTGAGCCTGCCATGCATATTATAGTCGCGCAGATTACCTGTGTGGCATGTGTAGAGATATCAGCAACTCTCATGCATCTCCCCAGTGGACTCTCATTCATCTCACCCTGAAGACTCTCATTTATCTCATCTGTGGACTCTCATTCATCTCACCCTGAAGACTCTCATTCATCATCTCACCCTGAAAACTCTCATTCATCTCACCCTGAAGACTCTCAGTCATCATCTCACCCTGAAGACTCTCAGTCATCATCTCACCCTGAAGACTCTCAGTCATCATCTCATCCTGAAGACTCTCAGTCATCTCATCCTGAAGAATTCCATTCATCTCACCCTGAAGACTCTCACCCTGAAGACTCTCATTCATCTCACCCTGAAGACTCTCATTCATCTCACCCTGAAGACTCTCATTCATCTCACCCTGAAGACTCTCATCCTGAAGACTCTCATTCATCTCACCCTGAAGACTCTCATCCTGAAGACTCTCATTCATCTCACCCTGAAGGCTCTCATTCATCTCACCCTGAAGGCTCTCATTCATCTCACCCTGAAGACTCTCATTCATCTCACCCTGAAGACTCACGTTCACACACGGATGAACCCTCACTCGTTCTTGCCAAAGTCTCGACACTACGCTGGAGAGTAATAATTGCAAAACGTATTTTTTCAGAGGAAACCAGTTTATGAGACTAAAATACTGAGAATATCTATTGCAGAAATTGCAGCAATTACACAGAATGCGGCAATCCACTGCGAAATTCTTGACTGCGGAAGGAAGGAATTTAGCGACTCTGGATATCCACGGTTTCAAGAAATATGAAAATGATTTCGTATAGCCTCAAGTGAGTTATACATGTACGGAGAGCTACGTATCTCCACAATCGTCCCAGTAAGAATCTGTGACTTCTTATAGTCTGTAGAATAGCCCCATCATTCTCTGTAACATCGCCCTCACACCCACTGAAAAATCGCCCTTACACCCTCTGCAGAATCGCCCTCAGACTTTCTATAGAATCGCCCTCACACCCTCTGTAGAATCGCCCTCACACCATCTGCAGAATCGCACTCACACCCTCTGCAGAATCGCCCTCACACCCTCTGTAGAATCGCCCTCACACCCTCTGCAGAATCGCCCTCACACCATCTGCAGAATCGCCCTCACACCCTCTGCAGAATCGCCCTCACACCCTCTGTAGAATCGCCCTCACACCCTCTGCAGAATCGCCCTCACACCATCTGCAGAATCGCCCTCACACCCTCTGCAGAATCGCCCTCACACCCTCTGCAGAATCGCCCTCACACCATCTGCAGAATCGCCCTCACACCCTCTGCAGAATCGCCCTCACACCCTCTGCAGAATCGCCCTCACACCATCTGCAGAATCGCCCTCACACCCTCTGTAGAATCGCCCTCACACCCTCTGCAGAATCGCCCTCAGACTCTCTGTAGAATCGCCCTCACACTCTCTGTAGAATCGCCCTCACACTCTCTGTAGAATCGCCCTCACACTCTCTGTAGAATCGCCCTCACACTCTCTGTAGAATCGCCCTCACACCATCTGTAGAATCGCCCTCACACCCTCTGCAGAATCGCCCTCACACCATCTGTAGAATCGCCCTCACACCATCTGTAGAATCGCCCTCACACCATCTGTAGAATCGCCCTCACACCATCTGTAGAATCGCCCTCACACCATCCGTAGAATCGCCCTCACACCATCTGCAGAATCGCCCTCACACCATCCGTAGAATCGCCCTCACACCATCTGCAGAATCGCCCTCACACCATTTGTAGAATCGCCCTCACACCATTTGTAGAATCGCCCTCACACCATTTGTAGAATCGCCCTCACACCATTTGTAGAATCGCCCTCAGACTCTCTGTAGAATCGCCTTCACACTTTCTATAGAATCGTCCTCACACTTTCTATAGAATCGCCCTCACACCCTCTGCAGAATCGCCCTCACACCCTCTGCAGAATCGCCCTCACACCCTTTGCAGAATCGCCCTCGTACCCTCTGCAGAATCGCCCTCGCACCCTCTGCAGAATCGCCCTCACACCATCTGTAGAATCGCCCTCGCACCCTCTGCAGAATCGCCCTCGCACCCTCTGCAGAATCGCCCTCAGACTCTCTGTAGAATCGCCCTCAGACTCTCTGTAGAATCGCCCTCACCCTGTAGAATCGCCCTCACACCATCCGTAGAATCGCCCTCACACCATCTGTAGAATCGCCCTCACACCATTTGTAGAATCGCCCTCAGACTCTCTGTAGAATCGCCTTCACACTTTCTACAGAATCGCCCTCACACCCTCTGCAGAATCGCCCTCACACCATCTGTAGAATCGCCCTCACACCCTGTAGAATCGCCCCAATCTTCCATTAAAAAACGAACAACCGAAAACACAAAGATCTTCTTGGCTGGAGAATATTTTTTACTTGCAAAACAAGAGCAGAAAACATTTTCTGACATAAATTTGCCAATAATATTGCAGCACGTGTTGCAATAGCATATGAATATCTGTGTTATAATCAGTTATCATATCGTACAAGTGTGCGACTGACCGTTACCATCAGTTATAAATCAATCATTGACATAAATAATTATTGCACTTTCTTAACAACGGAAATATTGCATACAGTAACTGCATACTTTACTAGTCACAACAGGTCTGTTTGGGCACGAAGATTAAGCATAATGGAAGCAGTTTTAAGGCATATATAATAGCAACAAAGATTTATTTAGCGACCGATTAAGCATCATTACATGCATCGCATTATTAGCATACTATTAGCTTTATAGAACTAAGACTAGGCCGTCTAAGGATCAAGACTGGTTTTTTTATCAAAACCCTTAACTTAATCACCCCAAAACAGCCCTAAGGAACCGCCCTCACCCCCCAGAACAGCCCTACGGAATCGCCCTCACCCCAGAACAGCCCTAAGGAATCGCCCTCACCCCCCAGAACAGCCCTAAGGAATCGCCCTCACCCCAGAACAGCCCTAAGGAATCGCCCTCACCCCCCAGAACAGACTCTAAGGAATCGCCCTCACCCCCCAGAACAGACTCTAAGGAATCACCCTCACCCCAGAACAGACTCTAAGGAATCACCCTCACCCCAGAACAGACCCTAAGGAATCACCCTCACCCCAGAACAGCCCTAAGGAATCGCCCTCACCCCCCAGAACAGACTCTAAGGAATCACCCTCACCCCAGAACAGACTCTAAGGAATCACCCTCACCCCAGAACAGACCCTAAGGAATCACCCTCACCCCAGAACAGCCCTAAGGAATCGCCCTCACCCCAAAACAGCCCTAAGGAATCGCCCTCACCCCCCCCCCCCAGAACAGACTCTAAGGGATCGCTCTCACCCCAGAACAGACTCTAAGGAATCGCTCTCACCCCAGAACAGACTCTAAGGAATCACCCTCACCCCAGAACAGACTCTAAGGAATCACCCTCACCCCAGAACAGACCCTAAGGAATCACCCTCACCCCAGAACAGACTCTAAGGAATCACCCTCACCCCAGAACAGACCCTAAGGAATCACCCTCACCCCCCAGAACAGACTCTAAGGAATCACCCTCACCCCCCAGAACAGACTCTAAGGAATCACCCTCACCCCAGAACAGACTCTAAGGAATCACCCTCACCCCAGAACAGACTCTAAGGAATCACCCTCACCCCAGAACAGACCCTAAGGAATCACCCTCACCCCCCAGAACAGACTCTAAGGAATCACCCTCACCCCAGAACAGACTCTAAGGAATCACCCTCACCCCAGAACAGATCCTAAGGAATCGCCCTCACCCCAGAACAGCCCTAAGGAATCGGAAGCTGAAAAAAGCACCCTTTAAAGCCAAGAACTGATCTATACGTGGCGAATCTCAATCGCGCTATAAATACAAAATGGGTTAAGCAAGCTGAAGGCAAGGCAAGCTGATAGATATAAATGACCAACAGCGATCTGCCTTTTTCTCAAGGCTCTATAAACCATGGTCACATGCGTAAACAAGCCAGGTAAATACTAATAGATAAGAGATTTAAATTAAATCGAATCTCCTCAATTTGTTTGAGCAATGTAAACAATAGTTCAAAGCCAACCACACCCAATCTTGATTTGCATGCAATTCTACCATAACTAGTCAGTCCAGTTGTGCTAATATAGCATTTTATAAATAGGTGGAATACAAATGAAAATAAGAATGAAACTGCGAGTTAATAAGTTAAATGCTTAAAAATAACTATAAACAAAATCTGATTAAAGAGATTCATGCAGAGAAAATTTATGCAAAAAACACGAATAATTTAAGATTAGATGGATGTATTGTGCTCCATGTAAGCCTTGCATTTGGCTTGACTAAAATTTTTGGTATGAAAATACATAATAAGTATAATTAAGATAGCAGGTGACCTTTAATTTGATAAAAATAGGCTTTATATAAAGTACATGTTGTGACTAATAGGAACTGCTGCGAGTTGAAATTGCGATTTCTGAGTATCTGGGGATTGGGATTTCTGGGAATCTGAAGATTTGAGGATTTCTGAGAATCTGAAGATTTGAGGATTTCTGAGAATCTGAAGATTTGGGGATTTCTAAGAATCTGAAGATTTGGGGATTTCTAAGAATCTGAAGATTTGGGGATTTCTAAGAATCTGAAGATTTGGGGATTTCTGAGAATCTGAAGATTGGGGATTTCTAAGAACCTTGAAGATTGGGGATTTCTAAGAATCTTGAAGATTGGGGATTTCTAAGAATCTTGAAGATTGGGGATTTCTAAGAATCCTGAAGATTGGGGATTTCTAGGAATCTTGAAGATTGGGGATTTCTAGGAATCTGAAGATTGGGGATTTCTAAGAATCCTGAAGATTGGGGATTTCTAGGAATCTGAAGATTGGGGATTTCTAGGAATCTGAAGATTAAGATTTTTTGGAATATGACAATCTGATTCTGGAATAATCGGATTAGAAAACAAAGACGGGGAGGCAGAATAGTTCCAAGATTATCTCCCAAATCCTCGCAGCTCTACTCCGCCGCAGTCCGCAGTCGGTCAGCCTCAGCTTGCAGCTCAGCTACTCGAGTCTCGAGCAGACGAACTCGCTTGGCGTCCAGGCCGCAGGCAGCGCACACCCCCGAGCCGGCGGCATCCGACACGGGCTCGTCGTTCATGAGCTGGCGGCGCAGCCTCAGCAGCGCGAGCCTCATCGCCGCCGCCTCCTGAGCCAGCTGCCGCAGATCCGACCCGCCCACCAGCACAGCGTCATCAGCTGGCGGCGGCGGCGACGATATCGACCTTGGCCGTTGCTGCGTTGCCGAGGTCATCGAGTGCGACATTGCCGTAGACGACAGCAGCGCTTGGCGCCGCTGCCTGAGCGACGCCGTCCGACGAAAACTGCCGCTGGTCCTGACCGCACCGGCTGCGGGAGGGAAGGCGCTGGGAGGACCCTCGGCGGCGGGGGTGCCCAGCTCGGACAGCAGGTCCTCTTCGTCCAGCAGGTTGCCAACGTCGGTGTCGAGCATCAGGTCGTCCGAGTTGACGCTGACGCTGCCGCCGGATTCGTAGCGACGCCGGCGCAATGACGAGTTGGACGGCGCTGCTGCGGCTGGGGCGGTGGGACTGCAACTGCTGCTGCGGAAAGGGGGGGGGGGGTTGGTGAAAGTCAAACAAAGAATACTTAGCGCCAAATTGGCATGGGAAGATTTTTCTAAATGAAACGAGATCGAGCCAGGAAATCCATTCAAAACGGATAATTTTTTATAAATACAGGAGAATTCCCATTGACAACGCGAAAATTCTTCAAACAGGGGAGTAATTTCCTTATATACAGGGGAGGAATTCCCTTATAAAGAGGAGAGGAATTCCTTTATAATAGGAAAGGAATTCCCTTATAAAAATGGAGGAATTATCTTATATACAGGGGAGGAATTCCCTTATATGCCAAGGAGGAATTCCTTTATATAGAGAGAAGGAAATACTTTATATACAGAGGCGGAATCCCCTTAGATACAGAAGGAATTCCCTTCGACACAGGGGAGGAATTCCCTTTGACACACTGAAACAACCATATAACATTTATTCATATTTAACTTATTTTAATAAAAAACTAAAACATCCTAACTATACTACTGATGCGAACGTTGTCTAGCGAGTAGTACAACACGCACCTGCTAGCAGCTGCAGCGGGCACTGCCCGACTCCGACCAGCCTGCTGCGACAGTTGCAGCTGATGCATCTTCAACAATGGCAAGTTGTTCGGCCGGCGATAATTATCCGGATTGAAGCTGCTGCCCAGCTGTCTTGGCTCGCTAATATAACTGTTCCTAGTTGATTTATAATCCCGGTAGCTGCCACCACGGCTGCTAACTGTAGATTCCACTACTGGGGCATCTTGCTCAGCTAGAGGCTGACAAGGCAATGCCGGAGAAGTCGGCGTGACAGACTCTGGCGTGGCAGATGGCGCCACAGGATTAGGGAAATGGTCCATAGTGACTGATCGAGTTGTCAATGATTGGCTGAAGCTGCTGCTGTCGCCTGCCACAGATTGGCTACTGTTGCACTGCAGTTCCTGCTTCTTCGAGTCTTTGTTATTGTTATCCGCATTGCTGCGTCTCCAGGGCGACCGAATCAAACTAAGAGTCAAACTTTTATGATGCCAGCGCTGATGCTTGCGACGCGTTTGAACTGGAGAGCTGGCCTCTGCATCAGGCTGTTCTTGAGGCCGGCAAGAGGACCCCGGCTTGGCACCGTTGTTACCATAGTGACTGCAGTTGTTGTTATTGTTGTTGGATTGCAAGTCCGCATTGCCAGTATTGCCTGGCGGCAAATTCTTTGAGATGCAGGCTCTCATTAACTTCTGCATCATGCTCAATGCAATTTGCTGTTTCTTTTTACTCCTAAAAGACAAGAAATTAGATAAGAAATCTTGACAACCTCTTATATACGCAGTTTCAAAGCAGAAATGCAATTAATGAATAATTCTCATACAAATCAAGATTCTCTAACAATAGATTACTAAGAATTATATAAGCTTACCTAGATAATATTTGTACAAACAACCAAATAAAATTAGGATACAAATAATAAGCAAATTATTATATTATAAATTTATTACTGAATATAAGTTAGAAAGGAAATGAGTTCTAATAAAATACTTTTTAAAAATCAATTTCATATTGTTAGCAATAGTCATTTTAGACATAAATGTCAATTTTCTATATCTTAAACATTAAAGTGCTCAAATTTAAACAACCTAAAATACAAAATTATCTAATGCTCTATTTCACCAATACTTATAGCAAACGTTATTAAATACAATATTATATTGCTTGGCTATGCTATTGAATATTAATTTACAAGTATATAATTATTGAACACAACTTTTCGAGTCTCTTTTCTTGGAGCCAATTGCAAACATCAAGAACAATGATATACACAGGCATCAAATGATCATAGAAGAAGAGATTGATAAGAAAATAGAAGACAACTATCTAAAAAATAAGAGGAAGGCCATATAGATGATAAAAACATTTAATATTGGCTTAGAAAAGCTAAATAATAAATGTAAATATTATTAATTATTAAGAATTAGTCCACATTGTCATTAGTTATTAGCCTATATTTCAGAATTCATATGAGTGTATGCTTGGTTTAATGCTAGAAAAAGTGATAAGACCTTGTTTGTATACTTGTATACCAATACAAAAATTGTCATTTGACACAATGTATCGCAGTATCTACTGTCATGTATGCTAGGATATTATACCTTGATATATACTAAAAATGGTAAGACTCTTATTATATCCTGGGAAATACTAGCAAACATATTGCCTTCAAAACTATGGCTAGGGCCTATTAGCATTTTGGATTAGTTATTAATAAATTTTCTTAATAGGCCTAGAAAGAAATCTTTTTTTTTAGTTCTAATAAACTTTAAATAATTGGTCAAATTTGGCCTAGCTATTATATCATCATAACTGCTATACTCTGTAGCCAACCTAGCCAAACTACCTAGCTAGGCCTAGTATAAATTATAGAATAATGAATATGATAAACTAAGGGCAAATAGCAAAATTTATGCCTGATGATATTTTAATAACTTTTGCTCTTGACAAAATTTGGCCTAATGATAATGTTTTATGGTGGTAACTTGTAATGGTTTTGTAACAATGTTAATTGGGAATTAAATTTGGAAGCCATATTTACACTGACATTAGTCATACGTACCATAGTTACCACTATAATATTAGAGTTTGGCCTAAGAGTAAGACCCTGGCCTGGCTTTAGGCTCAGTGGCCTGCTGGTCAGAATAATATGCATTGTGAATGCTGCAGATAAATTTACATCAAAAAAAGAAATTATTTAAAAAACACAGCATAAGATTAAGACTAGTAGTAGGCTTTAGACAAGCAGTCTGCAACTGCAAATCTGCAATTACAATTACGATTAACAGGAAAAAATTCCTGACCCTATCATTTATCAGATTATAAATATAATTACATTATGGATTAGATTCACGATAGCAGTCATCAGAAAGCAGTATTTTTTAACCTTGTACCCTTTCGCTTTGGATTTTCTGTGACTGTGTCGCTGAATAAGCTAAAGCTGCTGCTGTGGTTAAACTTTCCAAGAATGAGAAATTTTGTTTTTGCACTTTGAAATTTTCACCACGGTATTTATTCCAATTTCGATTACGATGATCGTGTTGTTGTGCAAATCTTTACCAATGCTAGCAACGACCACCATTAAGGCAGATACGAACCTAAAAAATATCATAACACCGAAAACTAAAATAGCAACACTTATTGCTAGAACTTTCGGCAATATGATATTTCTGGTTTATAATATTTCGAGCTTATGATGGAAAGGGCTTTTCCGAATTGTGATTTTGTATTTCATGGCGACCCTAGCCCTCTCGAACTCGATCCCCCGGACTAGTTTACTGTCGTGGAGTATTGTGCTGCGCACCGACCGGCGACCGCCATGGCCGGCATCAGGACTGAGCGCCTTCTCATTGGCAGTGACGACGCTGTAATTAGTGGGTGACGCCGCGGTGGCCTTGGAGTTACATGTACATGTACGATTGTTGCATGGTTTTACAGCGCAATTACCGCCCTCGAGGGGCGTCGCGTCGCCATGAATTTGATGGTGGGGGACAAGCCAAGGATTCTATATACATATATATGCACATTGATGGGTTTCGACCTTCGGGCTCCTTGTTAGGGAAGCCTTCGGGCCTCAGGCTCAGAACTAAATCAATTAGAGACCTGGCCCCCCACTCCTGTCAGATGGTCAGCCCCATGGTAGCTTGATCGTGTGGCGAGCAGTCTAGGTCCTATAGCTAAGAGAGGGACAGCGAGAGACGAGCAGGGAGAATTTTGAAAGTAGAAATTAGCTAATCCGCAGATCAACTAACTTGCTGCCACCAGCCCGTGCGCTCTGGCTCACCACACCGGGACTCTCGAAATCGGGCTTCCGACTAGAAGGGGCTTTGCACTTACCTGCCAACTAGTGTCTTTTTGCTGTCAATCTCGAAGTCATAGCCGATGATAAGGGACACTGCTGGGACTAGATCGCGTTGGCCATGCAGGTATAGAGGGGACTTGTGCAGGGGATTCTTGTGGTGGCGAGTCTATGGGGTAGCTACATGTACTATTACATTGCTAAATACGAAGATATGTACTTTTAGCCTTCAACGCGCCAACTAGCCTCTCATAGCGCTGATGATAGGCTAACTCGAACTTCAGAGACCGCATGATTCATTTACCCGAGCCGCTTGGCTACCCTAGAGTGCACAAAGTACATCTCTGGTGCCGATTCTGCACTTTTGGCAGTTTTGCTCACTGATTTGTTAGATTGGTCGACTGAGAACTGCCTTGCCATTGGTCCACTGTGACCGGCGCCTACTAGCTTAGCTACTCATCTGAGCCATCGGCGAACAAAGAAATAAAGCCGACAAAGATAACTGTTAGATTTAACCTTCTCCTTAGTTCACTTCACACTTTAGATTGAATTGGAGTCTTAGACTACTGGCAGTATTATTGAATGATTCCTGCCTCAGCAACAGCACTACTGAACAAAATGAGCAAAAAGTGTGCGCCTAATTCAGATACTGCAACAGGGGACAGAAAAGGGATCACCCAATCAAGCAAGTCCAGGTAGCCTCTCACCCAACCAATCAGAAACTCAACAGCCGGAGACCAGGTATTCCACAGTGACCGAATCGGCTCGATGCTCTGCAGCTGTAGACTCGGGATGATGCTGTCACAATCTTCGCTGTTAGCTAGCAGGTGATGCTCTTAACTGGATGTTCGCGGCTGTCGACCGGGGGACTCGTCCTTGATGATGATGGGGGAAGTTGCAATCCGGGGATCAAGAAACGACGGTCGTGCTCCGGGAACCAGAAGTTGCGCGCTGGGCCCGAGCCAAAGTAAGAAGAAGTTGCGTCCGAGCGGGCCAAAAACTCCGGTTTAAATAGCCGCCAACTGGACCGCAGTTTGTTATAACGGAACACGTCGATTCTGATTGGCTGAGCCGTTTTGTTAAAATGAGCGCCGAATTTTCTGATTGGCTAAGCTCGTTGCTACCCAGAATCACGTGACCGAGAGATCCTATCAGTTCCCACAGGGTCGTAAAAAGATGACAGGTGCGGCCATAAATCACTCAAAATCGCAACAAAATGATTTGTGACCTTTCGCGTAGGATTGACAGAAATTAATGAAAAAATATACATTAGAAAGCTCTTATTAAATAGAAAGTGAAGATAATGAAGAGAAATCGCTAATCGCTAATCCCAAGGTACTTTTAGGGGTAAGACGCATAGCTGTCAAAGCTGTCACACGCTTGAGTGAATCCGAACAATAGGCTCTGACCTCATAAATCTTGATGGCCTGTCAAAATGATGAGAAAAAAGCTACCGCCCGCATCCTCTCAGACCATCTGGCGCCCGCTTCAACACTGAGTGAGGCGCAGGTGGCTGTCAGATCAGCTTCGAAAGCGATGATTTATGACCCAAAAAGCTGCGCCTATGTTATTATGACTACTAGTATGGCCAGACATTATATCTAGTATAGATTCTATGAAAATTCGCAGAAAAAGGATAAAAATGCCCACTGCCCACTGTTAGTAGGCAAGTAAGTTTAGAGCCCATGTGCTAGCGCGGGATTTGGGAAAAAGTGCGTCCTCATCAACATGACTAAATTCCTACATGTACATGTACATTTGAGAATCAGCTAGTGCATGTTGCTAGCATTCATTTTGGCACCGCGTGCGCTAATTTAATAATTTGGTGCCGCAGATATCTTTGGCGCTGCGGACACTTATTTTGGCGCCGCAGGCACTCATTTAGGTTCCAAAGGCGCTATATTTTGGCGCTCTGAAGCAAAATTACTGCATTTCCATTGTTGTCATTAATTGGTGGGGTGGACAAAGCATTGGCATGTCCCCCATGTAGCTTACCGGGGACATGTCCCCCTCTCTGTCTCCCCCGGGTGGCGACGCCCCTGCTGCTCTCAATTATCCAACCTAGCTCTGCCTTAACGCCGTATAGTTGAATTTAAGTTGAATTCTCGGAGACCATAACGACAAAAAGCATTTTCATACATGTACATGGAAATATTTTTTCTAACAGTAACCAGATCCAACCAAAATACTACTTAACTTGTAACTGACTGTCGATCTCTGCATACATGTAGCTTTACCTTAAATTTATGCAATTTTATATGACAGCCTAATCAGATGTTGAAGCTGAAATTAATTACCCCCCTCAGATTGATACGATGGCGTCCCCTCTCTCAGATTAAATTTGCGCCATTCCGAAAAGTGGCAACATTAATAGAAAATGACGCAACATATGAGCTGGCCCCAAAAGATACAGCTCGATACGTACATGTATAGCTTCTGAAGCTCTATGTTAACAGAGCATAAATTGACTCCTAAAAGAAAAGACAACAATTAAAACCCGAAAATCCAGGGCTGCACAGTCCAGCTGAACTCTGTTAAAGCTTCGAGACAAATTACAACCCTGTAGGTTCGCCTTAGCTACCTGACTGATCGGGCAGCTGGCCATACAAAATCGTACATGCACGGGTAATTACATGGTATTGTTGACGTTGACTTTGGCTTTCATCTAAAGTCGACGAGGAGCGTACATTGAACGGTAATAAAGAGGCTCAAAAATGGATGTCGGCAACGTGGTTCAAGGAGGTCAATTGCATCGATAAGTACCTTTGATCGAGAGTTCTGATTGTAGGTTTTGAGATGCATACATCACCGATTAAGACGTTCTGGCTTAGAATTCGAAGCACTGCTGCAGCAGTCAGTGTCGAGACGTCTGACAAGATTTGATGCGTGCGGACTGAGATACTGCAGCAGTCAGTGTCGCGGGACGTCTGACAAGATTCGATGCGTGCGGACTGAGATACTGCAGCAGTCAGTGTCGTGACGTCTGACAATAAGATTCGATTCACACGAACTGCCCTAAGTCAGCCATTGGGGCGGAAGTTTGTGACGATGTGTCCTATGATACGATTGGTTCAGGTTTTGAAGGTACTAGCCAATAGGTTTGGACTTAGATAGAGTAGGCTCAGGTTTCGGCTAAACTTTACCACTCTGACAGCCATATATTATGCAGACTCAAACCTTTCTGTGTTCAAAAACGCTGTGTTTATTAACCGCTTGAGCTTTTGGAAAGTGCTGCGATTCTGCTAACCAATAATGACTGTCACCTACAGCAAGGTGATCTCGTCCGGACAGAAAGGAGTTTTTGTCCGCCTGCTGCTCATGTGGAAGGGCTCTCTATACAAGCTGGTGTACCTGGATCTGATCTTCTACCTGTCGCTCTATTACGCCCTGTCGCTGTCCTACAGGTTGCTACTGAACGAATACGGCAAGCGGTCATTCGAACAGGTGGTCCACTTTGCTAACTCAGTCAAGAACAACATCCCGCTCAGCTTCCTGCTTGGTTTCTTTGTTAGCGGCGTCATCAATCGTTGGTGGGCCATGTTCCTGGAGATTCCCTGGATGAACCGGTACTCCTTCCTGGCTCAGGGTAAGTTTTGGCGCTTAAATTTGATCATTTTTGCTAGACTTCCAGAAAACTTTTACGGTACCAAAGCAAGTTGTCGAATGTATAAAGCGTCAAAAGGAAGTTTAGAAAGCGAGAGATACAGTGAATTTAGTGCTAAAAATTGTATACATCACATATCGCTGAAGTACTTTAAATCTAAAATCGGCATTACGTAAAAAATGTCTACTATTCGCGAAAGTGGCTTCCTGATATTCGACAAAGTAGTTATCCGTGTTTAAAAATAATGTGGTCACGAAAACTGGTCCCAATTTGATCATGGTGTATAACGATCTAGAGACTTTAAGCAAGACGTGCACAGCATACTAAACACTTTGTTGGCTTTCAACAACAGTTTTTTTAACAGATTGACCGACTTTAAAAGTCACACAGACTGCCGGGCACCTTCAAGTTCCCATTAACCAAGCAACACCCATCCCGCGATCACTTTCCTCAAGAGTCATTCAAGCTGAATCGCCACACTCTTACTCAGGAACAAAGGAAAAAACGTTCAATAAAGTTGCAATCGGATCGGTTCAAGTCAATTTTAAAAAATCCACTTACCTTGCAAGCATTATACTACAACCCATCGGAAAAAGGCATTTTGTGGGCGAGGCTCTCTGTTTGTGCTGAACCAATTCTAAAGTTAGTTGTTTAGGCTTTGGCATGCGACTTTACCCACAGGTAAAGTTCATTGATTGGCAAAATAAATGCGACTGATGAGAGCTGCATTAAACTGTACAAGGACAGCCCACCCCAGTTTGGGTCAATAAGTGTCGGTGCAGTGAAATGAAAACAAAACTGAAACGCGCAGGACTTTCTTAGCCCCTCATTAGCGATTTTGCCCGCTTAAGTTAGTAACTATAGGACTAAGGTCCTTTTCGTTTGAGTCTTGTTCTGGAGATGCCTTCAGTGCTGGCATGACGCAGACTTCTTTAACTGATTTAGCTTCGGGTTGAGTAGCAGAATCCGGTCAATCAATCCTGTTCCTTTTTTAAACACTCAAGCAACAAAAGATAAAAGCATGAAGATCCAGACCGCTTCAAAGGTGACTGAACTGTACCGTATATGCTTTTTTGCAAATGGAACTTATTTTGATCTGCAAAGTCGCTCGCTCAGCATCCTTCAGACAGAGCTTTTTTATGGACATTTGTACCACTTAAGTAACATCGGATGTTCACCAATTAGAGCTGCTGTTTAAGGCATAACCGTTGTCATCATCAGTGGCCACTAAAAGCTTGCAATTTTTCCATCTTTTACAAAGCAAAAACGTCGTCTTTGTAAACGAGCGACTTACATGTAGGGGCTTATCATAAAAAATAGTGTAGCTTCATGCTTTCAACATATTCTATAAGCACATAGCCGAACATTCCTAATCTTACTGAATTTAAATTGGTCTCTGAAAAATAATGCTGGGAGTAACAGTAAGGTGCAATAGTCTATGGCCAAAAGTACAAAATACTACGCTTACATTCAATTGATTTCGCAAGCTTGTAAGCTGAAGCTGAGGGAGTTGTAGCCTATTGTGGTTAGAGCGTCGGACTAATGATAGAAAGGTCGGGGGTTCGATTCTCAACACACTCGGAACTAAATCCTGTATTGCTTCAGTTCACCCAGCTGTAAAATGGGTGCCAGCATTAGCTGGGGTAATTGAGGTGTGTGGCGACCACCCAGTCCTTGCATTGAAGAGCCGTACGCTGAGCACATCTGTCCATTGAGGCAGGTGCAATCGATTATGATACAGGACTAAAACTGTGTATTTGCCATAGACATTCTCGGCGGGCGTGAACCAAACGTTATCTGTCTATTTTAAAAAATTACACCGCCCCAATTGGGCCAGATGTGCAACCGACAGCTCAGCCGCAGCTGTTGCGCGGCGCATCTAAAGGCTGCGTACGGCTGTTCAGTCCAAGGATTGGGGTGGGGGGGGGGTCACCACACAGCCTCAATGTTGGCACCCATTTTATAGCTGGATGAACTGCAGCATTCCAGAGTTAAGTGTCGTGAATTGAACCTCCGACCTCTCCAGCCGTGAGTCCGATGCTCTACCCACTAGGCTACAACCTCGAGCCAAGAGATCCTCATTTTAGGTTTCAAATCTAAGAAAATAATTGCTCACGTACCTCTACACCAAATTACCGAAGCGAATTATACTAAAGTAATTTTCAGGTAAGTGTACCTCATTTCGTGTCGACCGGAAAGATGCTCATGCCCGCTAAGTCAAAGTCTGCAGCTGGATGTCATTGCGTATTAGAAGCTCCTCTGGCCCTAATAGCCGGCTCAGAACGGAGGCTGGGGAGTTCACAAAGATGAGGACTTTCCTGGACAGGGACAGAGGTGGTGAGGCCTTGACACTGCTGCTGCTGCTACTGCTCTGCTTTTGCAACTTCTCTGCTTTGGAAAACACTGCAAAACGAGAGACAGAAAGAGGGAGAGGCAAGGAAAGTAAAAATGCCTCTAAAACAATGCTTAAGAGTCTTGAGGCAGCAATATTCACTAGCCATAGCTGGTCCGGTGTCTGTCCATCTCTCAACTACCCATTCCTACCAAGTCGTTTATGATTTAATTTTTCTGAAGTTTGGGAAATTTTTTGTTGTCTGCTGCCGTGTGCAGAAAGTAGGAGGAGCTGCACACACACACACTGGCGGAACTCACGTGAGCTGCGGTTTTAAGGCATCTCCCAACAGCAGAGCTTAGAGAAAACCTTCTGTACTCAACTCAATTCCAGTGACATTCTAAACCGAACAGACTTGTCTTGACAGAGTTTGTCTATGGCAGAACCCCATTCAGCGCTGTGCGCTCTCTAGAGCATCCTGAATTCATACTAAATGGATACTTAAACGTTCCTTACCCAAAATAATTTTGGACATGATAGACAGCTAGCCAACCTAAATACGGCTCAAACTAAATGGTAGGCATCACAGCTCAAATATGTAATAATGATCATATGGTTCATAGTGGGTATTAATCTCTGCATAGCGTCCCTTGAGATTACCCAATCACGGCTGTGAAGAGGCGCCGAAAGAAAGCCGCGTGCATGGCTCGGATGTGACAAGGAAACATTAAGGCCTGCTAAAGACGAGACTTAAGAAGGGGTGGCCCGCGGGTTAATTTAGTTACAAAAGTCTCCCCGAAGCAGCCTTTATCTGTGCCAGCACTGATAGAGCTCTCAAGGGGTCAAGCATGATTATAATGCATACTGTTGGTTGTTCAAGGAATGAAAGGGTGGCTGTCCATTTCGAATCGCCAGAGGATCGTCAGCTCAGTTTAGCATCTTCGAAGTGGTTCTTCTCTGTCCAAGTCGATTTCTTTTTGTCGTCCTTTACAAAGAACAAATCTCCTACACTGTTGACAAGTAAAACAAAATGATTCCAAGAAACCAGAATCCTACAGGGGGGGGGGCGACACTAAACAAAGTTCATGAAGAGAGCCTCATCGACTCATAGTTAGAAGGCTTTAAAACTGACAGAGGATTTGGACAGCTGAGTGTAAATTGATTATCGACTCTGAGAAGCGAACGTACTTGAGACAGCAAGTTTCTAAGTGCTAAGAAGAACGTTTTAAAATTTAAAATTAGTCTGGAGGATCCGCACTAGCTATTAGTTCAATAGTGCTACGTTCTCACAATGGGGATTGTGAGAACACGCGTCATGGCCATTACCATGAATTCTCACTTCCAGCTAACTTCATAGGTCAATTTGTCCATCAGGATCCGCGTGGGAAGGGAAAATTGGGGTGTGGGGGCGAAGCCCCACTTACAACCATAGACTGTTTTATTTCAAGCTCATAGACTCGTTCGTTTTCTAAAATGATATCCCGCGGTAAATTGCTTAATTGTCAATTTTCTAACAATGACCGGTCATTGATTGAATGTTATTGCCTTAACGTTAATTAACATAGACGTTTTGAACAATAGCAGCAAGAGAAATGACTTTGGCCTTTTAAATTTCTATAAGGATATGTTTTTTTAAACTGCATTGCTAGCATAAGGGAAAGCATCGGGTTTAACCATAGACTCCTCCATACTCGTAGAACTTGTGATTAGTTAACCCTCGCTATGATCTTCCCAACTCAATTGACTTATCAGCTCCAGTTGGGTTGCAGAAGCACCATCAAGGGCATCAAAAGGCAAATGACTACAATTGATCATATCTCAATTTATATTCAGTAGCGAAGGCAGGAATTGCCGGAAAGCGGGAAGCTGATAGGCTGGCTCTTTTCAAATCTTTCTTGTTTTTTTTAAGTCCCTTTACACTCGGAGCACAGGTTTCTGATGGAGCTGATGTCCATGGTCGGGCGATTCTGAAGATGCTAAAATTAGACAGATGTTGCCACTGTTATTGTGTCTATGGTTTAAGAGACCAAAACTAGAGACCATGAAGACAACTTTGAAAAGTGATTCTAAGGTGTGATTAAGTGCCATTAAAAGTGATACAACTCGTCCCGTAACATGCCACTTCTACCGTATGCAACATCCCCTTGGGCTACTAAAGGAGACTACTAAACCCTAGACTACTAAACCTGCTAGATAACTTTTTCACAGATACAATCTTAATTAAACCACTAATAAGTTGCATGTAAATGTAAAATAATGAATTTGTTATCAAAGCGTGAACGCAAGGGTGCTCAAGTATAGAAATATATTATCACTCTGTGTAGTCACGGCTAACCGCATCGTGTTGATTAGCACTCTGCAACAAGCTAGTTAAAAATGTGTCTCAAGCCAATGCGCTGGAAAATTCGTCAAAACACTCACACAGCCTCTCTGGGGAGATGCTTTGTAAGAATGAGCTCACCATATAATCCTGTACCTGTGCTAGGATAATCCTAATTAGTATTTCGCTTATTATTATATTTATTAATTGGTTTGCACGCACAGACTTATTAGTCAGGCTTGGCTCAGTCACTGGGCTAGTTTTCACCGCCTAAAACTCAGCATTGGTCACGTCACCTCCAGACAGCAGAAGTGGGAACACTGAAGTTGATTTAGGACACTACATTCATGGACTGCTAAAGACAGGACAAGAACAAACATGATGTAAAAAGACAGGACAAGAATGGACAGGAACTAAAAAGACAGGACAAGAATGGGCAGGAACTAAAAAGACAGGACAAGAGTGGACAGGAACTAAAAGACAGGACAAGAATGGACAGGAACTAAAAAGACAGGACAAGAATGGACAGGAACTAAAAAGACAGGACAAGAATGGACAGGAATAGAAAAGACAGGACAAGAGTGGACAGGAATAGAAAAGACAGGATAAGAATGGACAGGAATAGAAAAGACAGGACAAGAGTGGACAGGAACTAAAAAGACAGGACAAGAATGGACAGGAATAGAAAAAACAGGACAAGAATGGATAGGAACTAAAAAGACAGGACAAGAGTGGACAGGAACTAAAAGACAGGACAAGAATGGACAGGAACTAAAAAGACAGGACAACAATGGACAGGAACTAAAAAGACAGGACAAGAATGGACAGCAATAGAAAAGACAGGACAAGAGTGGACAGGAATAGAAAAGACAGGATAAGAATGGACAGGAATAGAAAAGACAGGACAAGAGTGGACAGGAACTAAAAAGACAGGACAAGAGTGGACAGGAACTAAAAGACAGGACAAGAATGGACAGGAACTAAAAAGACAGGACAAGAATGGACAGGAACTAAAAAGACAGGACAAGAATGGACAGGAACTAAAAAGACAGGACAAGAATGGACAGGAATAGAAAAAACAGGACAAGAATGGATAGGAACTAAAAAGACAGGACAAGAATGGACAGGAACTAAAAAGACAGGACAAGAGTGGACAGGAATAGAAAAGACAGGATAAGAATGGACAGGAATAGAAAAGACAGGACAAGAGTGGACAGAAACTAAAAAGACAGGACAAGAATGGACAGGAATAGAAAAAACAGGACAAGAATGGATAGGAACTAAAAAGACAGGACAAGAATGGACAGGAACTAAAAAGACAGGACAAGAGTGGACAGGAACTAAAAAGACAGGACAAGAGTGGACAGGAACTAAAAGACAGGACAAGAATGGACAGGAACTAAAAAGACAGGACAAGAATGGACAGGAACTAAAAAGACAGGACAAGAATTGACAGGAATAGAAAAGACAGGACAAGAGTGGACAGGAACTAAAAAGACAGGACAAGAGTGGACAGGAACTAAAAGACAGGACAATAATGGACAGGAACTAAAAAGACAGGACAAGAATGGACAGGAACTAAAAAGACAGGACAAGAATTGACAGGAATAGAAAAGACAGGACAAGAGTGGACAGGAATAGAAAAGACAGGACAAGAATGGACAGGAATAGAAAAGACAGGACAAGAATGGACAGGAATAGAAAATAAATGACGAAAATGGCCTACTATTCTAATCGATTTTAGTTTTTAAAAAGATTCTATTTATAACAAAACAAAGTTTTTTTCAATCTAGTACTTTAAACTATTTTAAGCTTAGTTGGAAATAAACCTGAATTCTTCAAATAATTAATGAATCGGACGATGACTTAAGTTTTATTCAAGCATTTTGGCAGTCTGTACCCCACAGTGCCACCAACACACAATTCTAATTTTGGCCATTTAGGAGAGCTCCAAAAATAGAAAAGTGCGAATCAGTTGCCACATTGTTGTTTTTTTGTTGCTTAATATATCCTGCGGTGAAAGCTGAGACGACCTGCGGGTTCCGGTTACCAATTAGTGCAAGTGCAAGATTATTTTTGTGGCATTGTTCTTCTCCTTCTGGTCTGACACCGACTGACAGACTGACTGACTGACTGACTGACTGACTGACTGACTGACTGAGACAGACAGACAGACAGACAGACAGACAGACAGACAGACAGACAGACAGACAGACAGACAGACAGACAGACAGACAGAAAGACAGACAGACAGACAGACAGACAGACTGACTGACTGACTGACTGACTGACTGACTGACTGACTGACTGACTGACTGACTGACTGACTGACTGACTGACTGACTGACTGACTGACTGACTGACTGACTGACTGACTGACTGACTGACTGACTGACTGACTGACTGACTGACTGACTGACTGACTGACTGACTGACTGGCTGACTGACTGACTGACTGACTGACTGACTGACTGACTGACTGACTGACTGACTGACTGACTGACTGACTGACTGACTGACTGACTGACTGACTGGCTGACTGACTGACTGACTGACTTACTTACTGATCAGTAGCCCAATTAAGTTAATAAAGTTCCACTCTGTCACGCGCTAAGTTAATCTCACTCATCTAAGATTAAGAAGTGGCCTACGAACTCCCACTTTTCAAGGCGAGGATCGCGAATAGAGATGAATTAGATAACCAGAAGATAAATAATTAATACCTGGATTAGTCAACCCGTGTGACCCGAATGCCAATGTGGCGCAGTGCTATCCTGACATATGATATTTTGCTTGCGCTCAAATGGCTAATGATCAGTACCATTTTTTGTGGAACTGCTTCAAAGTTAGTCAGGTCATCGGGGACGTCAGTAGCCTGATCCATTGCATTCAAGTTTAGAAACTCATGATAAATATCAATAACTAGCCTGCGTATCAAAAACTAACGAAGTTAATCCATTGACTGAACCGATAATCTTGTAGGTAATTGATATACAAAAATTTTGTTCGTGCTGATTAACCACCCGAAGACTTTAGGGTAATCAGTGACCTGACTGAACTAGCAGGGGCTTCGTTTAAACAAAAAAACTAGAGAAATGTTTAATTACAAATATTTTGACCACAAACGTAACAACCTTAGCTTTGAGGATATCAAATATTTTCCTACTTAATGGTGAAGTCTGTAAACATCTACAACTTATAAGATGGTCTGAAAAATAGTCTGCGTAGCCTAAATTTACAGCTATCTGTAGCCCTGTCTGTAAATATCTGTAGCCCTGTCTGTAAATATCTGTAGCCCTGTCTGTAAATATCTGTAGCTATGTCTGTAAATATCTGTAGCTTTGTCTGTAAATATCTGTAGCTATGTCTGTAAATATCTGTAGCTTTGTCTGTAAATATCTGTAGCTTTGTCTGTAAATATCTGTAGCTTTGTCTGTAAATATCTGTAGCTTTGTCTGTAAATATCTGTAGCCCTGTCTGTAAATATCTGTAGCCCTGTCTGTAAATATCTGTAGCTATGTCTGTAAATATCTGTAGCCCTGTCTGTAAATATCTGTAGCCCTGTCTGTAAATATCTGTAGCCCTGTCTGTAAATATCTGTAGCTATGTCTGTAAATATCTGTAGCCCTGTCTGTAAATATCTGTAGCCCTGTCTGTAAATATCTGTAGCCATGTCTGTAAATATCTGTAGCCCTGTCTGTAAATATCTGTAGCCATGTCTGTAAATTTCTGTAGCCCTGTCTGTAAATATCTGTAGCCATGTCTGTAAATATCTGTAACCCTGTCTGTAAATATTTGTAGCCATGTCTGTAAATATCTGTAGCCCTGTCTGTAGATATGTGTTGCCCTGTCTGTAAATATCTGTAGCCCTGTCTGTAAATATCTGTAGCTATGTCTGTAAATGTTTGAAGCTATGTCTGTAAATATCTGTTGCCATATCTGTAAATATCTGTAGCCTTGTCTGTAGATATCTGTAGCTATGTCTGTAAATATCTGTAGCCCTGTCTGTAAATATCTGTAGCCCTGTCTGTAGATATCTGTAGCTATGTCTGTAAATATCTGTAGCCCTGTCTGTAGATACCTGTAGCCCTGTCTGTGAATATCTGTAGCCCTGTCTGTAAATATCTGTAGCCCTGTCTGTAGATATCTGTAGCTATGTCTGTAAATATCTGTAGCCCTGTCTGTAAATATCTGTAGCCCTGTCTGTAAATATCTGTAGCCTTGTCTGTAAATATCTGTAGCCCTGTCTGTAAATATCTGTAGCCTTGTCTGTAAATATCTGTAGCCCTGTCTGTAAATATCTGTAGCCCTGTCTGTGAATATCTGTAGCCCTGTCTGTAAATATCTGTAGCCCTGTCTGTAAATATCTGTAGCCCTGTCTGTAAATATGTTAGCCTGTCTGTAAATATGTTAGCCTGTCTGTAAACATTTTTAGCTTTGTCTGAATATAGCTAAACCATAGTATAATCAAATTTTAACTACAGTTAAGAGTAAAATACCTGGTATGACAACAGGACTAAGTATCGATATTATTTCCCAGAAAATTTGTTCGTACTCTTTCTACCAAAAATAAAAGCTCCATATCCCACTTACTATTTGCCATACTTTATTAAAATAATTAACTTGGATACTCTGAAAGCACTGGTCACTCCTGGTCACTCGGGCGAAAAAATAATTGCCTTAAAAAATGCTTGTTGACCGGCAGGCCTAGACTTATCAGGCAGCGACAGCCCCCCCCCCGACGCTTCATCAGTTACGCCAGGCTGGGCCCGCGTGAAAATCCGGCACCTCCATCCCGGAACTCCCACACAACACGCTCTGAATCCCCTTTAAGCCACCAAATGCCACTCACTCTGGCACTTGTACCTATCTCAGCAGAACTAGCGAATCAACTTTGACAGTTCCACGCTCAGCGAAGTGTGTGTGTGAGTGCGTGTGTTGTCTGAGCTCATTCTTTCTGGAGTATGACGCCTAAAAAACGTGACAGATATTGGGGCGGCAGGCAATGTGTTTCCTGGCTCAGCTGAAAAAATCTCGTTTCTAAGTGGCACGATGTTGATGGCTGGCAGGAAAAATGCCGGCCTTCTCATCACGACTGAAATCATTTTATTGTGGCTAATGCCAGATGGCTTGACAATGTAAAGTCTTCTTCTGGCAGCAGCAGTTTTGAGGCTTTATTTTGATTGCTATTGGATACTGTCTGTCAAAGACGCAAACTGTGCCAGAGTGTGAGTCATTTTGGTTGCTAGGATACTCATAAAGCTGCTTTCAGGGTTGCTAAGGTACTCTAAAATACGCCCTAAGGTTACTCTTTGGGGGTTGTAGCCTAGTGGTCAGAGCGTCGGACTCGCGACTGGAAGGTCGGGAGTTCGATTCTCGATCCAACTTGGAACAATTTGTGTCTTTGAGCAAGAAACTCAACTCTGCATTGCTTCAGTTCACCCAGCTGTAAAATGGGTACCAGCGACCCCCCAGCGGTACCAGCGGTGTTTGTGGCGACCCCCCAGTCCTTGGACTGAACAGCTGAACAGCCTTACGTAGCCTTTAGCGCAATAGCTGCGGCTGAGCTGTCGGTTGCACATCTGGCCCAATTGAGACTGGTGGTTGCTAAGGGTACTGTCAAAGACGCCACTTGGTTGCTAGGGTACTGTTACGGACGCCCACTTGGTTGCTAGGGTACTTGTTACAGACGTCGCTTGGTTGCTAGGGTACTGTTACAGACACCTGCTTGGTTGCTAGGGTACTTGTTACAGACGTCACTTGGTTGCTAGGGTACTTGTTACAGACGTCACTTGGTTGCTAGGGTGCTGTTACAGACACCCGCTTGGTTGCTAGGGTACTTGTTACAGACGTCACTTGGTTGCTAGGGGTACTGTTACAGACACCCACTTGGTTGCTAGGGTACTGCTAAAGACGCCCCTTGGTTGCTAGGGTACTGCTAAAGATGCCCCTTGGTTGCTAGGGTACTGTTAAAGACTCCCATTGGTTGCTAGGGTACTGATAAAGACGTCACTTGGTTGCTAGGGTACTGTCAACGACGCCACTTGGTTGCTAGGGTACTGTCAACGACGTCACTTGGTTGCTAAGGGCACTGTCAACGACGCCACTTGGTTGCTAAGTTGCCAGAGTGACTCACCTCGCTAGCGGCCAGCAATGGAGTTACGGGTTTTAATATTTTCTAAGAATCGCCCACCTAGAATTTCAAAACGGCGCCAATCCAGGAATCGTGGCCGGAGCGGATCCGGACGTGGCCAGGCAGATCCGGCTGTCTCTGCTGCGCTACCTCAACCTGGGCTGGATTCTCGTCATGCGCAAGATTTCCGACAAAATCGCCAAGCGCTTCCGACCCGAGGGGTTGAAAAATCGAAAGGAGAAAAGCATCAGAGAGGTGAGCCAGAATTTCGGCTTTTTCTGCTGCTTTTCTGTTAAATTTTATGCCTGTGCAGATGTGTATCTTAATGATTCTTTTTAATTGCTTTTATCTAATCTCCATGTCATGTCTAATGCCTGTATATTAATCTCTATTTAGACCCATATTCTCTCATTCAATTTTTAAAACTTTCGTCCTAACTTACCTCATTCCATTTTATATTTTCTCAACTCATCTCATCTCATCTCATTGCATCTCCATCTCATCTCATCTCATCTCATCTCCATCTCATCTCATCTCATCTCATCTCCATCTCATCTCATCTCATCTCATCTCATCTCATTGCATCTCCATCTCATCTCATCTCATCTCATCTCCATCTCATCTCATCTCGTCTCATCTTCATCTCATCTCATCTCATCTCATCTCATCTCATCTCATCTCACCTCATCTCATATCATCTCATCTCATTTCATCGCATATCTCGTCTCATCTTCATCTCCATCTCATCTCATCGCATCGCATCTCCATCTCATCTCATCTCATTTCATCTCATATCTCGTCTCATCTTCATCTCTATCTCCTCTTCCATTCCGTCTTTAATTATCTCATCTCATCTTATTTCACCTCATCTCATTCCATTCCATCTCATCTTATTTCGTCTCGTCTCGTTTTATTTCATCTCATCTAATTTCATCTTATCCTATCTCATCCTATCTTATCTTATTCCGTCTAAGCGAATCTAATATGCGTATAATCGCTTTTAATGTCATCTCATCTTATCCCATCATATTTCTCATCTAATCTCATCCAAAAAAGCAATAACTAATGTGTTATTATTTCATTTTAACTTACTGTATATTCTGTATCACTAATCTCATCTGATCTAAGAAATCTATTCTAAGCTATTAGCAAGTCCTTTAATTTCGGTGAAGAATCCTAAAAACATTTACAACCGCAACCTCAGGTCCTGACCAACCTGAACTCCGACCCTGTGGTGCACCTGAACTTCACCAAGATCATTACGCAATCGGAAATCAGCGCATTCGAACGCGTCGCAAACCAATTTGAGGCCACGTACAAGAAGGAGTACGAGTGCGAGTACTGGGTGCCCCTGCTGTGGGCGTCGCGCCTGATTAAAAAGGCCTTTCTGCACGGCTACATCCCAGATCCCAGGAGCATGATGTACCTGCTGGAAGAGGTGGGATTCTGATTGGCTGCCTGTAGATGGTTGCTTGATTCTGATTGGCTGCCTGTAGATGGTTGCTTGATCCTGATTGGCTGCCTGTAGATGATTGCTTGATCCTGATTGGCTGTCTGTAGATGATTGCTTGATCCTGATTGGCTGCCTGTAGATGATTGCTTGATTCTGATTGGCTGCCTGTAGATGATTGCTTGATTCTGATTGGCTGTCTGTAGATGATTGCTTGATCCTGATTGGCTGCCTGTAGATGATTGCTTGATTCTGATTGGCTGCCTGTAGATGATTGCTTGATTCTGATTGGTTGTCTGTAGATGATTGCTTGATCCTGATTGGCTGCCTGTAGATGGTTGCTTGATTCTGATTGGCTGCCTGTAGATGATTGCTTGATTCTGATTGGCTGCCTGTAGATGGTTGCTTGATTCTGATTGGCTGCCTGTAGATGGTTGCTTGATTCTGATTGGCTGGCTGATGCATGACTGCTTGATGCTAATTGGCTGGCTAGTTCACTCTCATTCAATCATTATTTTGAAAAGCTAAAAGCTGAGTATCTGAGTTCTCAAGGAAAATTGAATGAGAATAATTAAAAAAAATTTCTGCAGCTTGAGGTACTGCCTCCATTGGCTGCGGCCCCTGCTACTCTTTTACTGACTCAATAAAAAAAGTTGTGTCTTTCTCTTGTTGTTCATCGATCCAAGAGAGGCCCCGAAAGTTTCTGTCAAAAAAGATTAGTTTTTTTAAATCTATATAAGCGGGGGGTTATAGGGGGGGGGGGTAATTGGCCAAATTAGCGTCTCATTCTTCGATTACTTTTAATCACTTTGCTATTTATAAACGGCAGCTACCGTGTGGGCAGTTCATATGAAGCCAAAAAAGTCTGACTGCGAGAGACATGCAAAAAATGAAAGCTGAAACAATGGGTTGCCCGGTTTGGCATGAAAGCCAGCTGCCAATCAAATGTGCTCAGCTTTTTTCCACTTTTAATTGGCTCTCCGTCTAAAGCAGTTTCATTCAATAATTATTTGTTATAATTGTTCCATTCAGATGGACAAAGTGCGCCACCAGATGCACACGCTGGTCATCTACAATGACGTCATGATACCTCTGGTCTACACTCAGGTACTCCAATACCAGAATCTCTTCTTATGCAGCTGTACCTGTGTCTAACTTATCTAACACCTGTCTAACCAATTCCAGGTGGTGATCATCGCAGTGTACTCCTACTTCCTGCTCCAGCTGTTCTCAGCCCAGTTCATCAGACCCTCAGCTGAAGACTCGAGCACCAACAACAACAGCTGCTGCTGCACCAACCAGGATGTTGGCATTGACTTCTTCGTGCCCGTATTCACTATTTTCCAGTTCCTGTTCCTGATGGGCTGGCTCAAGGTAGCCATGTGCGTCATGAACCCCTTCGGCGATGACGATGAGGACTTCCAGACTTCGGAGATTCTGGACTACAACTTGGAGGTCATTCATTGAATTGCCTTTGCCTTTCTAATCGTATTGCTAGCTTGAGTTGTACCGAGAAAATCTGCTTCATTAACGAGATGCCTGTGCCCCAATTTACTGAGTTCATTAGCCTGTTTGTCCATTGATTAAGATCCTAACGAACTCTGAACTATTTTTGGGTCTCAGTTGTGGGTGTATGAGTTCATAATTATTAATATAATTATTTCGAGTACTTTTCAAACAGTTCCAGTTCCCTTGGAACAGATAGAGCTCCTGAATCTCACATATCAAACTCCTGAATCTCACATATCAAACTCCTGAATCTCACAGATCAAGCTCCTGAATCTCACAGATCAAGTTGCTGAATCTCAAGAATCAAACTCCTGAATCTATCAGATCAAGCTGCTGAATCTCACAGATCAAGCTCCTGAATCTCACAGATCAAGCTCCTGAATCTCACATATCAAACTCCTGAATCTCACAGATCAAACCCCTAAATCTCACAGATCAAGCTGCTGAATCTCAAGAATCAAACTCCTGAATCTCACATATCAAGCTCCTGAATCTTAAGAATCAAACTCCTGAATCTCACAGATCAAGCTGCTGAATCTCACAGATCAAGCTCCTGAATCTCACATATCAAGCTCCTGAATCTCACATATCAAACTCCTGAATCTCACAGATCAAACCCCTAAATCTCACAGATCAAGCTCCTGAATCTCAAATATCAAGCTCCTGAATCTCACATATCAAGCTCCTGAATCTCACAGATCAAGCTCCTGAATCTCACAGATCAAGTTGCTGAATCTCACAGATCAAACTCCTGAATCTCACAGATCAAACTCCTGAATCTCACAGATCAAGTTGCTGAATCTCACAGATCAAACTCCTGAATCTCACAGATCAAACTCCTGAATCTCACAGATCAAACTCCTGAATCTCACAGATCAAACTCCTGAATCTCACAGATCAAGTTGCTGAATCTCACAGATCAAGTTGCTGAATCTCACAGATCAAGCTGCTGAATCTCACAGATCAAGCTGCTGAATCTCACAGATCAAACTCCTGAATCTCACAGATCAAGTTGCTGAATCTCACAGATCAAGCTGCTGAATCTCACAGATCAAGCTGCTGAATCTCACAGATCAAGCTCCTGAATCTCACAGATCAAACTCCTGAATCTCACAGATCAAGCTGCTGAATCTCACAGATCAAACTCCTGAATCTATCAGATCAAGCTGCTGAATCTCACAGATCAAGCTGCTGAATCTCACAGATTAAGCTGCTGAATCTCACAGATCAAGCTCCTGAATCTCACAGATCAAACTCCTGAATCTCACAGATCAAACTCCTGAATCTCACAGATCAAACTCCTGAATCTCACAGATCAAGCTGCTGAATCTCACAGATCAAACTCCTGAATCTCACAGATCAAGCTGCTGAATCTCACAGATCAAGTTGCTGAATCTCACAGATCAAGCTGCTGAATCTCACAGATCAAGTTGCTGAATCTCACAGATCAAGCTGCTGAATCTCACAGATCAAGCTGCTGAATCTCACAGATCAAACTCCTGAATCTCACAGATCAAGCTGCTCAATCTCAAATATGAAGCTCCTGAATCTCGTAAATCAAGCTCCCGAATCTCACGTAACCTGTACCTGTCGACCCAGATCTCGCGCCGGTCGGCGTCTGCGGACGAGCTGATGTTCCCGCACGACTTCCAGCTGCCCAAACTGCAGACCAAGGCGCAACCAGGCGCTGAGGAGGACAATTTTCCAGACTTCCTGGCTCGAATGGCGGTTGAAATGGACCGTCGGAGGCGGGAGCTGCTGATAGACGAGGACATGTCCGACGGACTTCTCGGCGGCAAGAAACGCGGCGTCGGCGGTATCAACTGCTGCTGGTCTGTCAAGGACGAATCGTTTGTAAAGAGTTACAGCCGCGAGATGGCGCCTCGGTCTGTGCAGGTTGTCACAAACCGATCGGCTGCCGCGTCTGACAAGCAGCAGCAGCAAAACTCCAACCGGAGGCAGCGAAAGAAGCAACGACAACAGCAGCAGCAGCAGCAGCAGCAGCAGCAGCAGCAGCAGCGATTCGTCGAGGTGCCAAACGACGACGAGCCAGCCGACGAGCTTCGGGACCACGAAGCAGGACAATATCTGGCCATGAACAATTACGCCAGAAGCTCCCACAGTGCTGACAACAGTCCCTACCTGCTGCATCACCATCCGCCTGTTCAGCAGCACCGCCTACCGCCGAGTGGTCAAGTTGGTCCAGAGAGGCAGGGCTTGAATCACAGCGAAGATTTGGACAGCGCTGACTACCGGTGGGAGCGGCTTGGCATGCTGAGAGAGGGCAGAGTCTGAGAAGCCTTAAAACTACTTTTTTCTTACAAATTGTTGGTAGCGTACATGTAAATTAAAAGAGATAAATCTTTAGCAGGCAAAAAAATGAGTCTCACAGATTATTGTTGCACTTTACTGTCATAATTAGCAAATAAAAAATTAAGACTATTAAGGTTTGTTTAATTTTTGACAATGTAAAGCCATTCTTAATATTAGTTCCACTGAAAAAACTCGACCCCTGCTGCCACAATTGAATTGAATCGTGATTCGTGTCCGTTAAGTTGCGCGCCGCTTGTAGATTTTAATTTCCCAGTTTTTTGTCCATGCAACATATTTTAAACATTCTACAATATTTTAAAAAATGTGTTATAGTATCTTAATGGCGATATTTTTATTGTTGTGTTTAATATTTCTTCCTAGTCTTGTTATTCTATACAAACGTATATTTAATTCACCCTAGCCCCGTACCGTAAACAATGAAGCATTGAAGCCGTTAGTCTAAAGGGTTACATTAGTCTCAATTGTTAATTTTTACAATTAAATAAATTACCACATAAAAGATATAGAAAGAAAAGTTTAAATTTCCGGGTTTTAAAACCCACTATTGATCGATTTCAATAAGCTGCTCTGTCGTTAAAAATATATTTAACAAATAACGGATTGGGACTTGGTTGTTACAATGAAAGTTCTAAATGAATTTAAATTTCATTAACATTTTTGTCGCGAAAAAGTCTGTTCACGCGTTAATTCACTGATGTACACTGTACACACAATATTATTTAAAACTGTACATTATTTTTTAAGAATAAGTTTTTGACACAGTGATAAACATTGAAATATACCAGTATGAATAACTGTATAAACTTTTTTCTCTGAAGTCTTTATTAGCCCAGTTTAAAAAATCGAACCCTTTTAATTTGTGTTATTTTTGTTTTATTTTACTTTAGTGCACGGATCTCCCCTTAGGGGTGTGGGTATTTCCCGTCTCGGCCCGGCCCGCCGCGGCGATTGTTACTTTAGTTTTTAACTTAATTTATAAAATAGAGCAGCAGAAGTTCATTAAATTGACAATCAATATTTTACAACGTAGTAAACTCACAATTGACTCTAAAAATATGCAGCATTCTGGTCAGTATTTTTTGTTTTACTTATTTACTAAAATATATTTACATTGGCTAAATGGGGCCGCCCGGACCGGGCCGGGCCGTGAATTACCGATACCCCATCTCTTAGCTCAAATTAAGGATTTTTTCATCAAACTATGTGTATTCGAAACAAAAACTAGCCATCTGTTATGATATACGACAAATTTATTTATTTTTCAGATTCATGGTGCGAAAATGTACATTCGAACCGTCCGCGTCAGGCATGTAGACTTACATGTAGCTTGGGTATCTTTACATCTTTCAGCACATTAAATTCACTAGTAACAAAAGTAACCAGCCTATTTTACCATGACTTTAAGATCTGCTTTAGCTTTTAATTATTTTTAAATAATTCTACGCTAGGTTTTGATTAAGCGAATCCATGTACAAATAATTCTACTAAGAGTATGTGCTTAGCACATCGACACCGGAATTTATTGCTGACACTTTCTGTGTTGTAGTTTTCTAAAAGAAAAATTCTTAAAATCTCCAATCCAATTTGGAATCACTCAGATAAGAGCGAAGATCAGAGACGATCTTATTTAAAAAAGTTAACATAAAAAACTGCAGAAAGTTCTTCGCCCAAAGCGCGAATTCAAATTAAGTAAAACTGACTGCGCGAGCTACGTTTTGAATTTGACAGTTGGAAAATTCTAATTTTCGGTGTTTAATTAGAGGGGCCTGAAGGAATGAGATGAACGCATGAGGATCCCTGTCTAGAATGCTAAAATACTTTGTTATATTTAGTACCCGATGAAACAAAAAACTTGCCTGCAAATTACAAATAGTGTTTTCGCCTCGTCTTGCTTACATGTGCGTTAAACATGCGCATTTGTGCTATACATCTTGGAATGTAATAAATTTAGTGGAACCTAGCTAGATGATATGGAATGAAATGAAGCTCGAAGTATCTATGTGAAGAAGAGTGAGTGAATGGGGCTGTGAATCTGTGAGTGAGTGAATGGGACAGTAAAACTGTGAGTCAGTGAATGGGACAGTGAATCTGTGAGTCAGTGTATAAGGCAGTGAATCTGTAAGTGAGTGAATGGGGCAGTGAATCTGTGAGTCAGTGAATGGGACAGTGAATCTGTGAGTCAGTGAATAAGGCAGTGAATCTGTAAGTAAGTGAATAGGGCAGTGAATCTGTGAGTGAGTGAATGGGGCAGTGAATCTGTGAGTGAGTGAATGGGGCAGTGAATCTGTGAGTGAGTGAACTGGAAAGTTATA
>NIVC01001298.1:17500-35000 GCA_002269645.1 Macrostomum lignano | reverse complement strand
ACCATTCATTTCCTTAGTAATTTTCTTTAGTATCAAAAATATTCATTATACTTATAAAATTAACATTCGGTAGCAAGTCTAGACTAAGATATTTGGGAATTAATTAAATTTTTCAGCCAATCTCTCTCAAGTTTGCGCTTCTCTCGAGCTTGGCCGGGGTCTATGAGTAGATAAAGTTAATCCAATTAGTGCAGTCAGATTCAGATTGGGTTGATTACTGCACAGCCGATTCTGGGTAGGTTATGGATGCTTATACAAAGTGCTGAAGTTGTGTCAATACTACCTAGAAATGTTTGTACTCTCAGTTTAAATAGATTTGGTTAATTTTAAAATCAAATACAAAACTTCAAGTGGAAAAAAATCTTCATTATCTTTGGCTTTAACATCAATCGTTTAGATTCCTTGCTTCAAAAAACCCTTCACCTCAGATCCTGAGGTTCCATCGTAATTCCCCTTCAGATCCTGAGGTTCCATCGTAATTCCCCCTCAGATCCTCAGGTTTCATCCCAATTCTCCTCAGATCCCAAGGTTTCATCGTAATTCGCCTTCAGATCCTCAGGTTTGATCCCAATTCCTCTCAGATTCTCAGGTTTCATCCCAATTCCCTCAGATCCTCAGGTTTGATCCCAATTCCCTCAGATCCTCAGGTTTGATCCCAATTCCCTCAGATCCTCAGGTTTGATCCCAATTCCTCTCAGATTCTCAGCTTCCATCGTAATTCCCTTCAGATCCTCAGGTTCCATTCCAATTCCCCTCAGATCCTCAGGTTTGATCCCAATTCCCTCAGATCCTCAGGTTTGATCCCAATTCCCTCAGATCCTCAGGTTTGATCCCAATTCCCTCAGATCCTCAGGTTTGATCCCAATTCCCTCAGATCCTCAGGTTCCATTCCAATTCCCCTCAGATCCTCAGGTTTGATCCCAATTCCCTCAGATCCTCAGGTTTGATCCCAATTCCCTCAGATCCTCAGGTTTGATCCCAATTCCCTCAGATCCTCAGGTTTGATCCCAATTCCCTCAGATCCTCAGGTTTGATCCCAATTCCCTCAGATCCTCAGGTTTGATCCCAATTCCTCTCAGATTCTCAGCTTCCATCGTAATTCCCTTCAGATCCTCAGGTTCCATTCCAATTCCCCTCAGATCCTCAGGTTTGATCCCAATTCCCTCAGATCCTCAGGTTTGATCCCAATTCCCTCAGATCCTCAGGTTTGATCCCAATTCCCTCAGATCCTCAGGTTTGATCCCAATTCCCTCAGATCCTCAGGTTTGATCCCAATTCCCTCAGATCCTCAGGTTTGATCCCAATTCCCTCAGATCCTCAGGTTTGATCCCAATTCCCTCAGATCCTCAGGTTTCATCCCAATTCCCTCAGATCCTCAGGTTTCATCCCAATTCCCTCAGATCCTCAGGTTTGATCCCAATTCCCTCAGATCCTCAGGTTTGATCCCAATTCCTCTCAGATTCTCAGCTTCCATCGTAATTCCCTTCAGATCCTCAGGTTCCATTCCAATTCCCCTCAGATCCTCAGGTTTGATCCCAATTCCCTCAGATCCTCAGGTTTGATCCCAATTCCCTCAGATCCTCAGGTTTGATCCCAATTCCCTCAGATCCTCAGGTTTGATCCCAATTCCCTCAGATCCTCAGGTTTGATCCCAATTCCCTCAGATCCTCAGGTTTGATCCCAATTCCCTCAGATCCTCAGGTTTCATCCCAATTCCCTCAGATCCTCAGGTTTCATCCCAATTCCCTCAGATCCTCAGGTTTGATCCCAATTCCCTCAGATCCTCAGGTTTGATCCCAATTCCTCTCAGATTCTCAGCTTCCATCGTAATTCCCTTCAGATCCTCAGGTTCCATTCCAATTCCCCTCAGATCCTCAGGTTTGATCCCAATTCCCTCAGATCCTCAGGTTTGATCCCAATTCCCTCAGATCCTCAGGTTTGATCCCAATTCCCCTTCAGATCCTAAAATTTCATTTCGATTCCCCTTCAGATCCAAAAGCTGCATTTCAATTCCCCTTCAGATCCAAAAGCTGCATTTCAATTCCCCTTCAGATCTTTAGGATCCACCCGATTTCCCTCAGATCCTCACAACCTGATCGTCTCCCCCTCCTCTCCTCCCACAGGGACAATCTGTTTCCGTCGACAGTCGCTCCGTCGCCAGCGAGCTCATCGTCCTGGAAGCTGGGCGTGAAAGTGCCCGTAGCCGTGATGCTGTCCATTCTGACGCTGTGGACTCTGTTCGGCAACGCGTTGGTCATTGTGTCACTGTTCAAGTTCAAATCCCTGCGCAGTGTTCCCAACCTGCTGATCGGAAATCTGGCTCTGAGCGACTTCCTGCTGGCTCTGACCATTCTGCCTCTGTCCTCTATTAACAATGTGCTGGGTAAGCCTGCGTGCTGCGGTTAAGGGGATTATTGAGGACGTTTCTCAATGCGACCGTTCTCGCTTGCGCTGTCAATCAGAGTTAAATCCCTCTGAATCGGGACTCTATGGACCGGTGGTACTAGTGGCTTACAGGTGACACTGTCCTCTGTCCATTAGCTGGACACTATCCCCTGTCTAACAGGTGTGACACTATCCCCTGTCTAACAGGTGTGACTCTATCCCCTGTCTAACAGGTGTGACACTATCCCCTGTCTAACAGGTGTGACTCTATCCCCTGTCTAACAGGTGTGACTCTGTCCCCTGTCTAACAGGTGTGACTCTATCCCCTGTCTAACAGGTGTGACTCTATCCCCTGTCTAACAGGTGTGACACTATCCCCTGTCTAACAGGTGTATCCCCTATCTAACAGGTGTGACACTATCCCTTGTCAAACTGGTGGGCACTCATAACTCTATCAAGACAAACTTTTAAGTTGCCGATATGTATCGAAAATGAACTTTCTACGTACTTCGTAAAGCAAAGGCGATTTAAAAATGCAAATTTTATTATAGCACCAATTAAACTCATTCGCTGCACTTTTGCCAAGAATTCAATCTTAGCCAGCAGATTTGAGAAGTTGCAATTTTTCTTGCAGACCCCGCTCCTGCATATGCGTGACCTGAGCAGGGTTTAAAAAATGTTCGAATTTCTCGAGCGAACTGGGGACAACTCGAAGGGCCAAAAATGTTTTTTTTGCATAATTGGATCAAGCCTCGAACTCAGCTTTCGAGAGGGCTGCTGGGCACTCACTTCGATGAAGGAATTTTTTCTTATCAACAGCAGCTGCTGAAAGCGTGTAAATCTTTCGAGAAGCTTTTGCAGTTTAACAGATATGATTGATGTCTGATGGCTGTGATTGTGACTGTGACTGTGACTGTGAGTGTGAGTGTGAGTGTGAGTGTGAGTGTGACTGTGACTGTGACTGTGACTGTGACTGTGACTGTGACTGTGACTGTGACTGTGAGTGTGAGTGTGACTGTGACTGAGTGTGACTGTGACTGAGTGTGAGTGTGAGTGTGAGTGTGAGTGTGAGTGTGAGTGTGACTGTGACTGAGTGTGACTGTGACTGAGTGTAACTGTGACTGAGTGTGAGTGTGAGTGTGAGTGTGAGTGTGAGTGTGAGTGTGACTGTGACTGTGACTGAGTGTGACTGTGACTGTGACTGAGTGTGACTGTGACTGTGACTGTGATTGAGTGTGACTGTGACTGTGAGCGTGACTGTGACTGTGACTGTGACTGAGTGTGAGTGTGAGTGTGAGTGTGACTGTGACTGTGACTGTGACTGAGTGTGACTGTGACTGTGACTGAGTGTGACTGTGACTGTGACTGTGACTGAGTGTGAGTGTGAGTGTGAGTGTGACTGTGACTGTGACTGTGAGTGTGACTGTGACTGTGACTGAGTGTGACTGTGAGTGTGAGTGTGACTGTGACTGTGACTGTGACTGTGACTGTGACTGTGACTGTGACTGTGACTGTGACTTGCATGCAAAGGTTTCACATAAGACTTTCCCTTTATCTGCAACTGCAGAGGGATTAAGACAAAGCTCAAATGATGAGCTCAAAAACAACCGACTGCTCATGCAACTGAAGGTCAATTGTCCATTGTGCTGAACTTTCTCCCTATAGAGGGGCACAAAGTCAGCCCAGTGGAACAAAGAATGCGCAGTCCTGACATTGGAGACAGGGGAAGCCTCTAGACTCATCTCAACCGCATCTCAGCTGCCTACATCTGTTGGATAATTATTTCCATATTTCTTTGGCCAGCTGGAGAGCACGGTTGAGCACGGGAGACTCTTGTCGAGAAAAAAGGGCACGAATTTACTGAACTGCAATTTTCACCGTAATCATAATCATAATCAGTATTTGTTACTATTATGAAATAATGTACATGTATAGCTCAGGAATAATATTTGAATTTGAGGATAATTTATTTAATTATAAAGTAAGACGTTAAAGGCTTTGGGATTTAAAGAAAAACAACTGGGATTTCGGATACATGATTTAGGACTCTGGATTTAGGATTCGGGATTTAGGATTTGGGATTTAGGATTCGGGATTTAGGATTCGTGATTTAGGATTCGGGATTTAGGATTCGGGATTTATGATTCGGGATTCGGGATTTAGGATCCGGGATTTAGGATTCGGGATTCGGGATTCGGGATTCGGGATTCGGGATTCGGGTTTCAGGATCCGGGATTCAAGATTCGGGATTCAGGATTCGGGATTCAGGATTCGGGATTCAGAATTCGGGATTCAGGATTCGGGATTCAGGATTCGGGATTTAGGATTCGGGATTTATGATTCGGGATTCGGGATTTAGGATCCGGGATTTAGGATTCGGGATTCGGGATTCGGGATTCGGGATTCGGGATTCGGGTTTCAGGATCCGGGATTCAAGATTCGGGATTCAGGATTCGGGATTCAGGATTCGGGATTCAGAATTCGGGATTCAGGATTCGGGATTCAGGATTCGGGATTTAGGATTCGGGATTTAGGATTCGGGATTTAGGATTCGGGATTCGGGATTTAGGATCCGGGATTTAGGATTCGGGATTCGGGATTCGGGATTCGGGATTCGGGATTCGGGTTTCAGGATCCGGGATTCAAGATTCGGGATTCAGGATTCGGGATTCAGAATTCGGGATTCAGGATTCGGGATTCAGGATTCGGGATTTAGGATTCGGGATTTAGGATTCGGGATTTAGGATTCGGGATTCGGGATTTAGGATCCGGGATTCGGGATTCGGGTTTCAGGATCCGGGATTCAAGATTCGGGATTCAGGATTCGGGATTCAGGATTCGGGATTCAGAATTCGGGATTCAGGATTCGGGATTTAGGATTCGGGATTCGGGATTTAGGATCCGGGATTTAGGATTCGGGATTCGGGATTCGGGATTCGGGATTCGGGATTCGGGTTTCAGGATCCGGGATTCAAGATTTGGGATTCAGGATTCGGGATTCGGGATTTGGGATTTAGGATTCGGGATTCGGGATTCGGGATTTGATACCCAGAATTTAGGATTTGGGATTCGGGAGCTGGGATTTGGGATTCGGGATTCGGGATTCGGGATGTGATACCCGGTATTTAGGATTTGAGATCCGGGAGCAGGGATTTGGCATTTTAAATTTCGAATTAAATTTTAGGATTGCTAGACTGACATAACAGATTTTTAAGTTGGTATTTAAGATCTCAAATTTCGCTCCCTACATCGCATGAATGAAAGCATCATTCCGGTCAACTTTATGGTCCGACAGGAACCCCGTTACGAAATTCCCAGAAAATTCACTCCCAATTCTTTATGAACCGTTAATGGAATATTCGATCCTCCAAAGCAAGAAAACTTTTGCATTTGGGTCTCGGAAAGAGATGACCGATGACCGCTATTGACCGTGAGAGCTCGTACAACGCTTTAATAAGTCTTGAGCATGAAGTTCGAGCCGGGCATCTTCGAATCAATGAAGCATCCGTTACTTAACTCTGCCCCTTTCTCTCTCTGTCTCTGTCTCACTCATTATCTTCTACCTTCAGTTTGGCCGAGTCCTTGAACTGGTCCGGGCGTGTTCAGTGAGGCGCAGTCGATGAAGGCATCTGGGGTAGCTGGGGGTTAATTGACTCTGGGCTCTGATGTGTGTTTTGTCTGCCTTGCGATCTACTGCAGTCTTGCACTTACACATGCCGGCAGTTCTGAAGTATAAGATTTTACAACTGGTTAAGTATATATTTTCATGGTCTACTGATTGCTCAATTTTTTTGTTTTGGATGTCGTTGTAAAAACAAAATTGTTTACTACAAAGCCAGCCAAGCGGAACTTGAGGAAACTGTTGGATCTAAATTTAGGGCACTTAAAGTTCTAAATCCGTTTAGGAACCTGCTGAACCTGGACACTAGGACACTAGGACACTAGGACACTAGGACACTAGGACACTAGGACACTAGGACACTAGGACACTAGGACACTAGGACACTAGGACACTAGGACACTAGGACACTAGGACACTAGGACACTAGGACACTAGGACACTAGGACACTAGGACACTAGGACACTAGGACACTAGGACACTAGGACACTAGGACACTAGGACACTAGGACACTAGGACACTAGGACACTAGGACACTAGGACACTAGGACACTAGGACACTAGGACACTAGGACACTAGGACACTAGGACACTAGGACACTAGGACACTAGGACACTAGGACACTAGGACACTAGGACACTAGGACACTAGGACACTAGGACACTAGGACACTAGGACACTAGGACACCAGGACACTCAGACATACTACTTAGTCCTAAAAGTCCTAAAAGAACAAATGTAGTGCTCAATCTAAAGGCGGTAAAACAGCAATGATTTTGTATCCACATCGAGCAGAGAAGGAGCCAAACGGAAAAGCAGAAAGAAAAACACTGCCAAGCTTATTGCAAGCTTCCCTACAACTCGGGGGGGGGGGTAGGTGGACACAAACCATAAACCCGATTGCCATACAGCTCTGAAGGAGAAATATAAAATTGACAAATTTATTTATAAATAACTCCCCGCGGTACCCATGAATATCTCAGGGACAAGCGCAGCTGCCGCAGGCACAGTTCCAAGGCTGCAGGAGCTATCAATCCAGAGCATAACAGCAGCCCTCTGAGACTTTACAGCAGCTGCCGTTCAGGCATCGATTTCGATAACAGATTCCCCCTTTGGGGACGCCCCAGCAACAAGCAGCAGTAGAAACAAATGAGGCCAGACCAGTTTTCTGTTTATGTATAAAAGAGACTGTGCCAGATGCGGTGCATAATTCATCGGCAGCAATATCTAGTGTAGCAATGCCTGCACAGAGACAAGCAATCAGTGAGCAGCCGGGTGTGAAATGCCAATTCTCAATGCCACGCAGGAAGCCATTGCGGCCGCATAAATTCGGGCCATTGCGCCTATTTTTGATCAATCTGTCGCGTCAAAAAGAGAGAAAGAGGGAGGCCTGACAAATGTTTTCGCTGCCAACTGGCTGATCGGTCAGGTCAATCTTTATTTGCCGTTCTTCTGCTTCTAGGCTGGAAAACCGCTAAAAGGACAACTGCGAAAGATTGTTGAAGATTTCTTTTGAACTGTTGGCTGACAGCCAAGACTTAATCTAATGGAGAGTAGCGATGTCTAACAGAGCCAGTCTAACAGTGCTGGCTGTGTGTCTAACAGTTTGTGCTGGCTGTGTGTCTAACAGTTTGTGCTGGCTGTGTGTCTAACAGTTTGTGCTGGCTGTGTGTCTAACAGTTTGTGCTGGCTGTGTGTCTAACAGTTTGTGCTGGCTGTGTGTCTAACAGTTTGTGCTGGCTGTGTGTCTAACAGTTTGTGCTGGCTGTGTGTCTAACAGTTTGTGCTGGCTGTGTGTCTAACAGTTTGTGCTGGCTGTGTGTCTAACAGTTTGTGCTGGCTGTGTGTCTAACAGTTTGTGCTGGCTGTGTGTCTAACAGTTTGTGCTGGCTGTGTGTCTAACAGTTTGTGTTGGCTGTGTGTCTAACAGTTTGTGCTGGCTGTGTGTCTAACAGTTTGTGCTGGCTGTGTGTCTAACAGTTTGTGCTGGCTGTGTGTCTAACAGTTTGTGCCTAACAGGTTGTGTCTAACACACGTTCTTTCTCATTGCCTCAAAAGTTTCAATTTGAAATCCTGAACAGTCCGCTTGGGGTGCAACTGAGGTCACACACTGAATTCATATTTTCTTCATCACACTGGAGTCCAGCCTCCTTCGTTATACCGTTCAATTTAACAGCCGCAAGAGGGTCGCTGAAGTCCCTGCGGCTGAAGCCACTTGAAGTTTCAATATCCCATTTGGGAGCTGGGAGGCCACACTCGCACTTCGATTCCTCTCTTCCTTCTCCTCCTATTTTCCCATTCGGGAACTTTTTCAAAGTCAAATCCCGAGATTTTGCGGGTCGATCTTCAATCAAATTGAGTTGCAGCCGCTAGCGCTGATGACTGCCTGGAAACCGACTTTTTTATGCAAATTTGAAACGATAAAATGCTGGCCAATCTGTTCCAACAAGTTGCTATCGAAGTCCGAGTTCCCATATTGGACTTGCGATTGGCTTCTTCTTTTCAGGCGCCATTAAATCCCACAAAATCCCAGGAATTTCCCGTGTTAGGGGCCGCCTGCTGATCTATTTTTAACTTTTAAACACATCTTATTCACGTCTAACAGCAGTGCTTCATAGCTAGCAGGTGCTGTTTCATATCGAACAGGTGCTGTTTCATAGCTAACACGTTCATGCTGTTTTGTGTCTAACAGGTTGCTGTTTCATGTCTAACAGGTGGTGTTTCATGTCTAACAGATTCCGTCTCATATCTAACAGGTGCTGGTTAAAATCTAACAGACTCTGTTTCATATCTAACAGGTGCTGGTTAAAATCTAACATATTCTGCTTCATATCTAACAGGTGCTGGTTAAAATCTAACAGACTCTGCTTCATATCTAACAGGTGCTGGTTAAAATCTAACAGACTCTGTTTCATATCTAACAGGTGCTGGTTAAAATCTAACAGACTCTGCTTCATATCTAACACGTGCTGGTTAAAATCTAACATATTCTGTTTCATATCTAACAGGTGCTTGTTAAAATCTAACATATTCTGTTTCATATCTAACAGGTGCTTGTTAAAATCTAACATATTCTGTTTCATATCTTACAGGTGCTGGTTAAAATCTAACATATTCTGTTTCATATCTAACAGGTGCTGGTTAAAATCTAATCTAACAGACTCTGTTTCATATCTAACAGGTGCTGGTTAAAATCTAACAGACTCTGCTTCATATCTAACACGTGCTGGTTAAAATCTAACATATTCTGTTTCATATCTAACAGGTGCTTGTTAAAATCTAACATATTCTGTTTCATATCTAACAGGTGCTTGTTAAAATCTAACAGACTCTGTTTCATATCTAACAGGTGCTGGTTAAAATCTAACAGACTCTGTTTCATATCTAACAGGTGCTGGTTAAAATCTAACAGACTCTGTTTCATATCTAACAGGTGCTGGTTAAAATCTAACAGACTCTGTTTCATATCTAACAGGTGCTGGTTAAAATCTAACAGACTCTGTTTCATATCTAACAGGTGCTGGTTAAAATCTAACAGACTCTGTTTCATATCTAACACGTGCTGGTTAAAATCTAACAGACTCTGTTTCATATCTAACATGTGCTGGTTAAAATCTAACAGACTCTGTTTCATATCTAACACGTGCTGTTTCATATTTATCAGATTCTGTTCCATATCTAACAAATTATGTTCCGTATCAAAAACGTATTTAAAATCGATCCTTTTTGAGAAAAATCTCCACCTCAGCAGACCCCCGGGGCACAAGCCTCTCTCCCGCGCGCATCACAGATCAAAAAGAAATCGCAAAAAAATTTTTTGTCTTCCCCAAAGCGACGGAAGTTGCTGGAATAATTAAATTCTGAGAATTAAATTGATCGCTAATTTGACTCGATTTCAATTCTTTGCAGCAATACCTTATCTGCATTTATATGCAGCAGTGTCTTCAACCTGGGATTCGGGAAGTTCGGAATATGATCATGATTTAATTTTTTGTATTTAACTATAGTGTCAATGGTTCCTCACCATCATAACCCTGTCACTCTCCATCCTTCCCTGTCACTCTCTATCCTTTCCTGTCACTCTCAATCATTTCCTGTCACTCTCCATCCTTTCCTGTCACTCTCCATCCTTTCCTGTCACTCTCCATCATTTCCTGTCACTCTCCATCATTTCCTGTCACTCTCCATCCTTTCCTGTCACTCTCCATCCTTTCCTGTCACTCTCCATCCTTTCCTGTCACTCTCCATCCTTTCCTGTCACTCTCCATCATTTCCTGTCACTCTCCATCCTTTCCTGTCACTCTCCATCATTTCCTGTCACTCTCCATCCTTTCCTGTCACTCTCCATCATTTCCTGTCACTCTCCATCCTTCTCTGTCACTCTCCATCATTTCCTGTCACTCTCCATCCTTTCCTGTCACTCTCCATCCTTCTCCGTCACTCTCCATCCTTCCCTGTCACTCTCCATCATTCTCTGATACTCACGCTTCTTCACTATTAATCTCCTACTTTCTTTGTCACTCTTAGTTTGAAATAATTATTCACAGGGCCAAGCAATTTATTCAACATAAAGTATCACTCTACGCCTCTCCTAAAAGCAAAGGAAACAAAAATTTCCTGAAGCAGCTTAGCATAGCTCAGGTCTCGACAGGAAATCAGATTTACGAACGAGAGAAGCAGGAAGTCTCAGGCTTCAGACCGGTTCTCCACACGGATCTGTGAGCAGCAGGGGAGCCTCCGTGCTCACGTGGCTGTAAAGCCACTTTCTATCAGTCCCTGCTCAGACACAGGAACAAGGATTGCTGATGATGGGCCTCTATAAATCTATCAGTATTTCGAAAAAAATTGTGGGAAAGATAATTCTTGCCAGTTGACGTGTCACTCACTGTGCCAATCTTTTATCTTGATTTTAATTGTACTTTGTCCGCATTCACCTTGATAGCTTAGATTCAACTTCTAGCCTATCCCACTCACAATTTTAACCTCTCGTCACTCTCTCTGTCACTCTCTCTATAACTCTCCCTGTCACTCTCCCTGTCATTCTCCCTGTCACTCTCCCTGTCACCTTGTGTCACTCCCTCATTACCCTCCCCGCCACTCTGCCTGTCACTCTCCCTGTCACTCTTCCTGTCACTGTCCCTGTCACTCTTTCTGTCACTCTCCCTTTCACTCTCCCTGTCACCTTGTGTCAGTCCCTCATTACCCTCCCCGCCACTCTGCCTGTCACTCTCCCTGTCACTCTTCCTGTCACTGTCCCTGTCACTCTTTCTGTCACTCTCTCTATAACTCTCCCTGTCACTCTCCCTGTCATTCTCCCTGTCACTCTCCCTGTCACCTTGTGTCAGTCCCTCATTACCCTCCCCGCCACTCTGCCTGTCACTCTCCCTGTCACTCTTCCTGTCACTGTCCCTGTCACTCTTTCTGTCACTCTCCCTGTCACTCTCCCTGTCACACTCCCTGTCACTCTCCCTGTCACTCTCCCTGTCACTCTCCCTGTCACCTTGTGTCAGTCCCTCATTACCCTCCCCGCCACTCTGCCTGTCACTCTCCCTGTCACTCTTCCTGTCACTGTCCCTGTCACTCTTTCTGTCACTCTCCCTTTCACTCTCCCTGTCACCTTGTGTCAGTCCCTCATTACCCTCCCCGCCACTCTGCCTGTCACTCTCCCTGTCACTCTTCCTGTCACTGTCCCTGTCACTCTTTCTGTCACTCTCCCTGTCACTCTCCCTGTCACTCTCCCTGGCACTCTCCCTGGCACTCTCCCTGTCACTCTCCCTGGCACTCTCCCTGTCACTCTCCCTGTCACTCTCCCTGTCACTCTCCCTGTCACTCTCCCTGTCACTCTCTCCCATAGAGCTTAAAAATTGCGCAAAAGAGCATGTACAACCCACGAAAAGCAGTTTGAAGCAAGTGAGATTGAGAGAAGCAGGGAGTTAGGTGGCACTCGCAGGGGCTCCTCACTCACTTTGCTACAGCGTCTGGCTAGCAGCTCATGTCCCAGATTAGGGATCAGCAAGCCTCTTGCTGCTGCTGCTGCTGCTGTTAATTCAGCGAAGCTAATTAATTCCCCCCGAAAAATCCCCCTGTCTCGATTTCGGAGCAGGAATTTGAGTAGCCAAGGGGTACAAGAAATTACTTCGGATTTTCCTGCCGAGTGAGATGCCAAAGATTTTGGCCTTAAATGGAGCTTGAAACCCAAGCCTAATGCCTGACAAATTAAAATTCCCATTTTGGGAAGCATTCCGCTGCTTCAGACTGATGGCTGCCGATTACCTAGCAATTTTCGTTCGAAATTCGATTCTTAAACGGAAAGGGGGACCGCCGTAACTGCCTTCTCCTGTAGGCTGGGCGTTCACTGACTTTCTAGCTTTCATTCTTCCCTCATTCACTCTCTCTTCACTCTCTCCCTTCACTCTCTCTCTTCACTCTCTCCCTTCACTCTCTCCCTTCACTCTCTCCCTTCACTCTCTCCCTTCACTCTCTCCCTTCACTCTCTCCCTTCACTCTCTCCCTTCACTCTCTCCCTTCACTCTCTCCCTTCACTCTCTCCCTTCACTCTCTCCCTTCACTCTCTCCCTTCACTCTCTCTCCCTTCACTCTCTCCCTTTACTCTCTCCCTTCACTCTCTCCCTTCACTCTCTCCCTTCACTCTCTCCCTTCACTCTCTCCCTTCACTCTCTCCCTTCACTCTCTCCCTTCACTCTCTCCCTTCACTCTCTCCCTTTACTCTCTCCCTTCACTCTCTCCCTTCACTCTCACTCCTTCCTCTCACCTCTCCCTCTCAACCCTTTCCTTCTAACTATTTACTCTCCTCTTCTTGTCCTTCACACATTTTACTTATTTTCTACAACTCTGTAGTCTACATAAACAAAACTATAAAAGTTTAATCAAATAAATTTTGTCCATCACACAAATTTCTACCAGGCCACTGGGTGTTCGGCATCGCCATTTGCAACATCTGGCTGAGCCTGGATGTCCTGTACTGCACCGCCTCCATCTGGAGTCTGGTTGTTATCGCGTTCGACCGGTTCACGGCCACGGCGTTCCCGATCTGGTACCGGGAGCAGAGGAAGGTCAGGCGCTTCGGCTGCTACTCGCTGTTCATCTGGCTGCTCAGCGGCCTGATCTGCCTGCCGCACCTGGTCGGCTGGAACGGCAAGAAATTCATCAACCCAATTGAGAAATTCAAGAAGTCGCTGGTTCGAATCGACAACTCGAGCGACGCGGTTCAGTGCGACCTGTTCAACGAGAAGAACTACGTGCTGTACTCGGCAACTGGAAGCTTCATCCTGCCCCTGGTGGTCATGATCGTGCTCTATTCGAGAATCTTCGTGGTTCTGCAGCGTCGGGCTCGGGTGCTCAGGCAGAATCAGAAAAAGCGCCTCAGCATTGGCCGGGTTGCTGCTTCTCAGAAGCACCAGCAGCAGCACCAGCAGCAGCAGCATGACGAGGAGCGACCAACCGTTGCCATCAATGGCGAGGACGCGTCAACTCTGGTGGCACTGAATGCTCCCAGCAGCTGCATGGATCCGACCACCAAGGACGAGTGCATCGCCACGGAGTCGGTCTGCGAGGAGGAGGAGACTCAACTGCAGCAGCGGCAGCAGCACGCCAAGCGCAAGTCAATCGTCCAGCAGGTGTTCCAGTCGAGAAGGCACCAGCAGCAGCACGGGAATCCTGAAAGCCACCATCATCAGCACCAGCAGCATATTCAGCGGGCGGATCAGCGAGAGCAGCGCGCCACTCAGCGAATGCTCATCATCATCGTGATCTTCATCGTGTGCTGGATGCCCTTCACCCTGATGTACCTCATCCGCGGCCTGACAAGCGACAGCGGTAGCAGCGACGGAGACGGCACCGCCTCCAAGATTGTCGAAGTGGTCCAGGAGCTGGCGATCTGGCTGGGCTACGCGAACAGCGGTCTCAACCCCATTCTGTACACCATCTTCAACAAGGACTTCCGGCTGGCCTTCAAGAAGCTGACAATGTGCCGGTCCTGAGGTGTGAAGCTAATCAATGTCCAAGTTTAAAGCAGTCGATTCTAACAAAAAACTGAACTGTATTGTGTACTCGTCTTGTTTCTTGGCTTAACGAAAATATTCGTTGAAAAAATTAAGAAAACTATCAGTTTTTTTCTGTGTGTTGACCACTTCTCGAAATATTTTGTCTCTGACTGTACTCGCATGGAGTGTGATCAGCTGCCAGTGCACTGCAGCATCCACTTACAGAAACGCATTGAACAAACAATAAATAATGCTGTGACCAGTCACTTCGGCGTTGCAGTCTGAAGCTTCTTGGTTGATGATGCCAGATTTTCTATCGCTGGCTGAGGCTTTAACAATCCCTCTCTCTACCCTCCTTTTCCACCCTCCTTCTCTCTAACTTCCCTCTCTACCCTCCGTCTCTACACTCTCTCTACCCTCCGTCTCTACTCTCCCTCTCTACCCTCCGTCTCTACTCTCCCTCTCTACCCTCCGTCTCTACTCTCCCTCTCTACCCTCCGTCTCTACTCTCCCTCTCTACCCTCCGTCTCTACTCTCCCTCTCTACCCTCCGTCTCTACTCTCCCTCTCTACCCTCCGTCTCTACTCTCCCTCTCTACCCTCCGTCTCTACTCTCCCTCTCTACCCTCCGTCTCTACTCTCCCTCTCTACCCTCCGTCTCTACTCTCCCTCTCTACCCTCCGTCTATACTCTCCCTCTCTACCCTCCGTCTCTACTCTCCCTCTCTACCCTCCGTCTCTAATCTCCCTCTCGACCCTCCTTCTCTCTCCCCTCCCTCTGTAACCTCCCTCTACTCTCCCTCTTTACCCTCCCTCTCTACATTCCCTCTCTCTACCCTCCGTCTCTACCCTCTTTCTACTCTCCCTCTCTACCCTCCCCCTCTCTAACCTCCGTCTCTACTCTCTCTACTCTCCACTTTTTTACCCTCCCTCTCTACCCTCCCCCTCTCTACCATCCCCCTCTCTACCCTCCCTCTCTACCCTCCCTCTCTACCCCCCTCTGCTCTCGAAATTCTTCAAGTATTTTATTCAACAATCACGCTGGCCGGCTCAGCCCAGCATAGCTGACGATAGAAAGGGAAATTAGCAAGGCGAGAGCAAATCGCGCTTATGAATTGGAAAGAAAATGGGAAACTGGAAAACTCGGGCTGCTGCCACTTCCTTCCCTCTCTGGGAGCAGGCAGTTTGCAGTTTCGTCAGATTTCTGCGGTTATTGCCAACTGCAGATTTTTTTCTATGGCCTACAAGCCAAGTGTAAAGGGCGCTGGCAGTCACAGGGAATAATATAGCACTAATGGATTCCCGCTCTGAGACTGCCAATCTCTATTGCAATATTCAATATTCAAATTTAACTTCTCGAGGATTTAGTTCTGTTTTACCCTTAGTCTACTTAAAGTAGAGAATCAAGCTAATGATAAATATTCTACCCATTCCTCTGGGAGAGCGAAGCATTCCACTGTACATTTTTATTTGTTTCTATAGTCACTCCCCGATTTCACTCTTCTAGTCACTCTCTGATTTCATTCTTCTAGTCACTCCCTGATTTCACTCTTCTAGTCACTCCCCGATTTCACTCTTCTAGTCACTCCCCAATTTCACTCTTCTAGTCACTCTCTGATTTCACTCTTCTAGTCACTCCCCGATTTCACTCTTCTAGTCACTCTCTGATTTCATTCTTCTAGTCACTCCCTGATTTCACTCTTCTAGTCACTCTCTGATTTCACTCATCGAGTCACTCCCTGATTTCACTCTTCTAGTCACTCTCTGATTTCACTCTTCTAGTCACTCCCTGATTTCACTCTTCTAGTCACTCTCTGATTTCACTCTTCTAGTCACTCTCCGAATTCACTCTTCTAGTCACTCTCCGAATTCACTCTTATAGTCATTCTATGATTTCATTCTTCTAGTCACTCTCAGATTTCATTTTTCTAGTCACTCCCTGATTTCACTCTTGTAGTCACTCTCTGATTGATTCTTTGTCACTCTTCTACGTACATGTAAATCTAAGTCACTTAAAGTCCCTTTATTTGTCACACTGCTCTCGTCACTCTCTCTATCGATTTTCCCAGTCGCTCATTTGGTCATTACGTAGTACACATCCCCTCAGCAGTTGTGCAGTCTCTACCGAACACAGCTCGACCCTCAGATGCACCCACGCAGTCTCCATCAAGCCGGCTACACATGCTTCCATTTTTGGACAGAGCCCTGGCTGGTTCCCAGACGTCAAAAAATGCGTCATGCAGGTGACTGGGCCTCGGAGTGTGGCCACAGTAAGTTTTAAGTACGTACCTAAGAGATCTACTGGGGATAGGTAAGGGTGAATAACTATGCATACGAGTATTGCGAGCTATTTTATGCCAGTGTGGAAGGACTTCGCGGTCTTTAAGCTGGGCAGTCCGTTGGCAAATTGCAAATTACTCCATGGGGTAACGCTGTGCATGCAGTGTACAGTGAGCCTGCGTAGTGTACACGCGGTCGAGGATTTCATGGACATCCTTGAGGATTTAGTGGACTGGTGAACTTTGGTTTGAAGACTGCGTTTGTAGGCGGTCGAACATATGTTGAACTTTTGTTAAACTAGAATTCAATAAATAAGACACCGCCATGATAGCTAAACAGAGGTGCCATTGTAATAAAATGAGGCGCAATTTCGATAAAATGAGGAGCGCCATGATAAATGAGGCGCCACCATGATAGATAAAATGAGGCGCCAACATGATAAATGATTCACCACCATGATAGATAAAATGATTCACCACCATGATAGATAAAATGAGGCGCCACCATGATAAATGATTTACCACCATGATAGATAAAATGAGGCGCCACCATGATAAATGATTTACCACAATGATAGATAAAATGAGGCGCCACCATGATAAATGATTTACCACCATGATAGATAAAATGAGGCGCCACCATGATAAATGATTCACCACCATGATAGATAAAATGAGGCGCCACCATGATAAATGATTCACCACCATGATAGATAAAATGAGGCGCCAACATGATAAATGATTCACCACCATGATAGATAAAATGAGGCGCCACCATGATAAATGATTCACCACCATGATAGATAAAATGAGGCGCCAACATGATAAATGATTCACCACAATGATAGATAAAATCAGGCGCCAACATGATAAATGATTCACCACAATGATAGATAAAATCAGGCGCCGCCATGATTAAAATAAGGCGCCGTTATGGTTCATGAGGCACTTTAGTCCTTGTCAGCTCAGCAGAGTATATTTTAGCGAAAAACGAGTATTTCAGATCAAATAAAAAAGTGCATAAGGTTCTTTGAATTACTTTCTAATTTCTTTTAACTGTAACTTTAAGTTCGACCTTCCAGTGCACTGCTACAAAGTTTGTTTATCATTTTTTATCGGTTAAAGCTGTCGTCTTTGCCTTCCAATCCAGATCGCCGCAGTCCCAGAAGTCCATGTGGTGCAGCATTCGATTCAATCCATTTGCCTGGCCTGA
>NIVC01001298.1:0-12500 GCA_002269645.1 Macrostomum lignano | reverse complement strand
TGGAGTGAGTACAGACGACTCGACACCCAAAACAAAGTGAGCATTTAACCACAAAACCACCGCCCCTGTCGCCGCCAGCTACTCCTCGCTCACCAGCAGCATGGACACTGTTGGCGGCAACGAGGACACTGAAAGCGTCGAAGTTCAAACCGAGCCGGTGGACTTCCTGCGCGAGTCCTGCATGATAGTGGACTTCACGCCCACTCGCGACGTCGGCCAGTTCGGCTCCGCGATTTCAGCGGTGGCTGCGGCGGCCGCCGCCTCCGCCGCTAGCTCAGCGGAAATGGTCAGCGCCGAGACGCATACTGTTGCTAAGGAGCTTCGAGATCAGGAGTCGGCTACGGTGCCAGTGGAACGTGAAGATCGCGGAGTGAACACGTCGAGGATGGCCTCGAGAGCTGCTCAGCAGCAGCAGCAGCAGCAGCAGCAGCAGCAGCAGCAACAACCACAGCAGGCAGTTCCGCAGTCGCCGCAGCAGCAGCAGCAGCCGCAGCAAGTGAACCTCGAAGACGCAGACCAGCAGCAGCAGCAGCAGCAGCAGCAGCAGCAGAGCGGCTTTTTCAATCGAAGGCGGCACCACAGGCGCATGATGGGGGCGGCCAGCCTCGATGAATTCGGTGGTGGAGGTGGGGGCGGCGGAGGCTACCCCGGAGTCACGGATCTGTAGTTGCAGTGGTTCACATCGGACCGGCCCGGCCGATGGCCCGGCCCGGCTTAAGCCAAGTACGGCTCCGGTAGAAGGTTGTTGGGAGGCTTCGTTTCTTAGAAAATCTAGCAAGATCGCAGAGTTTTTGCAAAGCTCGATTCAAAAGTCTGAAATAAAAAAAAACTCTAAAAGCAATGCTTTTCAATGGAAGCGTTAGGAACCAATAGAAGTTTTTACACGTTAGCTAGTCCGCATATCCAAAATCACATGAGCAGAATTTAAGCCAAGGAAAACCAATTAGCTAAAAACCATGATCTGTCCTTTAAGTGTACCTGTAGTATTTCTATTATAAAAAAAATAATCTGGAAATTTTATTTTTACAAACTTGAAAAGTACAAGAAAGACACTGATTAAAAATACTTTACATAAAAGGCCATCACTTGGAATAATTATAAACATTTATTTAAATTACCAATAATTAAATCCAGGTCCCTGAGATTTACTGAGAAATATTTTGGTTCCTTCTACAAACTTGAGTGGTCCTTGGGTAAAAGTTGTTTTAATTAATCTCCTATAATCGGCTCTATCATCTTCATTGTTAATTAAATTCTAGTTTGTTTGTTTCTCGATTTTTTCACCCTTATTTTTTCTGAAAGATTTTGACTGTCAGAGTAGGTTTTTTGGCGTTGGTATCTTTCATTAAAATATTGAAATCAGTCCAGTATTATATACTGAAACGTAACTTGTTTCATTTTTCTACGTTTTTCTAGTTTGTCTACGCGATGAATTTTTTTCAAATATCGTATATTATGCACGCATGTTAATTAAAACAAATAATGACATGTTTTTTAACTACTGCTGGAAGTTTTCGCGCAAAATCAAATGCTTTATAACCGCATCGCATGGACAGCATGTTCGTTTTATTAAAAAAATTGATCAAATATTTTATCATGTTATGAAAGCAATTCAATCTTGTGGACACTAACTACACAAAAATGCTACAGTTATTTATCATCGTAATTGGAGACAGAAATTTATATAGGATTTTTATGGTTAAAATGGCATATCTTAATACTTCAATCTGCCTTGCATGAAACTAATATGACTTTTTATAATGCTTGGTAAAAGCTAGTGGCTTCAAAAAATAAAGTTTCAACTATAAATGCAGTGTAGTGCATATACCGCCGCTTGAGACCTGAAAATTTTTGCTTTTGGATTTTTCAAATTGAGTAAATTTTCACTGCAATAAGGTTAATTCTATTTCAAATTTAATTAGAAACAAAAGTTACGGGCGTAAAAATGTAGCTTCCGTATTATGCGTTTCGTTTAAACAACACTCAGAGGCAGCCATAATACATGTGGATGCTTAAATCAGAAATCAACTCCCTGGAATTTAAAGTCTGCAAGCTGTCAGACTTGATGCAGAGATACTTTTTCAAGATTTTAAAAGCGAAAAAAGCGATGCTTTTTTTAACCAAAGCCGTTTGGATTGAACAAAACCAAACATGAAAGATTGACAGGAGCTTCTTAACAAAAGAAACAAAAATGAACTGCTGCAAAAGCCAATGCAGAAGATAAACTGAGCCTCTGCTTCTCTTTGCAAAAATTGCAAAAGTGAACCTTTTCTCCTTGGGCATATATAGAGATAGCTTAACTAGAAAAGCTTTTAAGTTGAGACTGGGACAATCCAGCTTCCCTATAATCGTCTCGATCTCAGTCTGAATATGCTGCCACAGAGGCTCCTGTTGCTAGGCTCATCACTACTTGTGACGGTGCTGGCTTGCCCGGCTCCATTCAGTCTCCAGGCGGGCCGGTGCGTCTTCATTGACAGTCGGATGGCTCACACCTGGTGCGCTGCGGCCAGGCGGTGTGCAGATATCGGAGGCGAGCTCATCAACTTCTACAGCTCGTTGAAGCTGCTCACCAGCATGCCCGGTGTGAGCAGCTGCCCCGGCTGCCTCCTGTGGCTTGGAGTGACTGACATGGCTGACGAGAGAGACTCAAGCAGGTCGGGCTGGCAGCTGATCAACGGCAACGGCATCCTGCCTCTGAACGAGTCGATGTGGCAAGGAACCGAGCCTAACGGACCGGCCTCTGAAAATTGCGTACTGCTCAAAGACGGAGGCCTTCTCGCTAATTACCTGTGCTCTGCTCGGTTAGGCTGTGCCTGCGAATGGGCTCCGGGTGCAGCAGCTCCGACATCGGCTGCAACCTCCTGGCAGAAGACGCCGTTCAAGCGAACCAGCTACAATCCCAGTTCCGAGTACTGCTACAAAGACATGATGCAGGTGGACAATGCAATCAAGTGCACCGCGGCCGCCACGAGGTCGGGCAGCTGCAGACACGTGCTGTACAACAGCAAGCTGAAGCTGTGCCGCCTGCTGCAGTTCACCGACACCCCAGTTGAGGAGTCGATTGAGACCAGCGACGACTGGGTGAAGTTCAGCAACTAATCTAGTCGAACTTTCGAGTTAATGCTAAGAATGCATGTATTTTAACTGCTCTGACGGTTCGCGTTTAATCAATCTGACTGAAGGTCCAGATGTGTGAGACAAAACTGCCCAATTAAAATGAAGCTGTTAATTAGCATCCTGTTTTTTTCACCTAATAAAACCGCATGCGTCACGTTGTTTATCCTACTACCAGTAGGTTCAAGCTTGGGAAATATTTGTGATGGGGATGGACTGAGTTTTTGGGAGTTTCTACGAGTAGTCATTGCCCTTAGCAGTTAATACACTATTACACTCAAGTAATACTTGAACTGAATAATTGGACTAAACTTATTTTACAAACATCGAACTTAAAATATACTATTTGCGTAAGAGCCCTCCCTAGGGCTGAAGCGCAGGGTAATAATTAGTCTATGGCCCAACTTATCAAATAAAAAACCTAAGGGTATAATACGAGCTACTTGTAAACCTATTGCAAGCCTGTTTTACATCTCTCAAATTAATACATCTTTGGATTCTTGTCTCCTTTCTTTAAACTATCATATTAGGATTAATTAGAGAATAAGACGAACCAAAGCCAGAACCTGGTTCGAACTACCAGCTAAAACCAGTAGCCACAAAGACAAACGACAGATCAGAATAAGCCAGTAGACTAAACCACGGGACTCACGACTCTACAGGTAGGTATGATATTTTAGAGGTCTGCAGCGAGCGTATAGCAAGGAAAATATAATGAGCTTAAAGCGTAGATCCTAAAAATTAAGCAACCCAAATAACAAAAACATTCAGTGTTTATCCTTAAATGAAACCAACCCTGATTTGAAAAACTGAGGTTTCCTTTGGTTTCCATTGACAGGTATTTACTAACGTTTCGAAAGTCTATTAAAAGTCGCTGGCAAATCGGGTCTGCAAGTCCTGAAGGCTGGACCGGGAACTGGAGTCCGCTATCGTGAGCACCAACCCTAATCACCAACCTGCCCAGGCTGCAACACCAGCTCAAAGAACTGTCCAATGTGGTCGATGTTTTGAGACCACTCACGTGACCCGTCAGTGCTGAAACACATTTGTCTGATAGCTACTGCAAGAAACCAGACCATGTGAAGTCAAGATGCTACCAGATGCAGTCAGACCAGCAGCAGATGGGAAATGGGCAGGGGACCTCGAGAAAGGGCCGTCCATGCACCCAGCTAGCGCACCGAGCCAACCCACACAAGGTACAGACCTTGGTTTTGTCGACGTGATATTAGAAGGCAGAACAAGTAGTATGGCATGCTTGCTAGATTCTGAGTCCAGTATCTCCCTGCTAAGTGAAGCCGCGTGTGGAAGAGGAACACGAATCGAGGGCAGAGGCTCCAGGTTGCCAATAGTTGTGTCATATAGATTTGCTGGGTGAGTTCGTTGGGGAGTTTTCCATTGGCTCGCATAAATTTCGTCAGATTCGTAGAAGTCAAACGACGGCAACCCAGGGAGTTCTGATGCATAAATTCTAAACTACCTACTTTCAGTAACAAGGCAAAGCACCGAGTTTTTTAAGTGCAGTTGCTAGGCTGGGAGAGTGACGCGCGATAAGGGCCAAAACTGTGAGCTACATAATTCCTGTGGATGCAGTTTTATTATTCAGAGGCAAATTATATACAGCGTCCAGGCATCTCGATGAGGAGAAGGAACTGAGATGAGTTTTAATGAGCAGCCGCGCATCGTGCCATGTTTGACATCCCTGCTTGTCAAGACGGACTCATCAAAGTTAAAGAAAAAAATTGGCATCTAATTGGGCTGCCTGCCTTCAATCTGCTTAAAAGACGATTCTATAGTCTGAGCAGGGGAGGCGGTGGCAGCGGGGCTCCAAAAATTCCTGACTACACCCCGCGGAGTCTGAAACAATGAAGCTCCCTAGCTGCAATTACTTATTCTGGTAAATAATGAATCATCAGCATAGGTTTAAGCGAACCAACCAATGCGACGCGAAAAACAGCATAGACTTGTTGCATAGATTCTCGCATTGCATTTACGTACATACTTGTCGCTGTAATATACAGTGTATCGCACCCGGTAACCATAGCAACGCTAGTGTATAGGTAAAACCAAGATGATGAAACAAAGGTGGAGAGAAGGGGAGAAGAGGCAAGGTGGAGAGAAGGGGGAGGAAGCGCTAGCGCATTTAATTGGGACAATACCAAGACTCAAAACGCTTATATGTAGATTCCAAGAGCCATCGAACACCGTTAAGACAGGTGGGTGTTCAATACGCCTCGTAATGCTGCAACAGGCTCTTCTGCTGCTGAGCACTCTGCATGCTCTAGTGCTGGCTTGCCCGGCTCCATTTAGCGTCGAGGCGGGCAGGTGCATCTTCGCTAACAATACGCAAGCTCACAGCTGGTGCTCTGCCAACAGGCAGTGTGCAGCCATCGGAGGCGAGCTGATCAACTCCTACAACTCGCTGAAGCTGCTGAACAGCATGCCCGGTCTGAGCTGCACCGGATGCTACTTCTGGCTTGGAGTGACTGACATGGCTGACGAGAGAGACTCAAGCAGGTCGGGCTGGCAGCTGATCAACGGCAACGGCATCCTGCCACTGAACGAGTCGATGTGGCAAGGAACCGAGCCTAACGGACCGGCCTCTGAAAACTGCGTACTGCTCAAAGACGGAGGCCTTCTCGCTAATTACCTGTGCTCTGCTCGGTTAGGCTGTGCCTGCGAATGGGCTCCGGGTGCAGCACCTCCGACATCGGCTGCGACCTCCTGGCAGAAGACGCCGTTCAAGCGAACCAGCTACAATCCCAGCTCCGAGTACTGCTACAAAGACCTGATGCAGGTGGACAATGAAATCAAATGCATCACTGAAGCCATGAGTTCGGGCAGCTGCAGACACGTGCTGTACAACAGCAAACTGAAGCTGTGCCGCCTGCTGCAGTTCACCGACACCCCAGTTGAGGAGTCGATTGAGACCAGCGACGACTGGGTGAAGTTCAGCAACTAAGTGCCGGAAAGGGGCAATGAGCAGGACCCAAGGCACGTTGTTAAACTCCAATAGGCATCTTCAGGTTGATTTTTACTCCTGTTTCACCTGAAGAAATACCTGATTGTGTAACCAGTTAAACAGGCCGGAAAAACAAACCGATAGCAGAAATGTTGCTTTAAACCAAGCATAGCAGCCTCGCCCCCTGAGCCAAAATGCACAGCAAGGCATTCAAATGGTGTTTTGTGTTAATTTATTTTCAGATAAAAATTTCAAAGTCAATACAGCAAATTACTTCAGAATAGCAGTACACAGGCTTTTTGGGTTGTAGTTTCATTATAATAACTAAGATGGTTGTTGAGTTTATTGCATGAGCCGAAGAAATTGCACACAGTTTCATAATTAAGAGATTATTACTGCATTTACGCATGTAGAAAGAAATTTTCAGATGCGCTTTTCAAAGAAAAATAATTCCGACTTGTTCACGAGTAGTATCTATAGATCTATAGCTAACGCATCCGCCAGGGTTGAAGAGTTAAGATGCCAGTACAATTTAGGAATAATAACAGTTGAAGCATTTAAAAGTACACCCGACACACGAACAACAATGCAGACAGGAAGGACTATAAATAATATAAATTAATTAACAATATTTACACTTAGAAACTTATTAGATTGAGAATATGAAAGCAGCCACAATACGAGTAGTACAAAGATGGCTTTGTAGTAATATTTATTACTTTGAGGAACTTCCAGGAACGCAGTTAAATATAAAATGCAGGCCTTTCCTAAACAACTTTTGAATTTACTAATAGTAGTAAAAATAGGACACGAAAATTGAAATCGTGGATACCTTCTTACCGATGGCTTGTGACTCAAGGACCGTGATGTGGACTTAGGGAAGAAGAAGAACCGTGGGTCAGTAGCAGACCACCAAAGGACCATGGGTCAGTGGTAGGTCACCAGAGAACCGTAGGTCAGTGGTAGGTCACCAAAGAACCGTGGGCCAGTGGTAGGTCACCAAAGAATCGTGGGTCAGTGGTAGGTCACTAAAGAACCGTGGTCAGTGGGAGGTCACTTAAGAACCGTGGGTCAGCGGGGTGTCACCAAAGGACCATGGGTCAGTGGTAGGTCACCAAAGAACCGTAGGTCAGTGGTAGGTCACCAAAGAACCGTAGGTCAGTGGTAGGTCACCAAAGAACCGTAGGTCAGTGGTAGGTCACCAAAGAACCGTGGGTCAGTGGTAGGTCACCAAAGAATCGTGGGTCAGTGGTAGGTCACTAAAGAACCGTGGGTCAGTGGGAGGTCACTTAAGAACCGTGGGTCAGCGGGGTGTCACCAAAGAACCATGGGTCAGTGGTAGGTCACCAAAGAACCGTAGGCCAGTGGTAGGTCACCAAAGAACCGTGGGTCAGTGGTAGGTCACCAAAGAACCGTGGGTCAGTGGTAGGTCACTAAAGAATCGTGGGCCAGTGGTAGGTCACCAAAGAATCGTGGGTCAGTGGTAGGTCACCAAAGAACCGTGGGTCAGTGGTAGGTCACCAAAGGACCGTGGGTCAGTGGTAGGTCACCAAAGAACCGTGGGTCCGTGGTAGGTCACCAAAAACCGTCGGTCAGTGGTAGGTCACTAAAGAACCGTAGGTCAGTGGTAGGTCACTAAAGAACCGTAGGTCAGTGGTAGGTCACTAAAGAACCGTAGGTCAGTGGTAGGTCACTAAAGAACCGTGGGTCAGTGGGGGGTCACCAAAATGAACATGAAGTACAACAAATGTCACAAACTTTTCGCATCTTCCTTTAACTACAGTTGGTCAGAGAAGTTTCACTACAGTATCAGCTGTCACTGTGCCGGTAGTACGCCGTACGGCTTGGAGTTAAAATGCAATCTCAACTGCGCGTGCAACTGCTCAGGCTGCAGAGCTGATAGTCGCCGCTGAAACTTGGTAGTCAACAGTTTACTGGGCGGCGCGGCCGTGACAGGCAGCACAAGCAGATGTTGCAGAAATCGCCACAGATGAGGAATAGTGGTGCTCTTGTGCTCCCAGAATGTGCGCCAGGAGCAGACCTGTATGAGTTGTACACGGTATAGATAGCTTTTTTAACCTAAAATAATAACACTGTTGAAATTCAGGGCGATTCTTTAGGGTATTTCAGGGCGATTCTTTAGGGTATTTCAGGGTGATTCTTTAGAGTATTTCAGGGCGATTCTTTAAGGTATTTCAGGGCGATTCTTTAGGGTATTTCAGGACGATTCTTTAGGGTATTTCAGGGCTATTCATGGACTTCTGGGTGATTATTCAGGGATTTCTGAGCCAGCAAATAAATGCTAAAAGAGCCAAGGTCAGGCAAACTGCAAAATTAGTTCAAAGGCGATTCACAAAGAGACACATGGCAGGGGAATGGATGTTATGTTTCACACTGAGATCATGCTGATATGCACTAAGACAAGCTTGATTAAAACACTAAAGCACCAACACTATAAGCATTACAAACCTGCTCTCTATAGGTAATCAAAGCTCTATTGAGCTGCTCCTTCACTTTGGCATAGATCTCGGCAACAGGCCGCTTGACCAGCACAGTCATGCACTGGTCATCAATTAGCACCTGTCGAGTCTCGCAGAATGCCAGATGATTCTGCTGGCACAGGTATTCAATAAGCTCGTCAACCTCAGCCTGATCGTAGTGCCTCTCGCCGCTGTCCTTGAATTTCGGATGCAGCACAGCGCACAGGCTGAGCAGTGTTCTCAATCGCCGATTCTTTAAATAGATATCGCGCAGCGACACTAGCAGAGTATCCGTTAGCAACCGGAACAGAGGCTGCTCAGAGTACGGACTCGAGGCAAGCAGATTTTCCAGATCTTTCAACAGAGAGATGGTGGAGGCCAGAGGTAGAAAGTCATGCGAGCTGCCCAGCTGGGTGAGTTCCTGAGTATAGGAGGTCACTAGCTGCAGGTAGTGATGCACAATCACCAGCTCTTGAGTGTTCAGAGCTCCGTGGACGTTCATCTGGCCCATGTAGACAGACAGTCGGCAGAACTGCTGGGTCAGGCCGGGCTGAAATGCTTTTTCAGGCTCCGGCACCCCGCTGAGCAGGAACTGCTGCACCTTCTCGCCAACAAACGGGGCGTATTCTCTCAGAGATCGGTTTACTGAGAAGCTCAAGGCGGACACGAAACACGGCACCACTAGGATATTGTCCTGCTGATACTCCACGTAGGACATCGCTTGAAGTTCTTCCTCTGTCAGGCTGAGCGTCATGGGCATGCCCATGGCCGACTCCAGGCCCGGGATGAGGCGAATGAAGCTGACGATGTCAGTCTCGGCTATGAGCGGGTAGGAGCCCACGTATAGTACACCGTCAATCTGGAGCGGAGTAGCGGGTGGTTCATTTAGAGTGGCTGTAGAACCACGGCTTGTGATAGGTCACTAAAGTATCATGGGACACAGGGGGTCACCAATGTACTATAGGGTAATATGTGCAGGAGGTCAACAATGTAACATGGGCGTCACAGGTCAAAAAAATTACCATAGGAAACAAAGGTCACCATGGGGGACAAACGAGGTCACTAAAAAATTAGGGGAGCCAAAGGAGGTTACCAAAGTACCATAGGGAACAAAGTAGGTCACTAAATTACTATATGGGATAAATGAAGTCACTAAATTACCATAGGGGACAAATGAGCTCACTAAAGTATCATACGGGACAAATGAGGTCACTAAATTACCATAGGGGACAAATGAGGTCACTAAAGTACCATAGGGGACAAATGAGGTCACCAAAGTACCATAGGGGACAAATGAGCTCACTAAAGTACCATAGGGGACAAATGAGGTCACTAAAGTACCATAGGGGACAAATGAGCTCACTAAAGTACCATAGGGGACAAATGAGCTCACTAAAGTACCATAGGGGACAAATGAGGTCACTAAATTACCATAGGGGACAAATGAGGTCACTAAAGTACCATAGGGGACAAATGAGCTCACTAAAGTACCATAGGGGACAAATGAGCTCATTCAAGTACCATAGGGGACAAAGGAGGTCACCAAAGTAGCATGGGCAGTGGCAGGTCAGCAAAGGCCCACCTTAGGATTGTAGCCAAACACGCTAACGGCAATCTGGCCGCCAGACACAGTCCAGTGGGTGGCGGACACGGCAGTAGGATTAGAAGTTTTCAAAACGTCCTCTTCCAGGTTCAGCACCAATTCGTGCTGGGGACCGCACAGCTGCTGCAACACGTCGGTGGGGTACAGGTGAGTGACGGACAGATTTCTCAGAGTCTCCATGCTCAAGGCAGGAGTATCGACGGCGGCCGCCAAAGCGGCAGAATCAGCTGCTGCCGCCGATGCACCCGAAGAGGAAGTTCGGACACCGGTGGGGAGCGGGAGGCAGGTCAGCGTCGGCTTGGTCGGGGTGCCCGCGGAGCCGGAGGTGACCGATGCCAGGACTGAGGCGCCGCCGAGAACGGGAAAGTCGGATAGGCCGGCCTGGCTGATGGGGTCGGCTGCGTAGGGGGGTGAAGGGGCTATTAAACGAATTTCTAGGAATTTTAAGACGATTTTCTAGGAATTGATGGGCGATTTCTAAGAATCGATAGGCGATTTCTAGGAATTGATAGGCCATTTTCTAGGAATTGATAACTGATTTTTTAGGAGTTTTTAAACGAATTTCTAGGAATTTTTAGGCGATAGTATTAGAATAAATTCGATTTTGACTAAACACATGAGAACAATATGAAACGCAACTCACAGCCGATGCAAGCATCCTCAGAGATGCTAGTTAGGTAGGCCTGTTCTCTTTGCTCGATAGCTTTCAGAGCGCTCTGTCTGTGCTTATTGTATAGGCCTTCCTCTTTCAGACTGTTAGTGAAGATGCGATAAGACTGCAGGCGCTTGGCACATACTGGGCACAGCTTCAGGAACAGCTCGATCACCGACCTGACAACAGTTGTTGGGAGGTCCTGCGGCTGTCAATGCTCGAATGGCTCGCTGCCCCCTCTCGTCCCAGATCCCTCACTGATTTCCCCAACCTGCAGATCCCTCACTGATTTCCCCATACTGCAGATCCCTCACTGATTTCCCCAACCTGCAGATCCCTCACTGATTTCCCCAACCTGCAGATCCCTCACTGATTTCCCCAACCTGCAGATCCCTCACTGATTTCCCCATACTGCAGATCCCTCACTGAGTCTCCCCATACTGCAGATCCCTCACTGAGTCTCCCCAACCTGCAGATCCCTCACTGATTTCCCCATCCTGCAGATCCCCACTGAGTCTCCCCATACTGCAGATCCCTCACTGAGTCTCCCCATACTGCAGATCCCTCACTGAGTCTCCACATACTGCAGATCCCTCACTGAGTCTCCCCAACCTGCAGATCCCTCACTGATTTCCCTATCCTGCAGATCCTCACTGATTTCCCCATACTGCAGATCCCTCACTGAGTCTCCCCATACTGCAGATCCCTCACTGAGTCAACCTGCAGATCCTCACTGATTTCCCCATCCTGCAGATCCTCACTGAGTCTCCAACCTGCAGATCCCTCACTGATTTCCCCATCCTGCAGATCCCTCACTGATTTCCCCATACTGCAGATCCCTCACTGAGTCTCCCCATACTGCAGATCCTTCACTGAGTCTCCCCAACCTGCAGATCCCTCACTGATTTCCCCATCCTGCAGATCCCTCACTGAGTCTCCCCAACCTGCAGATCCCTCACTGATTTCCCCATCCTGCAGATCCCTCACTGAGTCTCCCCATACTGCAGATCCCTCACTGAGTCTCCCCATACTGCAGATCCCTCACTGATTTCCCCATCCTGCAGATCCCTCACTGAGTCTCCCCATACTGCAGATCCCTCACTGAGTCTCCACATACTGCAGATCCCTCACTGAGTCTCCCCATACTGCAGATCCCTCACTGAGTCTCCACATACTGCAGATCCCTCACTGATTTCCCCATACTGCAGATCCGCTCACTGAGTCTCCCCATACTGCAGATCCTTCACTGAGTCTCCCCAACCTGCAGATCCCTCACTGATTTCCCCATCCTGCAGATCCCTCACTGAGTCTCCCCAACCTGCAGATCCCTCACTGATTTCCCCATCCTGCAGATCCCTCACTGAGTCTCCCCATACTGCAGATCCCTCACTGAGTCTCCCCATACTGCAGATCCTCACTGATTTCCCCATCCTGCAGATCCCTCACTGAGTCTCCCATACTGCAGATCCCTCACTGAGTCTCCACATACTGCAGATCCCCTCACTGAGTCTCCCCATACTGCAGATCCCTCACTGAGTCTCCACATACTGCAGATCCCTCACTGAGTTTCCCCATACTGCAGATCCCTCACTGAGTCTCCGCTGCCCCTCCACCCAAGCACAAACCTGGGGATCTGTGATACTGCTCGCCCAGAGAAGTCTGCGTCTTCTTAATGCGCAATGAATGCCGTCC